>CM052201.1:10993107-11191992 GCA_028455805.1 Lasioglossum figueresi | reverse complement strand
CTTATTAAACTGTTTTATTTCCCTATCTCGAATTTCAATTAATCCCCACACTAATTAATTTGTCGTCGTTGCAATGGGGTCCCGTATTCTCGGGGCTCGAGGACGGGGCACGGTCGAATTATAGTAACGTTCGTCGCGGAATTACAGGGCCATCGTTTCGACTGCTTTCGCGGATGCAGTGTTAATTGGGCCAATTGTGAGCCATTAAAATTTCGTCAACACGAATCTGGGGGAGCAGCGCGGCGGCGTCGACGCGATAATTGGAATCGCAACTTATCGCTGTCGCGGGCTCCGGGGCCAATTTGTCGGTCCGAGCGCCTCTGAAAAAGGTATTGTCGGCCCGTCATTCCCGGTGATCCGATGATTTCCACTGAGCAGGCTTATATTTTATTTACGGCCCATTACGTTTCGCACGCGAGTTGCAGCCCAAACAGACGCGCGGAAATTGTTCGTAAAAAGGAGGGAAAAAAGTGTGCGACAGAGGTGAAAAATCGGTAGCCTCGCGACAAAAAAAGAGAGCAGCGGTACATACTGCGGACGAGCACCCGGGCCACCCTTTAAAACCGAATTCAACGGTCAAATTGCTCTTTACATTCGCTTCCATGGTCCCTCCCACGCGCACTCTGCTCGTCCAGCCTCGCCCCTCGTTTCACCGATATTGTTAATTACTTGTTTGTCACGATGTTGCCGCTAAACAGACGTGCGCGCAAATTGCACGTGACACTTCGTAATTCTAAATGCACACACGGCCCACGGAAAAAGTATATCTACCAGGTCGACACGGGCGGGACGAACACCGCGCCCCGTGATCAATGGACGAAATCATCTCGAAATGGTGTTGACAGTCTGCAGATAATGGAATTAATGCGGCGCAGTGTGATTGTGTTGACTGTATACGCGACTCCGACCGTCACCTGACAGACCGTTTTCCTTGCTGGGGGTCCAGCGAACACGGTTACCGAACGTTTTAAGTGGTAAAGTCAACGTATTGGGCCGACCGACGCGCAGCCCTTTGATTTACTTGAAATTCCGCAGTGATTTTCAAAGAATAAATGCCCCGACGGTGTCGTGTAGACACGTGGAACGCGTAACAGCGTGAAACATTTTATTTGATGATGACAAATGATACTGAACATGCTATTAAATATAACGCTAAAGTTTTCAATTTCGCACACCTTTTTTAAAAAACTAAAACAACTGCGTTACCTTTTCCATCTCGCCCGCCAGGATTTTCGTTTTAATTTTAATACGAATCTGTTGAAAAAATAAACTGGATTCGACCAGCGAAAATTGAGAGAAGCTGCTTATTCGCGTAGTCACCATTTTCAACACACACTTTTTCTCATATAAATATATAAATACTTTAATTTACTGCTGTTATTTCATGCACAGTTTCGTTCGCAGTATTTTTTCAAATAAATTTCTACAACAATCTCGTTCAAATGAAATGTCTCGTCCTCAATTAATCTATATTACTCGATAATTGAAATGCTCAATTTTCAGAGGATTCGGAATTCACTCTATCCGTAGAAAAGCACCAAGCGGGAAAATAGCGTAAACTGTTGTGCACCTCGCTATCCTGTGCGGTAAATTAAAAATAAATCGAGCGCCCATAGAATGTTCACTAAGAGCGGGTACTCGGTCGGTTTTTAAAATTGTTTGCACTCTGTGAAATGAAAAACCGCGGTCCATTTTTCACCCGGTAGAACGGGCTCCGCGGACCGCACATTTTTCAAGAACGATAATTGAACCGCTAAACAGGGGCGTATGCATAATTCTACGTACCTCGATCTCTTCTACGTGCCATCATTCGCCCCCACCCGCGGCGACAACAATTAACTTCGCCCGATGGAAATCGCGGCGCATTTATAACGACGAATTAACGGAAATCATGGGGGGAGGGGGTTAGACCGGGATCGGCGAGAGGGGGGTTTATAGTATAGAGGGTCTCCCCCGACCAGTCTCGTATAATCAATAAGTCGAATTTGTTATATGAATGCCAGTGATACACCGAACGAGCGAAGCGTGCGGAATATAAATGTTTCCGCGGCCGGGGGTAGGAATAAAACCGCCTCATCAAAATCGGTACCCCGGAACCGCAATCAATCGTCCGGCGAAATGGATATTTCGACCGGTCCCGGAATTATCATCGAAACGTCCGAACATCCAACCAACCCCCTCCACCTAAACCTCCCCTCTCCCTCATCCTCTTCGCCCCTTGAGGGAAGATAATTTCCATTATCTCGCTACGTTTCTGCTGGAAACAAAAGAAAATGGGAACTCAATAACGATAGAACGGTCGGGGAATCTACCGTGGGGTTCCCGGCCGCGGAAACTTTCCAGCGCGAAGACGCTGGGGAACTTTGCGGGTATGGAAACCGGGCCGCGGGGGTGGCGAATGGAAAATTGAACGAACAACTGTTTCCGGAATTTTCATTGAATCCTCGCGGCGGCTTCGTAACGAATATCGAAGCGTTGAATCGCTCGTCGATCGATCCCGAAGTGGGGTGGCGCGAAAAACCACCCCCATTCACCGCCGGATATCCGGTCGAGCTGGGCGTTCGTTTTTTCGGAAAAATTCAGTAGGCCACGGTCATGGGAAAGGTGCAATTTTCCCCGACGTTCCCAGAGGGGGTGAATCACCCTCCAGAACAACCCCCCGAACGTCGAGGCGTCGCCTGGTCGAATAAATCGCTAGAATGTCCCGCCGCCAAATTTATCGCGTGAATCTTCCATTTTTGCAGGCGGCTCGGCAACTTTACGCGCCCCCGCCCCCTAATTTCGACGGAACCATCGCTGTTATTGCACCCTGCATCTATTACACCGTAGATACGGCAATGCATATCGTGTCTGACTTTAATACCCTCATCTCTGCCGGCAGAGCGACGAATTTCACGGGAGCGCCACGCCGACAGAACCGTCGCGATCCTCGCCGGACATTAAGAAAATTACGAGGAATCCGAGGGGATGGTTTTGCGATCCCCTTAAGAGTATAGATGTGTACCAGTATCGCAGATAATTGTTTTATATCGTCCGTCATAATCCGGATAATTCCGACGCCGATGGAATCTGTTCTCCATAACTGGCTGCGATGTCTCATCAATGTCGGACTCGTACTCCTGCGCGATTTACTGTCGCGAACTTGACAATATGTAAAACAAAAAGTACTCGACCATTCGGTCAGATCCGTATTCATCGTGTCAGAGTTCCCCCAAAATATTCGCATGCCTGGCAAGGTAAAAAATTGTACGAAAAAAATGCCGTGTTTCATACACAATACCAGTTTTATGTATGTTTCTCGGAATCTTGCGCATATGCCATATTTTCTACAGAGAGTAACGACTCGTGTAACTCCGCAACCCTTACCGGTTAATCACGTGTCCACCAGTCGGTTGCAGCTAAAGAATTTTATTTTCTCACGCACCCCGTTGTTCAACCCCAAAATGTGTCTCGATAAAAAGCGGGTGTCCATTACAGCCACTGCCCGAAGAATCCGTGTCGAAGGTTCCATACACCTTCGTCCCACTGTGCATCCTAAAACCACCCTTAAAAATCCACTCGGCCGGCTATCAACCTTGTCCGCGTACCAAATGCTTGAAACACACCTCTTGAAAAAAAAGGGAGTGTCCCGAGCGTTTACGAGCTGCCTGCATTTTCCACGGGCGATGACCAAACGCTTCTTCAATCCCCTCTCTATGGTTTCTGATGTTGCCGGGTTGGGGGATGGATTGTGTACGGACAAGGGGAGATATCCTGAGCGGGATAGTGCTCGACAGAAATACAATAATCATACAAGCCGGTACACGGCTCGCATAATAGGTTCGCCGAGAGGCCAAAGGAATACGAGCGCTGAGGGGCTGAGAGCACGGAACGCAATCTCGGCCATGCGGCCGCACATAAATTCCGTCGGATCGACTGTTTGAGGGGGTGGCCGGAATCCCGTGCTTCCGTCACGGCTCCCTTCTTAATATCCATAAAGCTGGCGCCGCCCCGAGTTACGAATAAATAAATCCCACCGGAGAAAAATCGGGATCTGGCCATCGGAATTGGGGGGTGGGTCCTCGACGTTGACCGGCGTCCCTGTGATTTTGAATTTTCGAATTTCTTGAGAAAGACATTGCCGACCATATGCGCTCGATCTTTGGAGAGTCACATCGATTTTCACCCGTCTTCAGAAAAGGATAAATAATATCAACCCTGAAGGACATACCCAAAAATTCGTTTATATTGCAATACCTCTCTATTTATTCGGTTAATGCAGTCAGGAATCGGTAATTGATGCAATAAAAGGAGCAATAAAATAAAACGAAGGGGAAGGAGCAATCCTAGCGGCCACGGGGAATCAATTGGCGATTACCTATTCAGATATCCAACGTTCCACGTCCCTGTTTATTAAACATTCCGGCAGCCGTGTATCAACGTTTATTCGCAAATATCCCGCATCGAAACTGAATCAACGGAAGCGGCTGGGCGCTCGAAAGCCACGAGGAAAAAGCGCCGGCTAAAAACACCGGTTTTCCTCTCGCGTTCTTTCTCGATTTTCGTTCTCACCCTCCCCGATCAAGTTGTCCTTGGTAATTCCCAGTGCTCGATGTTCCGACGTTATTCCCTTTCATTAAACATTCGAACATTTCGTACTTGTTACCACTATCGATTACTGTGATTTCATTTCGCTCATCGTACACTGTCAGACCCATAAACCGACCCCTATCCTAACCTACCAAACATAAATAAATATTGAAGATATCGTACGAGGTTGTTACAATTAATCGTTAGAGAATTGAGAACGATGTAACTGCAAACATTCGAATTGAAGTTAAAAGGGTTGATACTATTTTATCGATGTAGGTTTTTACTAAAACAGGGTAAAAATGTCGTATTCTTCTGGATGTTTAATAAGCTGCTTGCAAGTTTACGCCTACGAAATTGTTCCTTCTCGCGGGGAGTGTGGGGCGATGGGGTGAGGGTGTCGGCGGCGCGCGATTTAAAATTCATCGAAGCATTTAGGGCCGGCCGAGTCGGGTCGCGGCGAGCTCGATAGGCGGAAAATTAAATCGAGCATCCCTGGAACTATGCCGGGGCGGCAATAGAATTTCCACCCTCTGTCGCTTTGAGCCGGACGCACGCTTGTCAGCCCGCAGGGATGACTCCTGACCGGTCGCTCTGAATAAGTTCGAGCTCGTGTCCGAGCGTCATGCAAAACGCGCGCTCGTATTCGGAATACTTTTAGTTTCGAGTTCCCGGTGAAATTGATAAATAGAGATACTCGGCCCGGCGAGGTTCGATTTATGGCGCCCCCAGCAAAATAGCATTTTAATTGAATACTCAGCGGATGGAATGTTTCAAGGTAATTCAATTTGCCGATACATATTTTGTGTGACGAAGTACGAGCGTTGCTCGCGCGAGATTCCATCGAAATCGATTCCGTCGGGACGGCCAGCTCGAAAAATGTATATTATTTTAACAAAATGCTCAGACGCTGTTGGACGATGCGCCGCGGGATTCGTCGGAGATAGCACGGGCTACTTAATTCTCCGGAGACAATTGGCCGAGGCGAGTCGTTGCCGCAACGAGACTCCGTCGCGCGCCCAGGCGCCGTGATAACGCTTATGACGCATCGCGACGGCGATAAGGCGGCCGTTTGAAAAAATATTACGTCGTGGCCAGTGTCGTCGGTGGTTTCAAAGAATTACTGCGATCGTTCGCGAAACTGGAACGTCCCTGCCTTGCAACTCGCTCCTCTAAGTTCGTTTCTAAATTAGCTTTCCGCTTCTCTACATGTTCGCTGCTGTGCCCATTCGACGAGCAAATAGAGAAGTATTCCAGCATAAGAATATGTGCTATGTCCACTTTGAATATTGCCGTTATTTGTAATCATATGAAATAATGTTATATACGAAACTTACACGGTATAGAGGGTACCATATCGTGACACAAACATTTTTTGTGTGGGTGCAGGCAAAGAGGAGATTTCAAGGTCACCTTGATTTTTTTTGATGGAAAGACCTATTTTCTGTATCACGAATCGATAGACTATCGAATTCTGAGTAAAAATGTATTGACCTCCATACGTCCTAAATCTAATAGTTAACGAGATAGCATCGAAATAATTTTCATTCTTCTTTGGATAACATCTCGTTAACTATAAGGTTTAGGGCATACGAAGGTCAATAAATTTTTACTCAGAATTCGATAATCTATCGATTCATGATACAGAAAGTAGGTCTTTCGATTAAAAAAAATCAAGGAGACCTTGAAATCTCCTCTATGCATCCACGCACGCAGAAAATGTTTGTGCCACAATATGTCCCTGTCTATACCGTGTAAGTTTTGTATAGAACATTTTTTTATATTATTACAAATAACGGCAATATTTAAAGTGGTCATAGTTATTGCCCCACCCTGTATAAAATGATTCGAGATAATTGTGGATCTTTTACTTACACGTTGGAAGAGATAAATATGCGCTTTGCATCTTTCTATGCCCGGTGCAGGCGCCAACGTACGAACGAGTAAAGAGGCATGGAAAAACGAGTGTTTTCAGAACGATTTCACGGGGGATCGCCGTAAAGCGATCCGTGACAACAGGCGTTTTATTCGCTCGTTTCGGAGATCATTTAATTCCGGTGGCGCGGGAATAATTAAGCGCGGAGCTGGAACACGTGGTGAACATTGTGATACCAATCGAACGGGAATTAGAAAGCATTATCCCCGGTCGCCGGGTGAAAATTCAATCAGCGGGCGTAGAGACTGTAGAGAGTCGATCGCATGACGTCGGGTAATTGAAAGGTTGGCTTCATGGAAAATTCGACGCGGACGTTTCCGACGCCGAGGAACGCGATCGAGTATGACGCTACGGAGCCGTGCAAATATGCGACAACCGAAGAGAGGTCGAACCGGTTCGGAACGAAACCGGGCCGGCAAACGGTAAAAACATCGACGCGCGTTCTCTGCGGCTGTCCTCGAATCCATCGTTCGCCGCGATCAAACCTTTACGAGGCCGGTACCGCTCGTTAATTAACAGAGACAGTACGCCGACGTTCGTGTAATGCGTGTCCACGGCCGGACCTGGTCTGCGGAACCGTTCAATCGAACCCCCGATGAATGCCCCGCGAAACTGTTCGGAGGAAAACCCAGACCAACCGGGAACCGATTTTACATGATCGATTTTACGCGCCGTGTACGGTCTCGGTTTTATTTCGACCGAATAACCACGGAACTGCAAATCTTTACCGATTCATTGAAATTGTAGAACATTTTTTCTCCCGGTGTGTAGTTTTGTATTGTAAAGGAGATATAGCGTGGATTTCTTTTGATTTAATTGAAATGTTTCTGTCGATTTTTGTTCATCGTATTAATATCGAGATTTTTAAAGACGTTTAAACTGTAGATTTCTATGCAACACAAAAACTTTCCGTAACGATTTGAATATGTTTCACGGGGCTTTCCAAACTTCATCTACTCATCTCTGCAGTAAATGCAATAAATCTACAGCTTACCTGTGTTAATTAGACTGCGAATAATTTGCAAATACTAATCTGCTGTAGGAGGTAATTGATGGAAAGTGGAATTATTGTAAATGGAAGCTCCTTTGATTCATTGAAAGCTCTACTATTCCAAACAACATATATAACAATCGTTAGGGATTCTTAATATTGCCACCTTATATTATGTTGAAGAAAATTCTAGAAACTGTGAATGCTTCTGGCATTCTTCTCGGCAAAAATACAACCCCTACGATAAAACTATTCACGGTCCAAAAAACTCTCTCGAACTTCAGCATACTGTTGACCACCTTCCAATTTCTAATTACGCCAGGCTGAATACCAGCCCACGAGCTATAATCCCAACGAAGAACTTTAATACCGAACAATCTGCTCCATACAGCAATATCGAACGGTGAAAGCTCTAACCTAATTTTGACCGAGTCTAAAAATTCAACCGTTTGACGTATAGAAGGGACCTGCACATCAGAGAATGTGCTGAGCTAACTTCTGATTCTTGACCACGCAATCAAAAAGTGTAATTATTAAGCTCAAAAATGAGAGTTTCATTTTCAATCCTGAGATTCTTCTGAAACTCATCCCCATTTTTGACAACTCGGAATATTAAACGAGAACAGTTACTTCTTTCTTCGTATGTACGATCAAACTCACCCCCGTGGAGGGTTGTCCAATAGCTGATAGAAAATAAAACGCAGGACTGCGACACGAGTTATCAAAAAGAAATTCCGCTTCGCCATAATTATCGCAAAGGTCCGTGAGCGTTCGCGAGCCACAGTTCGAGGGGTAGTTTCCGTTTCTTCGAGTCGTCGTTGCGACGCTGCCGGGGTGGACGAGCGTTAACTGTTACATTCCGTCGGGGAGCACAAAGACACCGGAGCGCCGGATTCGTGGAGGGGAACTTTATTACGCCAGAAGCTCGAGGACAAATAACGCCGGCTGTGGTCTCGTTGTAATAATGTCTCGATATGAAGGTCCATTAAAATACACGTCTGTGCTGAAGGGGGCCAGGGGTTCGGAGGGTTCGTTGGAAAAGAAAACGACGACAACCACCGGCCGTATTTTCCCCCTTTTTAAAAAGTTTCGCGTGTTTCTTCGGTGACTCGGATACCGGGAAACCGTCGATTATTCATGCCAGGGAGAAGGAAATCTTAGATTATAATCCGACATCTGTATTTCGAGCATTTTGCGCACGGAACCGCTCCCCTGTCCAATAGTATCGTTTATCCCGACTCTGGCTGCCAGCGACTATATTATCGATTGCTATACTACTTCAATTCCGTTTCCCTCTCTCTCTCTCTCTCTCTCCCTCGTACTCTTCTGTTTCACTTCGTTTGTGAAACTGCTACATTCTTACCACCCTTCCTGTTCCCTTTTCTCTGACAATCCCTAAATTCTTTCTTTTTCTTTCTGCACTGGATTATGTCCCCTCTTATTCTCCTCTTTTGCCTTTTCTTTTTCTTTTTTATTAAAATACTACGTCTATTCTCACTCTCTTACTCTCCGGATTCGATTCTTTCTATTTTTCTTTCCGAACTGCAGTGTTCGTGCTTTCTCTACTTTTCCCTTTGATTTTTGGTTCTTTTCTTCGTGCGTCTTCGCAGTAGTTTCTGTAACTTTCGTTCTCGCTCTTGAATGGTTAAATGTTGAAACAAGTTTGAGAAATTTTCTATGCGGATCAATGACAGATTAAAATATAAATAATTCACGCTAGAATCGCAAGCTTCATTTTTCAACGTGTAATAGAATTACGGAAAGTAATTCCAGTAATGTTTCCACTCTGTGTTTTATGGAATAATTTTCGACAGACAGCGAGGGGATGGTTCACCTCCGAACCGTGAGTTTCGGTTGAAAAAAGGAGGGAGTAATTGCGGTTTTCTTGGAGAAAAATTAATATCCCTGGGAATATTATTGCGGAGCCACAATTACAGCAACCGTGTCCCGGTTTTCAGCGACGGTGTTTCCGGAACTTACGTAAAACGAGTCTCCGGCAACCCTCGAGACCGTCTTGCGGGTCCCGACAACGTAACTCCGTTTAATCACGCAATTAGAGAACATCAAATCTCGACGTCGAAACTCGAAATTACCTCTCTGATCAAGCGATTACGCGAGCGATTATCCTCTAGACGCATCTTCTCGGCGCCCCACCCCTCAAACTAGGATACCACCCCCGTGGAGGAGAGAGATCGTACCCTGGACAGTACGGGGTGGCTCGCTGCTTCTGGGGGTGACTGGCAACATCGTCATTGTCCCAAGAATGGAAAACAACCCTTGTCCCGCAAACAGACGTACAGAGCAGCGACCGCAGGCCGCGGGAATGACGCGCGTCGTACACTCCCTCGCAGAAGTCACCCTCCCTTCCGAAACACGATCGGGGAAGGCACTCGAAAATTACAGGGAAATTACAAAACGATAGCGATCTTCCGTGTACCGTACAAAAATAAATGAAACATCCCATCCCTATCCCATCGCTTAATTACAGCGTTTTTGATCATTTATACGTATTTGTGTGCTCACGCCTGAGGTATTATTCCTTGGGGGTAGTTGTTTTGGTAGGTCTGGAATAAAGTGAAAGTAGTTCAAGCGATGTGTTTGCAAAAAGGAACAATATTATCGTAAAAATTGAAGTATTTAGATAAAGTCAATACCTGTCTATAACCTTGTCAAGGGATCCAAACGAAGTGCTTATAGAGAGGCATTTGGAACAGTGTCGGAAGCAGCAGGATGATTCATATTTTCCCCGAAACAGGGTGCTGTCCGGTGACTTATGGCGGACAGTGTACGCGTGTACTAATGGTACTAGGCACGGCTTGAGAATGACATTAAACAGCAAGTGCAGCGGAGTGTGCATTGTCATTCCCGCTGAATGTCGTCGTCGTTGCACGCCACCCTCATTCTGCGGCGACCTGTGGTGGTCTGCCCCTTCTTCGCCCGCCCTTCTTGCACCCTTTTACACCCCTAGTCGATGTCACCGTTCCCCTCCCCCGCGTTTCATCCACCTCCGCGACCCCCTGTCGCATAAAGCCGCAACGCCTCGACGTCGTGATTTGTTCTGCGATACAAACACGGCCACGGGTCTCCGCACACTTGGCGCAATAACATTGCGATGAATGCTCGCGCCGCAGGTATTATTAGTTATGCATTTGCATAAACGGCCGAGCAATTATTATGTGCTGGACGATTACGAGCGTTGCGGTGTTTGCGAGCAACCGAGGGGCCAGGGAGGGTTGTGTTTGGACCTGTGGCGCGGATGTGTGTGTGCGTGTGCGTGCGTGCTGTGGATTTTTGCCCGTGTTATACCCCCTCGTTATGATTTATTGGGCGTAATTAAAGCAATTATTGCCGAATTGCTGCATCGACACGCGAAGCCCCCCGTGTCACACACTGTCGACAGTGTTTCCCAATCGCTCGCACACTCTTCCCGAAACACCGTGAAATACTCTGCTAATAGGAAACTTTAACGATGGGTCATTTTTCAGGATGAATTTTCATTAGGCGCCATTTAGATTTCACAGTTCGACGCAAAATGTGATACAACAGCTTGTTGTAAAGAGAAACATTTAGTACAATAATTTACCGACGAGTGCTCGAACACGATCAAACACGGTCCAACCTCTCAAAATACACTGTACAGTAAAGTCGCGTTTACTGTGCGCGATCGGGTACGCGATCACTGTCCTATACCTATTCTTTCGAACTGTCGGCGCAGTCAGCGCGATACACGCAGTCATAAAAAAATAATGTCGGTATGCGACCACTGTCCGTGCAGAACACAGGCTGTTGGACAGTAAACGCGACTTTACCGTATACAGTTTCTCCGTATCGGGAGTGGTTTCTAGAAACGTAGAAGAATGTTATTCCTGATCGATAAAGCACGCAGACTTCTTCAAACACGCTCAAACAAATGCGAACGCTCGCGCCAGCTAATTAGGAGATTCTCCGGGCTGGTTTGACGACGTGTTTGCGATTTACCGGCGAATATTTTAAGAATATCAACAGCACGCCGTCGCGGAACTCGCAACAGGAAGTTGACAGAGTAATCGATGACGGTGTGAGGAAGTTGCAGATGCAGTTGCGCTCCGGAGGCGGTTTTCTCCGGAGTTTCGACGCGGTATGTGATCTTCGCGACGCCGATGGCAGCTAAGGTTAAAGTAATTAAAGCTCGACTGTAACTTTTTAGCCCTTTTTCCCTGCGCCGGCTCTAAACGGTCACAGACTATGGTACGCGCCGCGAATATTTTTCCCTCGTTCCAGAAACTAGGTTCGGGAATTTCTGCTTTTAAAGGTTCGCGAATTTCCATCGGTATCCATGCGCAACAAAAATATATCTGTCGCGAGTTATAGGAAAATTTACGTTTCATTATATTTTCCATTTTGATCGCACGCCAGTCCCGCTGAAAAATTTTCCAAATTTAATAATCGCGCCGCGTCCGGTTTAATGCGTTCCGCGCGCGAACTTAATGGAACGCGAAGTAGTACTTTGCATTCAATTCGACGTTCGATCGATTCCGAAAATTGCGCCGCTGTCCCTTTGCCGAATTTTTCAGCTGCGAGTGATTTAAATACTGCTCTTTAATTCGTACATGTATGTTATGTATGTACCTTTCTCTGTGTTCCTGTTTGTGTGATGTCAATTTATGTACCCGAATAAAAAGCATTTTCATCGATGCAGATATCTAAAATTAAAATTCAAACATTCCTGCTGTGTTATTCGGCGCGACAATTTGGAAATTTTAATAGCTCGTTGTTTGTTCGTTTATAATATGGTACGTATACAAAATTTAACACATCACGTTTCAAAAGGATAGTAAGCCAACAAATTTTTATTGTCCGTACAATTGTTTAGTGAAGCATTTTTCAAAAATACAGGAACGTTTTACAGCTTTCATTTTAGTGCAGTAAAAATGTTTTTCAACAAATATTCGATAGCTAGGTTGTTAAAAAAAATTGAATTTATTATCCATCTGTGGAACAACGTAAGATCATTGGATCCACATATTCTATAATTAATGTGTTAAAAATAGAGGCAAATTAGCAATGAATTTTGTAGTAAAATGATTCGGCACCAATTCCAGAAGATTCATGTTAACCAAGATCCTCAAACATTGCATTTTTTTTTAACGATGTTTACAGCTATTACAGATTTCAAGTGAAAATGCATCGAATATTCCATGCAACATTTTTCATAAATGTGGAGTAATCATAATACCGTTGAAGCTTCAATATATCTTATCAGTATCGTACTGATTGTACAGTATTGCATTGAAAACATTTATATCGACTGCGATTCACACAATGTTGCGTCGAACGTTCGATATTTAATCCTTGCGCCATGCTCGGGCAATTATTGCGTTAATATTTTACGAATTAAATTGCATTACAGTTGCCATTCGATTAAGAGGCAAGACATACACATTTGTTTTGCAATTAGTATTTTAACTGCGGAAGCGCAGAATATTTAAAGAGATCGCGTCGAAATATAAACGTTCAAAATTAATTTGCTGCGATCCTGCGCATCCTCGACTCTTAAAAAATTCATACTGAAAACATTGAGATCGGGGTACAATTAGCCCCTTACACAATGATTTATTCTGAAGTCGCAGCCGTTAATTATCCTCTGTGTTGAAACCTGCCAGAAGAGTGAGAAAATGCATGGAGTTTAAAAATCCCTGAATGAAAATATACACCCTGCGGTAAAAACAAAATAAAAATGCAGCTAATCTATGCACAAAATTCGACATAAAAGCACAAAGGTCCCAAGTCCATTAGCATCGCTCGAGTACCATAAGTAGTACAAAATCGTTTCGCGCACATGCACGGAATTAAAAAACAAAGGTTTGCTCTTTGCCGGGATACATCGGGACAGCATAGAAAATTTCTGCCGCATGGGACCGGCGGGCAACAGCCACCGAAAAAAATCCATTTTAGAGGATGTCGCTCTCTCCGGTGTAGTGTCGGCGGAACGAGACAGAGCCGACACGAGAATTAAATTTATACAATCCCGAGTACATCTCTAATATGATCACTTACGGTGATCCACGCGGGAATTTCGGCAGGGCGGGAGCCGCTCGTACATGGAAAGCGGGAACATCGCGCTTAAACTCTTTGCGATCAACTAGCCCGTTGAAATATTAACGGGGCCATTGCCGGATAAAAAGAGGCGGGGTGTGATGTGTGTGTGTGTGTGTGTATGTGTGTGTGTGTGTGTGTGTGTGTGTGTGGATGTGGGAAATGTTTAAACGAGTCGATATTGCCGACGGACCCGGGCGTCGCGCCGATGGGCGGAACGAACAGCGGGGGGCACGATCATCGAACCGATAGATAACAATATCTAGCATTCGAGATTGCATATCGCGTTACAGGAATCGGTGTGCATCGGCTGATTGCCTCCGTGCCCATTTATGACGGCAATTTCCCTATTGTCTCGATACGTCCGCCATGGAACACGGAGCGCGCGGACGAACAGTGGTTTAGAAAATCGTTCAGCTAGAAGGAAAAAGGTGAGACTACAAGCTAATGTTTTACCCTGAACACTATTCAATCGATGTAAGCGCATTCATTGACAAATTGCTGCATCGCGGAATTTGTATTACTCGAAACATCTACTTCGTGTTCAAATTAAAAATGCGATAACACCGTAAAGAAAATCGATCGTTGATTTTTGAATGTTTGTTTTAAAGAGTGGACCTCAATTTTCAAACACAGTGCGATTTTTCAATTGATACAGTTGTCGAAGAACAGTGACACAAATTCGGATCGACGATCCCTTCATTCAAATCGGGTTAGAACGGATAGGTGCATAGAACATATATAATATTATCTGAAATAAAAAAATAATTTTAGAATTTATTCCCCGTGGTAACGATGTCTATTATTATGGGGCGAGAGTCGGAGTTCCATGGCGTGGGAACCGGTAACCGTGCTAAGGAAAATATTTGCCGCCGGGCTCGTCGCGAGACCGGATTTTTCCCCATGTAAATGCCCGTGAAAGATTAAAAGAGCTGGAGCGAGGGCAGCCAATAAGAATTTTAAAAATGCGCTTCGGCAGTCCGACCCGGTTAGCGGAGGCTTTGAAACGGTCCGCAGTCCTGAGGCAGCGTATTTCCCGGTGAACACTGCCGGCCAGAGACAGCGCAACACACCCTTTTTAATTATTTCGAAAGCTGCTTAACTTTTCACAGTAGCAGTCGCGTCTCGGTTCAAAGTTCTCCGCGAGCGTCGCTTCTAATGACTCGCGGCGGTGCGCTGTGTATCTCCGGAACTTTCTACCTGCCGTCCCGTGATCGCGTCATTAACAACGGGGAAAGAGCACGCAAACCCTCGATTAATTAGGTATCAATCGTCGCCCGGGGTTACGCTTGGATTCCGCGTTTATTTATTTATGGAAATTCGACTCAATTAATCAGACGACGCGTTCGATTTTCGGTCGATGCGTCGGGCACAATGAATCTTTGAACAACGCGAAAATGTTGTCGTTATCTGGCCGCGGTATTTGCTTAATGCTGTAGCCTGCTGGGACCACGTGTAATTAGTTGATGATTGATGAGACTCGGAACTTCGAATTTAAACGATTTCGAATGATATTGCCGCTGCAGCAAGTTAAATGTATTGCAAAATTAGAAAGATTTTTGGGAGGCTGTAAAATGTTTTCCTGGGTCTCACAATCATCTTGTTCGTTCCAAAACGATCTTCTCTTACTAATCAACCAAAAAATCAACCTCTTAAAATCTAGTAAAAACTTAAAAAACAACCCTCCAAATTCGAACCAGGATCAACCCCGTCGCTCCAACCCTCCTTAAATTCACAAGTACCAAAATATTCCACCGTTGTGCAAACAATCGTCCCCTGCAGCGACGTAAAAGTACATTTATTTTTCTTGTAGCCCAGGAGCAATGGGGGTAGTCCTTTCATCCCTTATGGCGGCGCAGACACGAGGTAGTCGAATTGGCGCACGTGTACTATACTGGTGCACGTGTCCCAGGCGACGCTGCTCTAGGAACAAGGCGATACTCTCGGCCGGTTTCTCCCGTGGGGAAACCGGAAGTCGATATACGGACACGCGAAAATTCACCGTTCGGACCGAGCCGGAGGCCGTTGAAACAACTACTGACCCGTGGCTTAAGCTGTCCCCCGTAATTCGGCACCGGGGAACTCCGGAGAATAGCTCGCCTTTCATGTGCTCCCTGCACGGACACGCGCGCACACCTCCGTAGAAACGATTCAATTGTTTCAAGAACGAGGAACCCGTCGACCCGGCCCCGTGACCCCCTCGAAATTGAAGGTTCTTCGGAGCCGGGGCTACCAAACAGCATCGATCGCGAAATCGAATCGATGCCTCGTGCAAAGTGAGTCCTCCACGTTCCTGGGAACCTTAATGTCCCTGTTCAACCCTTTCCCCCTCCCCTAACCCTTTTTTTCTGATTAGGTAGAATTGAGACCCATGAGAAGATTAAATAAAGTCAACGATATATGGTAAATATATCATAACTAACTTATCCAAATGATCGAAGAAAGAAATCAATTTTCTATGTACCTCTTGTCTCTTGTAAATGACGGGAAAAAATTATTGTACACCAAGACCCGCAATCTGATTATAAACATTGATGCTACATATTGTACCTAATTCGTCCAATTGATCAGAGAACGGCACGGTTAAGGGGTGACGAAATTTTCACAGGGTGTAATCAGGTCGAAATATGAAAAAAGAACAATTCGTCGAGTGCCGGGCGGAATCTAATTTCGGACGTCTCCGATCTACAAAGCGTCTACGTGGATGGCAAAGAACGTCGCAATTCCGAGGGGCCAATCGTCGAATCACGACCCCAAGATCCGGGTTCAGGAAACTTTCCCTCTCGTCGCGCCCGATCACCCCTTATTGCTTTATCTCTTTGTTCCAGTTAAGTCGCTCGATAAACTGGCACTCACGATTCACCGGGAATTCCCTGCGCCTTTTTCTCCCTCTTCCATCGGGAATCGGGAGGGGTTGGGGGAGAGGGAAGGTCTCTACGACTCACTCAACGGTCCTATCTGGGTTTTCCTTGGCCGAACCGGCGCCCTCCCGCGGCGGTTCCGGGTTATTCTTTGCCATTTGCTTAATTTCTTCGAGTTCCTCCTTCTGTTCCGCTCGGCTCCTTTGTTTCCCGAGCGATTGCCTCGCGAACCGCCACGAGAGAGCGGCCGCTGATCGACGCGATTCCCACCCCCTTTTCACCCCTATTTCATCCTCTTCCACCACCCTGTTCCACCCCCGTCCGACGCCACTTTCGACCGCTTTGATTCAACGACCCATCGACGCATTCAAAGCTTTTATCGGGTACCGTTTAATTAAAATTTATTACAGCCATCGACGGGAATGATTTTACCATCCCCACTCCACTACACACCCCCAGTATGCTCCGTCTGCTGCCACGTTCTCTTCCACCCCCCTCTCCACATTTCGACGCTTCATATCATTTCACGCTCGACTTTGTTTTTAATACTATTGAATCGAGCCTTCAATTACCGGACACCGATCCGCCAAAGGATTTCGACGCTCGAGGATCCAAAGCTGCGAATGGTAGCCGCTTACGCGGACCCGGAAGCCGTTCGAATTCATTACAATTGATCGGATGACGGAACACTGTGCCAACAGTAAATAGATCATCAACTATCGGAAAAATAATCTGATCATTTTTGGTGCATTGTTGCCTTTGACGGCGCTAGCGAACGTAACCGGAATTGGCGCTGACGCTCATTCGATTGAAACGTTCATTAATTTCCGCTGGTGTCTCGACGCGACGAGAGAAATCCGGTCGCAATATTTGAAAATTTACCGAATCGAAATTTCATTCGGTCGTTGTTCGTCACGGTTGTACCAGCTTGCAGTTTTAAAGAGAGACGACTTTCAAGCTCCTTTGAGATCTTGGAATTGATGAAATTGTCGGAATCAAACATCCTCTTCATTTCTCATCTCCACTTCCAGGGTTAAAAGCGTCCTAAAAGGAATTTCAGGGATGTTAGGGTGCAGAATTCACTCTTTCGAACAAGCCTAGTTACATCGCCATCCCATTATTTTCCTCGAAGTTACGGCACAATTTACCGACCCATATACAACCTGCCTTAAGTAGAATAACCCGTATCTGGTCAGACACACGAGAAACTGCTCGCTGCCTGCAGCAGCCCTGAGAAAATTGTGACTCCTGCAGAAGCATCGTTTTCGTCGCGCAAAAAGCTCCGCGATTTGCTCGACATCTCCCCAGACAATTGACAAAAAAAAATTCGGCGCCGTTCGAACAACCTGTCCGAGACGGGACTACCTGTTCCAATTTCGACGCATTTGGATCGCGGGGATCGGGGCAGTTCCCGTATCGGTTTTCTGGTCAGCCAGCTGAGCTTGTATCGCTCGAACTATCGCACATCGGAGCGTCGGAGTCGTTCTCGAATCGGGTATCAACCCCTGGGATAATTCTCCTCGCGAGCTTTCAGAACTTTATCCACCGGGGAGGGAGAGACGGTTCCTCGGTTCAAAAAAAAAAGAAGGTGAAAGCTGTTCGGTGTAGTTCCCGGACGGGACACCGGCGACGTGGATAGGGGTTGAATGGGGGCGAGAGGGTGGGTGGTTACCGATGCAACTTGAAATTTTAACGAACATTCGACCGCTTCGCTCGCTGAATTCAGAGACCGAGAGCACGCCCGCGTTTTCTCGTCCTTCCGCCCCTTTTTGCCCGGCTCTACAGCTCTAGATGACCCTGGCGCCACCACTTCCACCCCCCTCAAACCTCTGCAGACCTCTTCCAACCCCCCAGCACCCTGTTACGACCGCAGAGACCACCTACGGGGACGATGGGATGGAAGGCACGCCGCTCGAGGATCGGGAGCACCGAAACGCTACGTGCCTCGAATCCGCGTCCCGGACTCATTTACGATCTGCCGAGTGATAAGAATTTAATGGCGTATTAACATAAGCTGGCCGGGGGTGGCCACGCTCAGAATTTGCCAAGTTTTCTTGCGCTGCTCGCCTCGCCGCCTTTGAGCACCCCCGATACTCCACCGGCAGCGAAAACTCGTTTGCTCCGGATGCATTCGTGCATTCTCGATGCTACTGATATGAAAAATACAAACCATCCGAACGAACCATGGTAAAGATGGTTTAGTAAATCTGTGACCTATGAGATGCATCTTTGATGTAAGTAGAAATGGTCACCGATGCTCAGACACATTGTCAGTCTGACGGCCGAACAACATCGTCAGGTAATTTGATAATGTTTCTACCGTTTGAATGACTGCCAAGATTTATCAGCAAACTCTGAAATGCATTTCAAGTGCGCTGGAAATTAAAATTCCATTACGGGGATGGAAACCGCGTCGAGAACAAGAAGCTTTCTGGAAACCCGACCAGAAGGGTAAAACGCGATTTTGTCAGGTGGAACGGCAAGAAAATGCAGTTACCTCTTGAAGAGTATATACAAAATGGTCCTGCAGTTGTTCCCTCGGTTGCGAGGGATGGAAGAAACCTAGAGGGGCGAGGGGAAGTCAACGACAGAACGAGAATCTAGTTGGATCGGTCAATACGAGGAAGATCCAGGAAGACAGATCTCGGCAATGTAGGTTTCGAATATTCTTTAAAGATGCTTGCGCATTTATAATAAAACTGAGTAGGAGAATTATAAAAAATCCGAAAGATATTAAAGGAAGAAATAATTTTTTCTTTCGTTCCAGTATCTTCTTGAATTGTTAGTTTGCGTAAAGACCCGCAGTCTACAAATCAGTGTAATATTTAAACTAGATCGATTAGAAAATCGTGTCCAGAGCTCGTTACAAGGTAGAGACCGGTCCCTGGTATGTTCCTATAGCAAAGGAAGGCGGTATCGTTTGAGTTATGCATTGCGGAGGCGAAGTTTCCATTATTATTGAGCTGGTTATCCGTTCCTTGGTTTAATCAAGAAGAGTTTCGGCTTTGTTTACGGGCACAGGAGAGAGGATGGGAATAAAAGCGCCAGACGCACGCATATTCCACACGGCTCTATCTAAGCTGGGAAAGATTGCGGGGCCGGGCCCTTTCAAGCTGTCTCTTTAACGACACCATCTATCATTAAACGATCATTAAACTTTCATATCTGGTTAGATACACCGGGAACGCCTCCCTTTCAGGCCGGCTCTCCCGTCATAAATTACGCCGCCGGAATCCCGTGAGTTCTTCTATTTACGAAGGGTTAATCCTCTGCGTAATCTTCCGAGACATTAGCGTAAGGAGGACTGATAATATTCGCGACGTCACGCGAACCCTCCCCAGATTGCTGAATTTATCGTCGACGACGCAACTCGCTCTCGCGCTCTCGCGATGACGCCTTCGCAATTCCACGCCGGCCGGCAAAAAGCGAGATGGTCGGAAACCATTTAGAGAGAATAGTAATTCCATATAATTCCGCTGGGTTCTGTTCGGAAAATTCCTCGCTATTCCGCGCTGCAATCCATGGTCGAAACGTCACGTTGCTTCAATTAGTGCACCCTTAAAATTGCTACTCATTTACGGATTGATTAATGCGCGAGCCACAGTTCGCGGGAAGTTATTGCACTTGTTTGCTTGAATTGCGAAATCCTGCCACAATATATACAAAAGGTCTGCGGTATTAGACGCGACAATTAATTTAGTAGTTCCACGAACTGAATTTATTATTATTTCGTTATCGTTTCTTCTGCTTATTGATAATTTACAATGTATTTGTCGCATCATAAAAGGATAGTGTTATTTTTCGAAAAGCCTAAGTTCGAAATAGCCGATCAGTCTAAACGGATCAAAAAGGAAGCTGGAAGTTAGCAGGGGCGGTTTCAGCGAGCCAAGGGTTGGAGTTAAGGGTTAATAATATTTCCGGAGCGTTGAGCGGTAACGTTGTTATCGAATTAAAAGAAACGCCGTCGACGTACTTCTCTGACCGATCCTCCGCCTCTGCAGCGTACCCGCTCAAACACCCTCTGCGTCTTGGCGGTTCAACTTTGCGAGGGATTGAAACGTCGGGGGTTCCGCCACCACCGTGGTACTGTACGGTAGCTGCGAGGCTTCGTGAAACCGTGTAAATATAATAGCCGGACCGGCGGCGGTGAAATTAATTTGTGGCTGACTTCATCGAATTTGTAAGCTAACTTTTATCGCTTTATCGACGGCACTCCCGATGGACCAACTTTACACAGAGTGTAATTAATGTTTCCCGGATATTTTTTATCACCTTTTTTCGACCATCTGTATCGAGGAAATGTAACCACGCGTCATACACGTTTCACCGTTTTTTTGCTGACTTTATCTTTGAAGACAAAATAATTCATATCGTGTTGACCAAAATTGATGTAGTCATTTACAATTACCGATGGTAGAAATGAATGATTATTTAATCGTACGGGGTTGTAGTGACTCAGTCAAATACCTTGCGATCGCCTCGAAGACATCATACACTCGTCTCCCTGTCATTTTGGGTGATTGGATTGACAGTTTAGGGAAGATCAAGGGGTGGATTTCGCAAAGGGGGCGGAACAAGGGTTGAAATATACGCCGGTGCAGAAAAAAGGAATTCTCCGTTTGAAAAACTACCCCTTGCTCTGCGAACGACAGGGAAATATGGGCGGGAGGGACGTTGATGTCCGGTGTAGCGCGACGTTTGTATTAGTAATTTGTTTTTTGACTCGAGCTGGAAAAAGAATTTTCAGCTCGGTTTCACCCTCTCTCAGCGTTCCAGTTAAAAATTCCGATCCTTTTTCCGAAGCTCGGCCGTATACGCGAGCGCGTTCGAGAGCACCGTTTAAATCGCCTGTCTGGCCATTACCGGCCATTTCCACTTATCCATGAAAATGTCGATGCTATTACGTTGTTTATTCTTCGTTCCAACTTAATGCAGAGTAATCGTCGGAAGATAACTGGATCGATGGATCGCAGGCAACGTGGTGCTCGTTATCAACGTTTAATGCCAGTGGAAATGGCCGGTAATAGTCGGACAATGCCGGCCGTATACAATAAAATATTAATCTAGGTTTTCGGGTTCCCGTTTCGGCTACTCACTGCGCGTTGCGCGACAATAAACTAATTATTCACGGACATTGTGATTTGCCATTACGATTCTGAAAAGTTTGAGTGCTCCTCGACGGAAAAGTGGATGCGGGAAATCAAAGACGCAGAAAAAACAGCTAGGAAACGAAAACAAATAGCTCGGTAAAAGGCGCAAGCAAGTCGGAACCGCATCCAGACTTTATTATTCTTTCGCTGAAGTATCCGGAACTGGAGCCACCATCTTGCTAGAAACACCATCCCATCGTAAGATTTTCCGGGCGAAACCAGATACTTCGGTGCTAATTTTCGAAGTTCTGAAAGCAATTTTCACCGCGAACCACCGCGAAAAAGAACAGTGAAACTTAGAAATAACCAGACTTCGATTGTCCTTTGGGAATTGAAATTTTTAGGATAATCGAAATCAGTATCTTGCTGGTCGATGTGAGTCAGTATCTGCGAGTTCAATTTTCGAGGTGAATTCTCAGCCCTTCAGGTTGAAATTGATCGATAGAATGTTTCTATTTGTTTGAGAATGTATGTGGAAACATTTCATGGACGCCGCGAAGGAATCGTTGACATCGACGTACGCATAAATCTCTTTGTAACGACAGCGGGTGGTTTCGGATTGTATATGCCACATATGAGAGCAGAATATGGCAAAATGTCGCCATATTGTTCTCGAAAACCATACAACCCTTTGTATTGTAACTACTATAGAGAAAACAATAGAGTACTCGCGTATGGATCGAGGGTGCGGCACACAATGTTCATTTTAAGCTTCAGCTCTGCGCTAATTCATCTCCCGCGGATTAAAGAATCAGCTTCATCGTCGAACCGAATTCTCCTCGATTCAACCGGCATCGGTTAGACGATAATACACTCTACTGATAGCAAAATGTACAATTTTTCTGGAAATTCTTTCAACGATAACATTGTTATAATCGTAGGAATACTGAGAAAATCCACTGTCCTTCAAACAAGTAGAATAAGCCAGTACCGATCAGCCCACTATTCTATTCTTGAAAAGGCAAACATTTTAACAAAAACAGTTTAAACCTCGTTTCTTCTTTATCTTCGCACTGAATCGTCTATGCAATCCTATCAACCAATACAACCCCTACCATTCCAACTACCCCAGATAAAACAAATTCACTGCAAATTCAAGCCTCGATTTAAAGAACCATCGCTCAGGAACAAAACCGTAGCCTCGTCGATCGGAAAACATGATTTACCAATAAGGGCGGTTACCTCGCCGCACGACCGTTTAATTTAATCCACCCCATTCCAATTACCGGAGGTGAAGTCCGAGGATCGGACTCAATTGACCGTGACAGGAATAATGGAACACGGTTTTGCGATATTTGAGTCGATCTGTAGCTAGATTTCCGGTTACGAGGGATAAACAGGACCAACGAACTCACCCCAACCCCTTCCAGCATCCTTTCACCCCGCACCTAACCAGCCCTTTTCTCGTGCTCGAGGACCTCCCCCACTCCTGGCCTCTTTTCGGACAAATCGCGAGAGTTAATCGACGAGTATCGACGAGTATCGACGAGAACATCGACCCCTATAACCTTCCCTTCATCCCCTAATCGGGCCGCCACGCCAGGAATCGGATATCTTTAGCAAGGAACGAATTAACAGGGGTGCTTGTGGAATTACGAGGGTTGAATGGCGAGAGTGCCGCTGTCGTTCGGATACAGGGGATGAAGAATATCGCGGGAAATTCTTCTTCCCGTTCTATTTCTCGGGTCGGGTTTCGAGCATCGAGGATCAACGGTTGGAAAAAGTGAAATTTCTCTCCTCACGCGTAATAGAATCCCGGTGCGTCTAACGAAGTCGAACTTCGTCCTCGGTTTCGGTCGCCGACGAACTTCTCGCCGAAGTACTTCGGGGGTGGTTCACGGGGTGAGTTTCATGTACCGGGTGATCTCGTATCGAAACGCTTCCTTCTAGAAACTTGCAGCGGAAACAACTTCGACTACATTGTATTCTGCTCTGTATTAACTAGCCCGTAGAACAGTGCCATTTAAAACAGTCCTCCCAAATTTTCGGGATATTCATTAAAGTTTAGAAATTTGTGAATCGCACACTTCTGAACATTTTCCAAAGAAATCAAAATTTCTACGTGCTTCGACATAATTATGAAAATCACATTTTAAACGCACATCTTCGAAATGATTTGTTTGGCCGTGCGAATTTTTAACAAATTTGCCGTACGTCTTACCCCGAGAAGTTCTTCATATATTTCGGAGATACGGGACTTTTTCGTGTCAAAATTAGAAAACTGGACACCGTCGATCACTATTAAGACGCGCGTTTCGACGGTCATCCCGAAATTCGTCTGACGGACGCTGATTATTTATGCCCGAGGAATATTTCTACAACGGACGCCGGTGACGCGGACAAAGCCCGTCGTCAGCGTCGAATTAATCTCGTCGTCGACGATAGAGCCCGACCGGGTTCATCGGGGCTTTATACGCCGGAAAAAGTTGGACAGTTCTTGGACACCTAGCTCATTAAACCGGGAATTTCGAGCGTCGACCGAGTGCTTGCTCCGGAGTTCGTCTAATATTTACCGAATTTTTTGCTCACCACTGCGAAAACTTCCATCCCCCGAGGCGACCGGAACACCGGATTTTCTATATTGTATACAAATCACGCGACTCGCCATCGTTCCCCTGCATTCGCCTCGGGACTGAACGGGAACGAAAAGATTTAGACGAAACTTTCTAATTCGCTTAGATCGAGACAAACTTCTTAATTGATCGCTGATAAACTCTTCCGTGAGCTGCTGTAGGTGGCACTTGGACGGAGTTGTTCGCTATTTGTGATCGGAAGTAGTTAAACTCTTGTTGAATGCGCTTTGGATCATTCGTCTGATCATACGCTGGTTAATTCTACTTGCATCACTACTCGAGAACGATAATAACTAGAGTTCGAATAGTATTCGTTTGAAGAAAATATTTTGAGAAGAGGTTGTCTCTGCTTCGATGCGTTTATTCGATACATGCGTCATGGCAGGGAACGCGGGAAACGAATGAAAGTGAATTACCATTTTCCCTGAGCGACGACAGTGCGCGCTTGTCTAACGGGCAAGGTGGCAACGCAGAAAACGTCGATTTTCGGTATCAACGGGAAAGTGTTGAATTGTCGGAAGCCCGAAGTGGAGGGTCGAGTGAAAAACAGCCACACGGTGAAGTAGCGTCCGCAAACACGAGGTATTGGTTTAGAAGAGCCCCGTGGAAGTTGATTCAATCCCGTTGTTTCGGTTCGAGGTACAATAACAGGTGGCTGTGGGTGGAGCTCTCTTCCGAGGAAATTGATATTACGGTTGCCCGAGAAAAATGGCGAACGAGTGAGCTACGTACGCAGGTTCGTACATAAGGAGTTTCATAAAATCAGCAAATATTGGCGCTCGGAGATTTCTATTTGGATTTGGTAGCTTTCCGCGCGACTGCCTAGTCTAGTTTCCAAATTATTTACTGAATTAAATCGATACAAACGCCGGGTTTGATCCGAAATTAGGGGGACTGTGATTGTTGTTTGTGACTTCGCCCAATGGTTCCTGGTGAAAGCGATCTTTACGGGATTAAATTTTCTGTGCGATCAATACTGAAACAAAGTCGAGGGACAGATTCAGGGACACAAGAATCCCAAATTAATTTGTGTGCCAAGTAGATTCAGTCTATACGGGTCAGACCTTTTCGCTGCTCATTGTCAGACGGTTAAAAATACTTAAGAACGCTGTCTGTCGTTTCTGTGTTTCCTTTCCCAAGAAACAGTGCAATTATCGTTAGACAGAGACACTCAAGGATTCATTCGCGCTGCAGGGAGCAGATTCAGTCGGCATCGATCGGACGGTTCCTTGTACTTCCCGGGAGTTCGAAACTTCTCTCTCTTGAATGCAACCTTCAACTTCGTCCTTCAATGTTCGCAACAAACTGTCTCCTTGTAATTAAACAGAGATTAAGAACAATTCGCCGTCCGCGGAGCAAGTAGATAAACCCTCGGCTGGTCAGACATTTATTCCGCAGAGGTAAATGAAAAAAAATTTTTTTTACAAATGCCGCGACAATCTTATCTCTCCCGACTATGGGTCCACGGCAAAGTACGACATCATAATTACACTATCGCTGTTCCGAACCGTAAAATATGAAAGCCCGAGCCCCGAACTACGCGGAGTAACGTCGAAACCAAAAAGTCTCGAGCACAAAGCTCGGGGGAGACTCATTGTCCGCGGCACAAAGTGGCTCATTCAAGAACAATTCGCCTCCTCTCTGGCCGTTAATAAAGATAATACAGGCCTGGGAAGACGAAACGCCGTAACCAGCGACCAGCGAAAGCTTGATACAGCGTCGCGGAGTGCACGCTCGCTCGCTCACCGACCGGGATATATATATATATATACATATATATATATATCTCGATAGCGCGCAGGGCGAGGAGGAAATGAAACGAAATGGTAATTTTTGCACTGGAAGGAATTCGGTACAGGATTTGTCCTTTGACAAGCCTTCGTTAGCTTTACATCGTCGTTGCACCGACGCGATCCCACTCAAAGGATCCAGGGCTCGATCTTTTGCCTCGCGACCGCGCGCTGCGGCTGCGGTGCCGGCTGAAAAGGAAGACCTGCTCATTAAGGTCTTAGTTAAGCAATCTTGTTTGCCCGACGTCGGATCCCCGTGTTTTTCGCTTTCATATTTACGCGATTCTAGTCCTCTCTCTCTCTCATAACTCACGAATCCACAGGGTGGATGGGAAATACATCACGGAACGACTTTCTTAGATGGTCTACCGTCTTGAGCTACTCAAACGTCTTAATTAGCTGGCTTGAAAAAATCGTACATCGATTTGTACGATGGCATTGTAAGGAGACTTGAATCTCAAATTCCTTGTGGTTTCGATTGCGGAAAAAATTTTAGAAAACTGCAAGACACTTTTTGAATGCAGAAAGTTCTCTGAAAGAGAATGTAGCATCGTAAATTCGTCACAACCGTCGCCGAGCCTAGACTCATGTTTTAGGATTTACGATCGTCCCCAGGAAACGTAATTTTTAGGAACAGAAAGTGAGGTCTGCGTGGGGCCTGCGTGGGCCATAAAGAGGAAGCGTTTGGGCCGTCGGAAAGTCCGAATGTCCCTGGGAAAGCTAAAGGGGACGGAAGGGCTCATCGGAAAATACCGATGGGCGAGCGAGCAGAGTTGTTTTCCGCGTCGAGGCGAGCGGTACGAGTTGCAGCGAGTTGGAGCTGTGCTCACATATTCAACACGCGTACTTATTGTTTAAATTCGATTAAATTGTTTTATTCTCTATCTCGAATTTCAATTAATTCCCACAGAAAATGTTTGAATTTGTTTAGCAAGTGTAATGGCAGCGCCGCCTGGCCACAGTTAATAATTCCGGCGACCGGCAAATTGTACGAGCCGTTTTCCCAGGATCACCCTGTGCATACGCAAATCCGATTCACTTTACAACCCATATCCACACGGTCGTATATTTCCTGGGTACAGGCGTCGCGGCGTTCGCGTGTGCATCACGAACAGATTTATGGTGGACATACGCGTGTGCCGCGAGGTACGCGACGTCCTTTTACTCCCCGGCCACGTAGACCACTTTTCTCGGTATCCCTGTGTACACGGGAAAGCCTTATCTCTCGTTCCGGATGTTCCTCGAATCTGAAAGGGCTCTCTCTTTCCCCAGGGTTTATTAGCGACACAAAGATCGCCGGCTAGGACAAAAGTCGGGCAGCGATCGAAGGGAATGCGAACAAGGTACACCGCCCGGTGAAAAAATGTAGCGGCCGTTTCCTCCGTTGCAGCCACAACCGACGTTAATTAATACCGTCAGCGGCGCGATAAAATCTCCCAGTTTTCTTTTCGCCATTGAATTACCAGTCATCTTCTGGCAATCGTATTCAATGAAACTCTTTCCCTCGTTGTCCGGTTCACTCTAAATGCGGCGCCTGCTTGGCTGTGTTCTTGAGAAAATATAATTCCGGACCATGTCGATTTTACTTTTGAGAACTTTGTGGGACTGTATGATGTCCAGGGAAATTCGAGTACAAAGCCAAATAGAACAGACATTTCTTGGAAATAAACTTTTATATTTATTTAGATATGCATATCTGTAATTAATACGTTTCACGCTAAATTATAAAGATGTATATTTGTCGATCGTCCTCACGGAAGTGAAAGAAATTATACGCCAAGGAACGAACGCCGGCAGCGACCGAACGTTCACTCGATATTCTTAGAGCGCGTAAGTCAAACCTCGATAGACACGATGTAAATATTTTCGATCGCATCAATGTTAACGAAGGATAATGCACATTTCTATGAAAAAATTTCTTTACGAATGTTTCACGTTTTCCTTTTGGTAAAAACGGCATCAAACACGGACGAAGAACACAATCGCGATCCCAAGAGTCGGCCGGTATTTGTAAATGTAATTCTCCGGGCTTGCTCGCGGTATCCGACGTTAATTAATATCGTTAGAGGCGCGATAAGCCCGTGAATAAGACGACTGTTTCTTTCCGTGTTCCTTCCCCCGGTTGCTTCTTAAGTACGACTTCTGAATAAACGCAACCCCCTCGGGGAACTCGCGGAATTCCTGGCCGGAGGCGAAAAATGGTCGGCCGGGTATGCGGTGAATTTTATAATTGAGCAAACATCAGTGGTTTCGCGGCGGAGCGAACGAATATATCCTCGGGGCGGCGGGTTAATGAGAGGGGTTGCCGGATTCCGGGAACCGCCTCCACCCCCGCACCGGATTTCGATGTTTTCTCCTGTTCCTCGGAGTTTGTGTCGCGCGAATTATCGCCGCCGCTGTTGGAACAGGCTCGGCGGCCTTCGCGAACCACGTTCTCCCCATAGATTCCTCGAGATCGATAAAAATATCGGCACCCGTAAAACGGATGCTAAAATACCGCGCTATTCGTGGAAGAAATGAAACAATTTATTAATCGAGGGCTTTAATGTTTTGCAACGATGCTGTGAAGACGTGGAAGAATTAGTGGAAAACATTTGTTCACAGTTCTTCGACTCTGCAGCCATTTCATTTTACTGCCAGGGCTCGTAATTGATGCTCGAGTTTCTTCGAGAATCCTTAGACATTCAATTTGTTTTATATTTCAGCCCGGCTTCTTGAAATTATCATCTTGAATTAATTTTCACGATAAATTCAAATGGAATCTCCTAGAAGACCAAAAAATCGAGATTCGTCAGTAGTACTGTAGCATCGTAAATTCGTCACAACCGTCGCCGACCCTAGACTCATGTTTTAGGATTTACGATCATCCCCAGGAAGCGTAATTTTTAGGAACCGAACGTGAGGTCTGCGTGGGGCCTGCGTGGGCCATAAAGAGGAAGCGTTTGGACCGTCGGGAAAGTCCGAAGGTCCCTGGGAAAGCTGAAGGGGACGGAAGGGCTCATCGGAAAATACCGATGGGCGAGCGAGCAGAGTTGTTTTCCGCGTCGAGCCCAGCGGTACGAGTTGCAGCGAGTTGGAGCTGTGCTCACATATTTATCACGTGTACTTATTGTTTAAATTCTATTAAATTGTTTTATTCCCTATCTCGAATTTCAATTAATCCCCACAGTACGATCTGTTGGAGTGTACAACGAAATGCACGAAACACACGGAGGAGCAAAGGTCTTTCTTGACCTGAAGTTTATTACACTTCAAGGGTTGCTATCCCCATACCCAGAAGAAATCAGGTAGTCTTCAGTCCTCGCCGGTCAACCTAGCCAGTCACAGCTTTCACCTCCTCTCTTCATTATATCTCTTCGGAGTAAAACAGTTTATATCCAATGTATCAATAATAATATTCACAATGTTGTGTTATGTGTGAACAATTTAATTCATGACTGATGTACGTTTATTCCATGCGTACAGTGGAAATCAAGTAAACATTCAATAAATATAAGATCCAGGTTTGATCTCCCAACCTCGTCGTCCAACACGATCAATAAGTGTAGAGACGAAATCGAGGGGACTAGGGTCCCTATGTTGGTCCACAATACGAGATATTCGCCGTCACCTTACGCCGGCTTGTGACAGCCGTTTGACCGGTAATGAAAATACAAAAAGTCAGGCTGTGAAAGAGTGAATGGCGAGGAATTTACAGTCGGCGGTCTGGTGTCGCATACATCACGCGTCACACAATCCCGATCGAATTGGTGGACGGGCCGAGGGATCGCGCGTTGTTCTGCTATCGGACGGGCCTCTGGCCCACTAGTTCACGAACAGGAAAACACAAAGAGTGGAAGCGGGAACAAGAGAGAAAGAGAGAGAGAGAGAAAGCGAGAGAAAGGATCGGAGCGAAACAGAGAAAAAGAGAGAATAGTGGTACCGGTAGGAAAAACCTCGTCAAAAAGTGTAAAATGTAATTCACCGGTTTGCCCCGGCACGTAACCCTGTGACGAGCGTCAATGCGTTCCGGCGGGAGCACGGTGCCGCGAGCACAACATTGTTTTCAGGGTTATCGGGGAATGGAAAAAAAATGCAGCTGCCGTTATCCGGATTATTCGATTCATGGCCGGTCACCTGCGCTTCGCGCGTTCCGCTGCTTCGACAGCTCGGACACTACGATGAAAAAGCGATCCTGGAGGGTGTTCCGATCGGCTGAAATGTTCTCTGCTTCTCCTTCTACCTTTCTACCGTTCTCCCTTTCTCCCGCTCTCGCTAAGCTCCGAGACTTCGTCGATGGAATTTCATTGGGACTTTGCGACCACCTAGCCATGCGAGCAAATTATTTCTCGACATTTTACAAAAAAAGCTTCTGCTGCCACCTCTCGTTGCATTTGTTTTCTGGTAAAGACAGATTTTGTACGGTTCCGTAATTCTGCCCGACTATTTTCAGACCTTCTCCACTGAACCTCGAAATATTCTTACTTCACTGTACAATTTTCAGTTCAAATGGAACATGAGATTGCATAATAGATGGTACAACGTTGCACGAAGAAGAAAAAACGGGGTAATATCCTCGAGGATAGGGGATTATTGGTCAACCGGCTCGAGACTGCACGTATTCCTCGATTATAAATTTACGAGCTTTTGCTCAGCCCTTAAACTCTTGGCCGGGGTTCCTCGAGCCCTCTTCAGCCCCGTTCATAATTTTGATGGGATATTTATCACCCGGACACTGATTTATCGGTCCCATCGAAATTACCTCTCGAAAAGCGTTGCGGGGGATGGGAGATGGTGGGGAGGGTTTGGAAAAATTGTTGGCAAAAATTACAAGACGCCGAATCACTCGACCCGCTCGGTTTAATAGAGGCAATGAGGCCGGCCATAACACCGGTTATGGCGTCATTACACGAAAGATGTTCGCTGCGAAGTGAAGAAACTCGTTCGTGGATCTGATTTACGGAGGAGAGGGTTGAAGATACCGTAGAAGCTAGTTTTCGGGCGCTGGTATAATGAGAACTTGAAGATACGGGGGCTGTTAGCGGTAATGGATCTGTTCTTCTTGATCCCTTCGCGCTCACGGCAACGCAGCGCCGGGGCCGATGGAAAATGCGAAAATACGTACAGGATGGTCCAAATCAGCTGGATCGAGATTCAGAGGAAGGAGCTGCCCGAGGAAATAATTATTTCTTGACTTCGAACCATCTCGTTGAAATATCTCCGCCATACATTCTGAATTCTTGAAAGAAAATTTCTTTTTGTATTGTATTATTTTCAACCCAGTAAATATAATAATTCCAGTTTCTTGCAATTCAGGTCAAAATTTTTTATTTCGCAAAAAGATTCGCAATCTACTAATAAAATAACCTACGAACATAGCAATTTGTACTCGACCACTGTGTCGGCATCCAGGATACCAACCTCCAAATAGGGGTCTGTACGCATCTAACAGTCCATATATTCCGGCGGTAATTAGCGATCATTCGCTGAGCAGCAGAAAAACGGCGATTCCGAGGGCGGCGTCTGACTTATGACAGACTCGATCCACTGCGCTCGAGTTCCCCGCGAATTTCTTGCCACGTTCGTTGTTGATACACGTTTCCATAATTCACTCTGCTCGTGGAGGAGCTGATCCCTCCCTTTCCGCGGGGCCGATCCTCTGGAGAAAACTGGCGATGCAGTAAATTTCACCGGCTGATAATCCGTTTATGCCTGTGGAATCTGATTTATGGGATCGTTCGGCGGTCATGTTCGCGCGGTATCGGCCTTATCTCGCGATCTTAACGCAGCCGGCCGTGGAAAGTTCCTCGGGCCCGGAAGACTCTTTAAACGCTATCCCGGTCGTCCGGTTCGTTAATTGTTTGTCTCGGCAATCAATTGCCTTCTTACGGATTACAAGGCATTCCCTTCGTTTACAGCGCTCGCGTGATAAATAAGGATAACGACCGAGAACCGCAACGCCCCCAGGGAGAAAGGGATTTCCTTTTTTACACAAGGCTCTCGCGCTCGTGTTCCACGGGTCCCCTCCACGAATGTTAATTAAGCGTCTCAAATATTTACTTTGCCGGCGTGGCTCCAAGTTCTCCGCGGCTCGACGCTGAAACAAAAACCTCGACGTTATTCTTCGCCGTCGTTCCGCCCGACAATCTAATTAATCGGACACGTAATCAGCCCTTTAGAACATCGAACGAATCAAGCCGGATTTTTCGGGAGTTCAGGTGTTGCTTTAGCGTTGGGAGCTCCGAAAGGTTCCACTTCGGATTACGCTAGGAATAGTTTTCAGTAGTACAACTCAACGATTTACTAGCCTGCAGAATATCCAATGACATTTACGCGCCGCGAGGAAAATTCTCTATCCGAACCATCAGACGATCATTCTCACTGGAATCACCAACATCCCGAGCAATTCTATTCGCAGATCTGGCACTCTCGGCAGCCCACAAGCCGCGTAACAAACTGAACCGTCAACTTCCCGGCGTGTCGTACATCGACCGCCCATATTTCGCATATGGTTGTCCTGTGCGTGCCAACTTCTCACGCGTTCGCTGCCTGATCGAAGTCTCTCGGAGCGGCGTAAATCGGTCTGGGGCCAACGCCCAGCGTCCAAGAGATTCATTTATGGCACCGAGACGCCGAACGAATTGCGCCATAACATCTTGGATGCGTTTCAGAGCGTCGCGTCGCGTCGCGCTCCGAGGGGAGGAGGACTACGGCGATCCAAACAGTGGCAGACGTTTCGCGAGAAGAAGAGATGGGTGGGTGGGTGTTGATTTGCATGGCAAAAATCGCGCGACATGGGTCCGCTGCTCGGCCGAGGAATTATTCTCTCGCGCCGAATTCCGACGAGAGAGGGTGCAGAACGTCTCCCATCGATCCCGTAGCGAGCTCCGCGGCTCCCGAACAAACGAGCAAATGAGATTCGCGACGTAATATCAAGCACGACCCAGTTGCCCGGGGAGAACAATGCCGGGACGACCGTCTCTCCACCCTCGTTCTCGTCCTTCCACCCCCCACCCCCCGGCAGCCATGCATCCACGTACACACGCCGTGTCGGAGGGTGTAACATGCCAAACAGGGTCTGCGAAGAGAGCCAGAGAGGGTAAGAGATACGGAGAACAAGGGTGGGGAACAGAGAAAAAAAAAAGGAAAGATGACAAGAGTGCCGCGTATGGCACACAGCTTGATTTCTTAGCGGCGCCGCAAAAAGGCGCGACGCCATTTCAAGAAACAAATCGATCCGACTGCCTGCACTTACGCGCCCGTCTTTCTTCTCGCGCTCCGCCACCCTCTTTTTCCCCCGAGCTTCATCCGTCCCCGCATCCGTACACGCTCACCCCTCGGCAACTGGATGTTCTTCCAGCTCGACGTGTCACAGTTTTATTATTTCTGCAGCTCTCTGGGCCGCGGGAGACAGCCCGAGGTGCAAAGTGTATTCCCAGCCGTCCCCGCGCACACGTGGAAACGCCCCCGGCGAGCCGAGAGATCCCGTAATGGTCCGACGTTGTTTTTAAACGGAGTCGAGATATGCAGACCGGTCCTGGTCTTCGTCGTTCTCCCACGCACAGGCCAGAACGTTCCCTTCGCGATTCCAGGTGTTCCCAGATGATTAATATCCCTCGCGTTTTGTTACAGTGTGATCGTGCGTTTCGTTGTACTACTTTGATTGGTTGTCCGATCAATTTCATTGTTATTCCACTGAACTGCATTCACGTTCTCGCGTTCGTACATTCTCGATACGCGGTGGTATTGCCAGGTCGACCGATTGTCCGACTACGTACATGGTTATTCTACTAAAACTCCTTCTACAACCTTAACGTGTCGTGACCATAGATATTTCCCAACCCTGTGCATGGTTATTCCACTTAAACTTCTTTGTGCTGTTGAGATATTAATCTCGAACAACTGTCTCACTGCACAAAGGGTTATTCTACTGAAACTGCTTTACGGTTTCACTATGCTATTTTAGTCGGCTGTGTGTGTACGCGTACAGGATTTTACTGAACCTTCTTTGCGGTTCCTAATGTATTATTCCCATCCAATTGTCTGACTATGAACAAGTCTGTTCTACTGAAACTCCCATACAGTTTTAATGTGTTCGTTGTAATCACACGTTGACTACGTAAGTGGTTAAAATACTAAAAGCTCACAGCGCGTCGTTTGATATTAATTATGTGACCAAGTACGAAGTTATTCCGCTAAAATTTCTTAACATTTTCTAATCTACCATTCTTACGCAGACAGTTATTCCACTGTATTTTTCACGCTAATGCGATGCCCATAATCGACTTTTCGGCTATATACGTATATTATTCCATTGAGAGTTCACCTTGCACCTTCAATATTTAATATTCGCAATCGACAGGCTGACTCTGCGAGAGGTTATTCTACCGAATGGTTTTCGCGCTCTTAATGTCTCCGATCGATTGTCTGACTATGTACATAGCTATTCTACTGGAGCCACGAAGCACATCCAATATATTTGCTATCGATTGTCTGACAGCATACAGGGCCATTCTACTGAAACATTGAATACTCTTTCACGTCTACTTTCTTCAGCACGAGACCCGATGATATCGTATCCGACTGTCAGACTTTTATCGAAAGCATGAAGTTACGCAAGATTGTAAAGGCGAAATAATTAGAAGGAGAACGAAAAGCGCAAAATGCCGAGGCGAGCGCGGCAGGTTAGTCCCCTATGAATAATTCAGGGCCAACAAGCAACGAGACATTTTTTAATTATCATCCTGCGCGTTCGCAGCTGTTTTGCGAGGGATCGCGCGTCGAAGCGCAACCGGTGTACAGAAGCACCTTCGTACTTTACGGTCTGAAAGAGCCTCCTTCCGCGAAAAATACTTGGGAAAGGAAAATTGTCTTTCTTCCTGGTATGGCGGCCGTGGAACTTTTCATTCACTTTGCTATCGCTTCTTGAACGTTTGGTACGTATGAAACGAAATTGTGTAATATTAAAGCAGCGAAGCCTGGGCCCCGGCGTGCTTTCATCTCCCGCGCGGCACTGTCTCCCTACGATTTATGGGGCTTCTGTAATTCAAGCTGCATATTTGTGTTTTCAAAGGAGAAACAACATTCGAAGTGTCAACACCGGGCGCAACGACGCTGCAAATTTCATTTATCTCGGGCTACGCGAATAATCGACTGCTCAAACAGAAAGTTAATTGCGTTCAAAATTGGCCTGCGCCGACGCTAAAAAATTCCCGACGCCGTGTATGCGTTTTTATTGACCGTTGTAAATTATGATATGGTTTTTAGATTACTTAGCAGTGTTCCCGCGAGGTAGAACGGTGTCTGAACAATTTTTAACGATATCGATCCAGCGTCCAGTAATAACTTTTTCATGATTATCACGATGTTCCAGAGCCGAGGCAGATTTTAATATGAAACATCGATCCGTGCGCGTCCTACGGTCTTAAGGGCTCGATTCTCCACGAGAGTTCGATGAGTTTCCTTGGAAGCTGAGCTTTATATCACGAACGCCGAATAAATCGTGAAGCCGGCAGATCCTCCCCCTATGGCGACCTTATCACGCTCACGGTTCCGGCTTATCGGCTCCTGTTTGTCTTGTAACGCCGCGACGAACCCCGAGCAACCAAAATTTGAATTTTCGAGCTTTCCGGAGCTGTTGGGCGCGCAACTGATTGAAACGCTTTCGATCGAGGTGCCTCGGAACCGTCTTCGAAGTCATCGGAGAATGCTTTTCAAAACTATTTCGTAAACAATGGCAGCTCTAACACAGAACAAACGCAATTTAAACGACACGATCCAGCAGAAATTAATCAATCGAGCCACGAATATATTCTGTGTTTTCCGTGGAATCTCATAAATAGCGTCGAGTATAGTTGCAGATAATGGAGAACACATAATTGTGTGAGGTACAATTGTTATTTATTTTAATTAATATCTAATGGTAGCTCACTCAATTAGAACATTCGCCGCAATGTTACCCATAAATGGATCAAAGAATCATTTTTCAAAATTTCAAAATAAATTTTCGAGCTGATGTACAGATTGTACAAAATTTAATTTGTGTCTAGCAAACGCCAGGAGGTTGAAGGAGTACTCTCAGTAGAATATATTGTAATTTTTCAAGTTTCATTTCATACGATAAATTATTTTGATTTTATGGACTATTTGAAGTTGCTTGCTTGTCAATTAAAGTGATAGATACGATAAAATGGCAACTCGAATTGGGGGATGTAAAGTGGATTGTACGTAAACGTATTTTTCATAATTATCCACCAGCTTTGAACCTCGTTGAACGGTTTTCTTTTTATAATTTATCCTTCATCATGAAATTTTAATGAAAAAGCAGTCGGAAGACTGTAGTGCAGGTGGTAGAAAATAGAATTTATGTTCACCCTCTCAAGTAACAGGCCCTCGAGTAGCACTTTGTAAACAACAATTAACAGTTTAGCTGCTGAGAACCTATTAATAGACGTTTTAATGGCTGTATCCAAGTGGTGTTCACTAATTTTCTTTTAAATAACAGTCTCAAAGAAAGTCATTACATTATATTGCTAATGGTAACCATTTTTACGTTTCATTTTGAAAATTCTGAATTGTCATTTGCATAGATATCGGCGATGACTAATGCAATAAAAAGATTGGATTTTTGGCCGGTTGCAGCGTCTGCAGTAAGAGTTAAAAGGGATTGAATGAAATCGATGAGGAGGCAGGGGTTTCCGGGAAACGGTAGCCCTAAATCGAGAAAGCCAGACTGTGGGATCTCGAGCAGCCGTTGAGCTCTTTCTGTCGATGACAGAATCGCGGCGATGGGAAAAGAAGGAAACGAGAGGGTCTCCTTCGCGGGTAGTCGAGAGTGGCCGGAGTCGATTATCGCGGGCTTTCGACGCGATTATTGCGCTACACGATGAGGATTTTATTGGTTAACGAATTTATGCGGCGCCTGGAGCCTCCAGTAAAATCTAATATAACGAGACACAGTTGGCACCGGTTCGCCACCTCGTAAAACATCGCGACGCTGCACTGGCTCGGCGTACGACGCCCCGGGGACGCATGCCGGGGCATTTCCACCCTTGGAAAAGGGAGACACGCGTCGTTACCCTTCCCCTCCCGTTTTCCCAACCCTCTCCTCTGTCTCTCTTCCTCTATCTGTCTCTCGTTCTCTCTCTCTCTCTCTCTCTCTCTCTCTCTCTCTCTCATTTCCCGCAACTGTCGACGACCCACGCCCGTCTTTTTTTCTTACGTCAATGTGCCAGCACTCTCTGCTCTCGCAACCCTTCCACTTCGCGGGGGGTTGAACAGATTCTAAATGGCCCACTTGACTATGTGAAACCGGGGACTTTGAGTTTTATTAACACTTTGTCCGTCAACCGGGACGCACTTCTGACTTGCCGACTTATTGTTCGGAAATCCCACTGGATACGAGGGTGTCAACCTTTCTGTCTTCCCGCTCGAGATCCTGTACAGCACCTTCTCCACCAATGATTTCTACCTGTGCTTCTATTCGCTCCTCAATCTTTACAGTTTCATTTAAACAAGTCGGACCTGATTTTTACTTGTACGGTAAGGAAACCGAAAAGCCACGCATACTTTTCGAAGTTAAAGAACACAATCCACCTGAATCAATTTCTTTCTAAAAGCTATGTTCGTCTCTCAAATATATACAGAAATAATCGAAGCTCGTTGACAACGAGCAGGGAATATTTTTCAGCGTGCGCGGCTTTGAATGTAGAGCTTTTCTTATCGAATGAACGAGAGGGATCGCAAAAAATGATTGCGAGATGGCCCCGTCGGCGTGGAGGACGCCCAGACGGCCATTAACCACTAGGAACGGCATCGCGTGCGAGCCGCAATCGGCTCAACAGATTTCCCGGTTTTTACCTCTTGGGGGGAGGTAGAGGGTTCCAATTTCCACTCGGCGAGTATAACAATATTCATCGTTGTTGGGAAGTCGCGTGCTCCTCCGGCGAAGTAGCTCTCACGAACGAAGATGGAAGAGAGTTCTCCGGAGTTCCATTAAGTTAAGGAGTACCCGCTCGCCGGTGCGCAACAAAGAGGACAGAGACTGCGGACCGAGAGAGACCACTCGATGGATACGAACAAGAAATTCTCACCGCAAACTCGTCTACGATGCTACCAACCCCTACCACTTCTCTCCTTCTTCTCCTCGGCCCACCCCGTCTGGATCTCTCTATGTGTCATTGCCTGTCCTCTTTTTCCACCCTTCCGCTTTCTCGCCCGCTGTGTATCTGTCTTCATCCCTGTTTCCACGACCTTCCTACAATCTTTTTTTTCGCGGAGGCCACTGGTTCATTCTCGACGCTTAACCCTCTGCAAAATTGTTGCGCCACTATTTGTTTCCCTTATCTAGAAATTTCAGGGGGTGGCTGGTTCTAATAGAGACCATCCATTTTTCCGGGTCACTCTATCCGTGCGGATTTCCGAATCGTCTACGAAAAATTGAATAAAAATTGCAATGTCCGCCCCCTCGCAAAGTACAATTAATTTTTAAACGTCTTGAAATTATCCACCATCCGCTACCCTTCCTCTCGGCGACCTCTAAATTAACTTTAACTTTACCTTTACCTTTACCTTTCCCGAGTAAAGTATTCGAGGCAACCCGTAGAAATTCGTACTTGTTCGTCGAAATTCCATCGCCATCGAGCGAGAAACGCCATGCCCAGGGTTCGCGGGAAGACACTCGAGGGGTGAATGAATTTCCCGTGGCCCAGCCGATGATTCACGGAAATTCCGAGCCACCCTCGGAACAGCCATCCTCGCGGTGGCGAGAAGAAAGAACTTCGGCGCAACTCGACTCTCCCGTTCGAAGTCGATAAATTAAAGACGCGACGGTCGCGACGACAAGTTCTCCTTGCTATAGGAGACTTCGATTCTTCCGGAAGACGAACGAAAAATCCGCTTTTCCTCGTGCTATAGAGACTCTGGGGCCAGGGGGTGGAAACTGGGAACTCGGTTTGTTCGCTGCATGTTAAACCGACGTCTGTCTACACATCGACTCGTCGCTCCACACGTCCGAACGAAACTCGATGCTAGCGAGTTTTAAGGGTGGATACCGTTTTTTCCCTCCCCTCAGTAATTTCTGTTCTGGTGCGGCGGCGTTAAACTTCCGACTTTTCCGCCAGATGGACAGTTAGACCAAGCCTGCCGTTATCCTTGCTCGCTAGATCCGATTTCCCACCAGTTTGTATATACAGGGTGTCCCACATAAATGGGAACACCTAAATATCTTTCGTATTTACAGTCCTATCAGAAAACTTCGGAGGACAGAGTGACACTATTGCAGGGGGGCAAATATAATGGTAAAGAAAACTGTTTTATGTCGTGATTTTTAATGAAATTTCAAGGTCACCGATGTTTCTTTAAATGGAATAGTATATTTTTTTTACGTTAGCGTGATAGACAATAAACAACATAATTTATTGGATACCACCTTTTTGACCTTGAAATGACCTTGAGCAAGAATAATCATGTTGGAGCGGATAAAATGTGGAAGTTTAAAACTTACGTGTTTCAGCAAAGATTACGCGTTGTAGAGTTTCCATCGCACTCCTCATTTATCCGGTAACCTTAAAAAAAACGTTACAGTGGCTATAAAAGTATTTCTACAAGAAATGCTCAGCACTATTCGATTTAGTATCTCATAAATGACAGTCTACCGCTCTTGGACTGTACAAAAGTAATGCCTCGCCGAATATTTTTGGAGCAAGCTCAGAGCCGAACCGAGTCCTATCTCGGCCGGAGCACATTTTTCGCGTCATCAGCCCCGAACCGGAGTTTACTCTGACGAGCATGGCGACATAGTGAGCGGGGATGGTAACACAGAGGGTGTTGAATTTCATCGGCTCTAACGTGGCCCGTTGTCGAACGGTCACCGCGATTTTTCCAGCAGGAACTCTTTGCCTTGCTAGTATCTAGTTGCCAGGCAGGATTAAATGAAGTTCACGTTCCCGAAGTCGCTGTTACCTCTGACACGTAGAAAGTTTATGGTCGTCGGTGCCGGATCGATTCCCGGGTTCGCCGGCTTTGAGTTCGCCTCCCGTTCAACGTCTGTCGTCCCCGTTATGTATAAAACGTTTACCCGGAGAGTTCGCCGTGGGAAACAGCCCCGAGAAAATGTAATTCCATCGTACAGTCGGCCCGGGCAAACTTTCGGGTTTAACGTTCGCCCGATTTATCGCTGGCTACGCCACTGTCGTTGCCCACCCTCAAACCCTCTAAACTCGTCCCACTGCTTTGTCGCCCGGCGACGACACACCTTCGATGAGCCCTCGGGCCCGAGGCGAACTGGGTAATCTCGGGGAATTGGTTTCTTTTTAGAACCTGACGCTTATACCGATTCCGGAAACAGAGAATTAGCTCTCCTCGTAATGCGTCAATCGACTGGACCTCCACTTCGACAATCTCAGACTTCTATTCTGTCCGAGTGGCGTTCGAGCGAAATTCGGACGATATTCGTTCACGAGAAATCTCTTATGGACCTAGGACCAATATCTCTTCTACCATTATATCACTAAATAACAGCGAAGATATTTGATTTTTTCAACTTCTTCTCGACTTGGGAATTTCGTGACGGCAAAATATATGCTTGAAGGTACTTCACTCGATGTTTATACATTCTCTCCAGAGCCGGATTAATGAATTCATATGTTTCAATTTGTTGGAATTCAACGAGGCCGCACCAACTAGGTATAAAGGATCGTACAAGTCGAAACCGTAGTCATTCCAGTTACAGTAAAGTCTAGTCCCACGTTAAAGATACTGTCAGAGCCGGATTAAGCTCAACAGCAGAAGTAGCAAATGTTACGGGCCCCGCGCTTGCAGCAGAAAAAGCCCTGGCTGCTATTAACAGATATTTCTGCTAAAAGAAAGGTCCTTCATTGTGTTTTGTTTTATTATCATGCAAAACCTAGGGCCCCCAGGTAACATTTGCTACAGGCCCCGCGCTAGCTTAATCCGGCCCTGATTCTCTCATAAATTTGTATATTCAAGCTCGCTCAAGAATTCATTCTTAGTGCTCAGCGGTACTACAGTTAAAAGGTTGGGAAAGTAACCACTCGTCGACAGAGACGAAGCAACCACTGGACGATATATCGTTGACTCGTACTACTGACTAACGCAAGCGGCGGGTGAATTATCGACTTGTACCACTGCCGAGAGAAACGAGCCACTTTCTCCGCCCTTGTGGAACTCGACCCCTTCCCATCCTTCATCTTCTCGAATTAGTTTTACCCTCCGTATCGTATTGACAAGGTAAGAAGTCAATATAATACAAAGATAAAGAATTACAGCAGAAAGGCAGAAAGTGCGCAAACAAGAGACTTCATTCCGTAAAGTTGAAATTACAAATTACAGAATGAGGACTCACCCAATCATCGCGAGGGATAAACAAGGGTTACAAACCCGTTGATGCAAACTTGAGGGTACTTTGCAATGCAAAGTAGTAGCAAATATCGCGACAGGGGCAATCGCTGTCGGACGGTTGCCTTAAAATTTCCTCGAAAATTGGACGAACTTCTTCCGCGACGAAACAATTCGTGTAAAAGCTCTCACGCCGGAAGCGTGACGAGTATTTACGTCTCGGCAACGTATCCGGGCGTGTTCGAGGCAAACAGTCTGCCTCGGACGCGCTCGCGTCGCTAGACATTAAGTTCCCGGTGTTTTCCGGCTGAATGCGTTGTGTTCCAGAGTCGGGCTTTGTTAAGGGGCGGGACTGCGATGAGGGGTTGGCGGGGATGGGTCGAAGAATAATGGTTACAAAAATATCCGTTCCATACGCGGAACGTCCAACTGTCGTCGTACATCTCGAGCATCGCGATCCTGCGGGGGTGGTTTCCGCGACGGGGTAGAGAAGAGGAAAAGGAGCATGGAAGGGCAAGAGAGGGTTTAAGAAAAAGAAGGCGGCGGGAAGAAAAGTTCCGCGGAGGGAACGAAGTAATTTAAAAAGTTTCTGCTCCATGACATCTCGCGATAACAAATTATCCCTGCCCCATTATCCACAAATGCGATTATGATAAGAAAGAACCGGAGCTAAACTTTAATGCAGTGAGCGCCCAGTTAGCGGTCCACGGGGGAAGAATCGCCGCCGGTTGGATATCGTAACGTCCGCGTGGACGTCTCCCTGCTATCCGCGGAAAACAATGGTGCAACTTGTCCGCGAACCCGCGCGAATTTAACCCCGGGCCGCATCCGAACGGGAATATGAAGAAACGCGCGTTCACCGTATACGGACAAGTCCGGAATAAGCTTCTCCGAGAAGTTGCGACTATTTTTTATACTAGCTGCCGTACTGTGGGGAGGTGAACCACGCGGAATTGTTCGTTGTTTGTAGGTAAATGGAGTGGAAATGCTGTTGGTGCATCGCTCCGCAGTTATTTGCTCGCGCGCCCGTTATCGTTGCAACCGGCGACGCCATTACCCGTCGCGTATCGAGCCTCGAATCACGATGCGTATCGTAAATTGCGAAGATCCATGAGATTTCGGTTATGACGGATCTGAAATCTCGCTGAATCGGAGCTGGCTGGTTTAATGAACAGCCTGAGAAGCCGATTGGACGGTTCCACGGACGTTTTATAATCCCAGCACACACGTTTCCGTCACCCCTATTGGATCACGGAATTATGTGTCTACACGTGGAAATGAATTTTCTGGCTGGAAAATGCACGAATGACTAACGTCAGTCATAGACTCGGAAGTCACTTGGGCGAACGAATTAGTTGACCGGACTGAAATGTATAGTTAAAATTAAAAGCCGAAGAATTTAAGACTGCCGATATTAATTTCATTGAACAAATTGCTTTTTTTACGAGGGCTTGGTTGTTGATCAACGGGTTAAAAGATACCTCGCAGCGTCGCGACGTCGAGCGCAATCAAAACTTGGGGACGCGTCGGATCCGCATGCTTCAATTCCGCGAGCCGTCTAAAACACGGAATTTAATCTGACCGGATACACACTCTCGGAACGTATTACGCGTACAAGTGTCTGCGGGTCTATTACACGTTGATCTTGTTTGCATCACGTTCCGTCCACACGCGCCGCCCGATAGCTCCGGGCTTTAAACAGCAAGTGCTGATCTTACGCGGTACTAAGCCCGCGTAATACCTGAGCCATTCACTGGGACTGTAAGGGTCCAAGAACTAATTCGGGGACCCTGCAGTAACAATTCCTACGAAAACCAGGGAAAGGAGACCGTGGACTGGGAACTTAATTGTTATCTTTCAGTTCACTTTACTTTCACGATTAAGGATCGATACAGTACACAAGACTGTTCTCGGTAATTCCAGAAGCAGATAAAAAGAAGAACAGAGATCCCGTTGACGAGCGAGGGGTTGAAACCACGAATTAAACACAGCGTTCGGGCGAGAAGGGGCGGCGACAACGGGTGGCTGTAGCAAAAAGGGGATAAAAGGACGGATGCACGGTTAATTGACGAAAAAATCGTCGTGCATCGCGAACGGAAATGGATAATCGATGGGCCCCGGCAGCGGTATCGCTCGCCTGTTTGCCGCGATAAATCAGGATAAGTGTATTTCTGAACCGTGGCTAATCATCGTCAATCGAACAATAAATTTCGCGTGGGGTGAGCCGACTGGCAAATATGTGTCCCGTTTCATCGGCGATTTTGCTGGGAACATGTGTGTGTGTGTGTGCCCGCGCGTGCCCCACCGGTGTGTCACCACTTGGACAGCAATTTTCGCAGAGCCCGATCCGAATTGCTAAACAATTTTCCCCGACCCGCCGTTTCCCGTCTCGGTCGTTGAACGGCCCCCGCACGACGCTTTTAATGATAATTGAACGCGTGCAACGGCCGCTGATTAGCGGCTCGGAATCCCGACTGTGTGACGACTCCTGCGACACTCGATGACCCAGAATTCGACGAGGATTTTTACTCGTGACGTGGAAGCATCGCCGACACCAGGAAAAATTACCATTCCACGATTCCAGAATACGAGGTGTGTACAAAAAGTAAGGTGACTTTTTGAATTTCGCGGGATACCTACAATCGATTTTCGTTTTCTTTTCTTTCTTATGCTGGTACACTCGTCCCGAACATATGTTCACAGTTTCAGCTATATAGCATTTTTTGTTTGTTTGTGAGAAGCATAAAGGTTAGAAGTGTTCGGCGAAATTTGTTCCGAAACTGCTTAATTTTGACCATAAGAAACGTCGCATGAGCATCGCTCAGGAGCTGTTGAATGACGTCAATGATGATCCTGATTTGCTCAAAAGGGTCATAACTGGTAACGAATCATGGGTATATGGTTATGACGTCGAAACCAAAATCCAATCGTTCCAATGGAAGTCCCCAGAAGAGCCAAGACCGAAAAAAAGCACGCCAGGTTTGATCAAATGTCAAGGTTTTGCTCACTGTTTTCTTCGATTATCATGGCGTAGCGCATCGGGAGTTCTTACCACAAGGTCGTACGGTTAATAAGGAGTATTACCTTGAAGTTATGCGCCGTTTGCGTGAAGCAATACGAAAAAAACGCCCGGAATTTTGGAAACACAATTCATGGATTTTGCATCACGATAATGCACCTGCTCGTGCATCGTTGCTTGCGAGTAATTTTTTGGCCAGAAACAACACCACGATCATGCCTCAGCTGCCATATTCACCGGATTCGGCCCCCTGCGACTTTTCCCTGTTCCCAAAACTGAAGAGACCCATGAAAGGACGGAGATTTGCAACGATTAAGGAGATAAAGACTGCATCGCTGGAAGAGCTCAAAGCTATACCAAAAAGTGCTTATTAGAAGTGCTTCGAGGATTGGAAAAAGCGCTGGCACAAGTGTGTTATATCTGAGGGGGATTACTTTAAAGGGGACAACATAAATATCGATGAGTAAATCAATATTTTTTCATAAAAATAAAAAGTCACCTTACTTTTTGATCACACCTCGTATAGGAATACAATACAGAAGCACAATCAGCTGCTCGAAAAAGCAATTAAATTCTTTAAACTCGATGCAATTTTGAACCATTTGTTGACAGATCATAATTCTTCTTTTATCATTAAATGTAGACAAGAGGTGATTAGTCTGTCAGTCCAGTAGGAACTGGTAATTGCAAATGTAATTGACTATCCCCGACTAGATCCCTGACAGTTTTCTCTATCGGAGATGTTTCTGAATTTCCGAGATCGGGTTCGAACTTTTAAGTGGCTATCAAAGATACTGGTAAGCTTCTTGGTATCCGAGAAATGTCATCCAATTACAACTTACCGGTTTCGGGGAGACTATGAGCTTTGTGAACGTAAGCCTTGTGTAAGCGTGTACCGCGAACTGAAAACGGCACTATAGTAATCTCGTTGCACTCTTAACTCGATCGGTCACTCGCCGGTGAGGCAAATTTCCGTTTAATCTTGCCAATCGAACGTCCGAGCTTCCCAGTCAATTACCAAGCGCGCCGACAGAAAATTGGCTTATAGATCGTTTTTATCACTTCGGAGATGTTTCAATCTGCCAAATTCGATAATGCAAACTTCGATTTATGTTCAAACACTTTCTGAAACGTTTGTGCATAATATAATAAACTCAAGTTTGATTTCCCGGAACTTCTAGTGTTAATCTCGTGATACGCTTCTCTTCCTCAATCTCTGTCCTTCTTTCCGAGTGTCTCTCTATCATCCGAGGAAAAGCACAATTCATCGTGGAATAGTCAGAAATACCGAACCCGAGGAAAACGACCGCGAGTTCTCGGAGCCGACGGTTTCTCTCGCGATGTCCCGGATAACCGGTGATGTTCTCGTCGCGATGTATCGTTTCTCCATCGTCTGTAGCTCGCGTAAACAGCCCGCGGATGATTTATGCTTGTCGCGGGCGCGTTCGAGCGTGCACAAAGGAAAAACTGAAGAGAGAAGGAAGAGGAAAAGCGGAGAGAAAACGGAACGTCTCGGAGTCCGACCGGTCGCTAATTTATGTCGACATCGTGACATAGGCGAACGGGGAGAGCTACCCAGTCGGGAATAATCGAAGTTCGACGCGCCGAGAGTGATACTCGAGCGAAAACTTTGCCATCAGCAGCGAGCCGTAGCCGCGTCGATCCGAAACCCGCCTGGCGAAAGCTTTTATAAGATTCCAGGCCGCTGCGGTACGCTCGCACGTTCGTGGTTACTGTGGCCATCGAATCGAACCTTGCGGTTCGACAGTTACTTTTATCGATGGTCGACTGCGCACCTGTTTCCCTAAACCATCCGAATTCTTCAGCGGATAATCCTACGTGAACGCAACAACATGTTTCAACATCAAATTTTCGATTTTTGCCCGTTTGCGGGTACGCAAATTTTATCGCGAGTAAAATCTTCAGGAATTTACAGAGCGAAGCTTCCTCTTTATTATGACACCACAGAAACAGATTGGCGAAAAATATTCGTCGATTAATTTTTCAGATGAAAAATTGAGAAGCACCGATGTATTATTTTAAAACGATCTTTTTCACCTGTTGCATTCGAAAGAATTCGTCAAATTATTGATATCCGAACGATGCAAGAAATGTTGAAAATTTCACGCGGAACGTCATTCAAATACTCGGAGCGAACAAAGTAACAACAAGCTATTAAACAATATTTCTTCCACGATGAAACACGATAAAAATCATTGACTAATATTTAAAGTGACCAAGTAAATCTCGATATATATCGTAGAGTGCCAAAACTTGACGTGTCCTCGCAATAGGGTGACATCGACGACCTTATTTTGCAAGCGAAATACTTTATCGAGGGTGAAGAAAATTTTTCGAGGAAAGTCTGCTAGGGAGCTAGAAGAAGGAGAGCTGTTGATAATCGATTTTGTTCGAAGTCGATACGTCAATCCGTTCCCGTGATACAGCCGGTGGCGTAGTAGCGTTTAAAATGCGCGGTGCTGGGGGGTTGGGGGCCGAACGACGGCCGAAATCCTGGAAACGTCGTGACCTAGTTTTTCTTCCAGTCGGAATACGCTTGCTGATAGTGGTAGCGATAGTGGTAGTGACAGTAAAAAAAAAGGGCTGACTCTGCGTCCGTCGTTGACCAGCTCACAGGTGCCACGCTTGGGATAGGTCAGGGAAAAGGAGAAAGAGAGGGGACCAGTGGACGAGACGATAGGGGAACGACGAAAATTATGTTGTGCTTCAAGTGACGATATCTCGGCAACACAACTTCGCAACGACGCTGCACGAAATTCATTTTAACGGGTAGCTCTTCCTCTGTTTTACCACCCTTGAAATAACCTTCTCCGGACACCGCCTCGCGAGATACAGCCAATTAAAGTTGCACGAATTTTTCTTGCTTCCGACTCTGTCCTGCTCGTTATTTTTCAAACATCGATGTTCGGCTTCGAGCGACGGTCGGAAATGCCTGATGCCGGGACCGCTCAGAGCTGAGCGCACGGGAAAAGAAGGCGAAAATGAGGGAGAGAATGTGAGCGTATTGCTTGCACACTGAACTTTATTTCGATACTTCGCTGCGCGAATCGTTGATTAGGCTCGATCGGGAACAAGCCGATCCACGAACACGACGCGTAGAGAGTTTAGGTATAACTCGGCGAAGGCAAAACGAAATACTTTAGAATAAAGTCGCAGCGACGATCGCGAACAATAAGTCGGCACGAAATAAAAGAGAGACCTTGTTGAGTTTGTAACGCAGAAGGAAGTCAAAAGACAGCTGGCTCCGCTACGGGAGGGCCTTTTAATACTCCGCGAAACGGCAGGCGTGGTCGTACGCGATTGGCTAAATCGATCGCTGGATCTCGAACGACGCATCGGTCGAGATTTTTAAAACCTAACGGTTGAGGACACGGCACTGCGGCGTTCAAAACAAACGGGCGCAGACAATACACAGCGGCCTTGCGGCCTGGCGCAACGGTAATAGGTGATCGCTACGCGACTCTAAACATGTCAGAAAAACCAACTCGGGCGAGTCTGAATCCCGAACAATTGAAAAATAATTCAGTCGTTGCAAATATTTCGTACTCGACCAAAACCATCAAAGTAAACATGAATAATTGAAATACTTAAAACAACCCAAAGTATTTCGTGCAGAAAAATGATGACACTTTTTCGTGGAGAGAGGAAATGACTGTGACTCAGATTCTGCGCGATCCCAGCGGTTTTGCTTCATTCGGCAATCGAGCCAGAAACGATACGACGGGAGAACAAGTGGTTGACGCAGAGTTTAAACGGTGGACGAGCTTTATCGAAAATCTTTGAAACGATACAGAGGGGGGCCTGATAAATCAATTTTTCTTGCTTCTGGCTCTATCCTGCTCGTTATTTTTCAAACATTGAAAAATAATTCAGTTGGTGCAAATAATTCGTACTCGACCAAAATCATCAAAGTAAACATGAATAATTGAAATACTTAAAACAACCCAAAATATTTCGTGCAGAAAAATGATGACACTTTTTCGGGGAGAGAGGAAATGACTGTGATTCAGATTCTGCGCGATCCTAGCGGTTTTGCTTCATTCGGCAATCGAGCCACAAACGATACGACGGCAGAACAAGTGGTTGACGCAGTGTTTAAACGGTGGACGAGCTTTATCGGAAATCTTTGAAACGATACAGAGGGGGCCTGATAAATCAGTCGGGACGCTCCGGCGCAAAAACGAGATGGTTCCCGTTTTTACGACGGACGAAACTGTGCAAAAAGTACTTAAGCGGGGCAAACTGAATTCTATTTCGTCTCACTTCACTTGTCCGCGCGCGTGCGCGTGAAGCACGGACTTCGCCGGGTTATCAACAGATCGTCGCGCCATCAGGAAACTTTTTTTACAGTTTCAATCCCGCCGCGATTCGCGGTGTTCAAACGTGAAACGACTTTTTGCTTCCGGCCATTTCCGCGGGATTGATTCGCGAAATTAGGTAGACACTTGCGTTCGTCCCACTGACTCGGTATCAGACTTTGCCAAAAGTCATAAAACCCGTTAAACTTCCCGTTTTAAACTGTGAAGGATCACCGAATCTTCGATAAAACAAGAATTGTAAGAATTCAAATTGCTGCAACGTTGAGAAAATAATTTTTTAAACCCTACAGACGTTATTGAATTTGAAGAATTGTCGGAACTCGGTGATACGAATTTGGACCAATTGTACCCCGTCATTCGAATCGCAATAGAATAGCAACAAAAAGTCATAGATCAATCTTTAAAATATCGTTGTACAGGGGAGACTTCATCCTCTAAAATGAGTCTGAGTAGATTATCGTACGATTATTTTCCATAAAGTTATAACAACCCGAATAACAACTATCCATTGGGTATAAAATTTTATGCGGTCAACACGAACGAATTTTTTAACAATCCTTAACCAATTAGTAATTTGCAACTGTCTCGGCTGTAATAAATGTTTAAAAATCGCGGTGCAACAGTAGATGCAAACCACGATGAAAACCACGGGTGGGTCCAGGATTAAACAAAAAGAATTTTCCAGTATGGAGAGGTACCGTATCGTCCTCGTCGAGCGATGTTCGCCGATAGCGAATGTCGACGAACCACCCCTCGGGCATGGGTTGGTTGCCACCCTCGCGACACGGTATCAGTGTACACGAACGTAACGTCGCGTACTACGAGCCGTGAAATGGACGAACACCAGCGGATACTCTCGTTCTATGCGAAACGCTACATTTCGCAGCAACGCGTTTTTTCTTCTCTCCTCGGTCATCCCCGTTTTCTGTCCTCCCCCGCGGAACACGTTGGGGGATGAGAGCAAACAAACGACACGTCCGCTCATCATGCTCCCGGATATCCTTTCCATTCTCCTTTCCGGTCGCGTCGAACGTCAGCCGCCCTTGCCCTCTCGCAGACTGCCACCCTCGAAACCCATTATTTCGCGGGCCGGCAGCTGAAAAATCATTTCCACGACGCGTTTCCAGCCGATCTCATCACCCGATGGATTCCCGACGCGACCAAAGACGAAAGGGTGGCGACGGAGACGAGAAACGGATCCTGATATCCACACCCTTCATACTTTTTTTCAAATTCGCACCGCTTCACCCTCGACGCGCAACGCCTCTGATCTTAGGGGATGCGCCGGCTCGCCGAAGGGCGTCGTCGGGACGTTTGATGTCTGATAGTTCGGCCCTTTCTTCGGTTGCTCCCTCTGCGATCACTTTCACTGACGCGGTGAAGGGTTCTGACGTTGCTCGAATGTTCCTGGATTTATTTCGCGTATCGATTTGCGTTCTCTTACTTTTCACTACGAATTCTAACGTTTCTGTAGACTCGAAAACCCTGCCAATCGCGTTTGGAGAAATTGACATCGCTAGGCCCTGAAGTAGTGCAAACATATCGTGGAAATAGGGGGAGCGCACTTTATCAATGAAGGTGGCGGCGGATATCGTGGACGAAGGAGGAGGTTCGGGTCGGAGAGGCGTGTGTCTCGTCGGGTTAACCGGGCGGAAAGACTGAGCCCGCTTGAGTATCGAATTTCTCCGGGTTTCTATGGTTGGGTATTAACTATATAGGAAGTTTCCGGAACGAGGCGAGTCGGGGGATGCATCGGGAGAGCGCAACATATCCGAGGGAACGAACGTCTGCGGGATAGAGGTCCCCCGTCGAATTCGACTGATATTATGCGCGGCGGGGAACGTGAGAACGCTGACGAACGTAATCGCATTAAGGCCGCAACAAATTTCGACGCCACGCCACGCCACGCCGTACCGTCTGGATGATTATTGCTTACGTGAGCATCCCCGGATGCATACTCGAACGGGCTGTACCTGTCGGCGAACTGCGCCCTGATCATCAGATACGACGAGGCGGCCTCGCGAAATTTCAATGGCGACATGATTCGCCTTAAGCTTATTACCCGTCCACGTTCGTTTCTCTCACTCGTTCGCCCGACCGTCGCGCGTCGATTCTATGGGAAAACGCAACTCGATTGGATCCGCCGAGAAAGAGATCAGGCGAGTTATCCACTTGTCGCGATTAGCCGATCTCTGCCCGGTCGACGGTCAAATTGATGCTTCTTCCTGAAAAAATTCTGTCAGAACTGGTTTCACTCGTGAGAAAAATTTTTTTTAAGTTTTTTAAATCGATACATGCCTCCGCTTACCAACCCGCTGCCATATTCGATTGGGAATTGAATGAATAGATTATTAATTATGGGATGAATCGGGAATCGTATAAGACAAGGCAGAGTCCTTTCAGTCATTCATTGGACCAGTCGGGGCGAATCGATGCTAAAACGCGATGCGATTCGACGGGATGTCCGGGTAAAAGAGAAAATGCGAGGTAAATTATCCACTTGTCGCGATTAAATGATTTTCGTTCGTTCGGTGGCCGAGGTTGGAAATATCGTGAGCGGAAATCCACGAATAAAAAGCCAATTCTACCTCTTTATTTGCATCGTGCCGGGGAATGTATAACAGGTGCTCGGGGGAAAGAGAGAAAAAAGATTAAAGGGTAATATTAGCGGCTCTGCGAAAGCTAATGGACACAGTTCCCTCTCTATAGGTGCGATCATCGGGCCTGTGGCGTTCGTTCGCGAACACGGGGACGCGATTAGGCGACCCTCTCATTGACGAACCACGATTTTCCCTGTGTGCCACTCTATTTCATTTGATTGAGGCACCAACTCTCCAATAAATTATAGAAATTATAGACGAGTGATTCCAACTGGTTCTGAATGCAATGTAAATGCTAACTGTTATAAAATGATTAAGAAAAATAACTGGCTTGGAGAATTTCTATTTCTCACAAAACCCCGCAGTCTATTAATCATCGTAGACAAAGTAGATTCGAAATTCTTTGAAATCCTGTAGGAATGAATAGGAAATTCTACCTGCTTGAGCGAACGATCAAAAAATCGGTTGAAGGGCCTTCGAAGAGTGGTGGAGCGACGGTCGACGGTAAATTACGATGGAAACCCAGGCATTCTTCGAGGCCTGGGAATGGGCCGCGTGCATTTTATGAAATCTTCTTGGCTAATAGGTACGAACGGCGAGATAGATGCGGGCGTCTCTCCAGCCTCGTAAAAAGGGAAGACGACCTTACGTTGCAGAGCCGCGATCCGGCTACAGAGAAGAGAGGCTGCGAATTATCTGCGAGGAACGCCGCAGCGGATTTCGATGAGGGATCCAGCGTGACGCGCGTATAGTCGCGCTCTTGTTCCATGCGAATTCCCAGGCGATTCAACCGGGGACGACTATTAACCCCTGCGGGATCGTTGCCGTTACACTCAGCACCCTAAATAATTCAGCTTGCCATCATTTCGCTCAATTGAACCGCTGGCCTCTCATTTTTAATCGCAATTAGACCGAGAACGTTCTCTGCGCGAATCCCTGCACGCTGGAGACACTCGGGAATTTCTTTATTTATTTATTGGTTTCGGGAGACTGGAAATTCTGCATCGGTACAACCGAGCTTATTTTTAGAAGAGCTTTTAACGTCTTTTGTTTATTTTCGCCTGGTTGTTCCAGCACGTTTTATTCACTTTTGTAGGAACTATTGTTTTAGCACCTTATATTTTCTTACGCGATTATTTTAGCACCTGTTATTTTTTTACGTGGTTGCCTCGACACGTTTTATTCACTTCCATTGTTTTATTTACTCTCACATGCTTTTCCGCACAGCCCTTCGATTTTAACTTTTTCGACGGTTCCAAATGTCATTCACCCCTGTTATGAATGCGCGAAATGCATAATCAATCACAACACATATTAATAAATCCGAGTTCAATGGAAAGGCGCAATTTTGATTATCTCGCAGTAGGATTTTAATCGTTTCTCGTACCTTTCGAATATCATTAATTAACATTTTATTAACGTCGTGTTTCACCTATCCGCCGATTCCGGTTGGCAAAAGTTCCCAACGCATTTTCTGCATCAGGAAATTGAACTCGGCGTAAAGTTCTCTTTGTCAAAAATTATACACTGCGAAGCTGTTTCTGTAATTACTAGCGGCTTCGCCAGGTAAATGTTTAACTAAAACCGACACAAAACAGAAACGGTAACATTGGATCACTCATGCTGCACGATTTCATGAAAATATTTTCCGCGATCGTGTTCCCACACGCATAAATTATTAATTCTATATTCCTATTTCTCTACTAGACATAAACAAGGCTTTTTATTGCAAGCAATAGGACTAAATAGGCTAAATATTGCATTAATTTGTAAACATTAAATTTGGGTGTTGGGGTATGCAGCGCGGGGGAGATACCCCCTGCGTGGCTAATTGTCTTTATTATACAATAAAATAAATAAAACGCATACGCGTACATTCATACGCGCACGCACGTCAGAATATAGGTAAGGAGCGGCAATAGCCTTGTCAGAAGTAAAAAAGATAGTGGGACGGCCCGCAGCACGTCAGAAAAGTCAAAGACAGGAAAGTAAGAGAAGAAAAAAGTGAAATGGAAAACAGAGACGTGCTGCGGGCTCGTTGCCCTCGCGAAAATTAAAATAAATAAAGTCGAATAGAATAAGTAATAGTATTAATACATTATGCAACTCTCGATGCGAATAAAAGAATTACTGAAAATGCAAACGCATGATTGCAGGGATGAGCTTCGGTCTGATCGTTCGCCGGTTCGTTTTGATCCGGATAACCAATTTTATCTCTGCGCACATTCGCCGGTTAATTATGTAACTGTGTCAATATTTACTGGTTCATTTTGCTGTCAATTATCGGGTCGGCGATTTCCGAAATTCCTGGGAGCTCGAGCATCGATCGAATCGCGCGGCGACAGTGTTTGGGCCGCGAGCATAAGCGAAATGAGCAAAAACGCTGGTGTTAAACGGCGCGAATCGGCTCTTAGCCGCTGCTCGTTTAACCGTAACCACCGTTCTCGACGGTCGCTAATCGGTCGAGAGCCTCAACGACAGTACAGCGCGCCGCGTTTAACCGGCAGCTCGATGATTTTCCGCGGATTTCCGGAAATCAGCGTATCGAGAGGGGTAAACAAACGCGATAAACTGGCCCGCGAACGAACGGAACACGTACCCGCGTAATGAAACGCTTCCATTGGCTGTTGTTAACTCGCCGGGGCCGTTGTACAGGTGAAATTGAAATAAATGTACACTTGACAGACATCGAGCCGGATGACTGACACGCGCGGAGTTGATGACTACACCGTGAATCAGACCACTACCGTATCACCGGTATTCGATAATTTTGCAAATTCGCAAATCTTAACTTTATCCATTTTCAGTTTTATTCGCTCGGTCTAATAGCGATGCAACACAATATGTTAAAATTCACAAAATGTTTTTACTGTTGGGAATGCGATCGTTTCTTTCGTAAGTGCATACAATCCTAATGCTAACAATTAACAACATGCCTGCAATTTTAATTCCTCGGAGAACCTCATTCGCCACCGCGGAAATTGAATTCGAACATGATTTCGGCCGTCAAGTAACCTTATGACAACAACGAAATAATTCCGCGAAATTGCGCGAATATTCTCCGTTGGGATATCCAGAGAGTTGCAGGTGCATTAAATGCATAAAATGCACCGTCTGTGCGCCGGGAGCGAACGCATTCGAAGTATGCGAGATTCTCGGGACACTTTGAGCATCGGCAGAATGCAAAAAATATGCGCCTAGCGTATCGTGTGAGAGTCTACGTCACATTCTACTTCAAAGAAAATATTTACCCTTTATTCTACCGAATAAAATAGGAAAATTCGTTCCGGTTCATGATTAAATTATTAGCCAACGCAAACGAACGATTTTTGCAAGGCTCCGTTTCACGAGTAAATTTTAAGCGAACAGAGAAACGAATAAATGCTATTTTCAGGATCTCTTTGTACTGTACGTTGCAGTGTAATTTGCACAACAATTTGCTAATCAAAGTTAAATCAGACCGGACGTATTTTTAATTATTTGCGTAGTTATTTACGTCCCGTAAAAATGAAACGAAGTTCCGGCTTAAAATTGGCTGTCAGTCGGGAAAACACAACATTAATTAGTCCTGTTCCTCGACTGCATCGACTGCAGCTCGATTTTTAAACAGACAGAGATCCGAAGGTGTTCTTACGTTTTAATTAAAATCTCGGTTTCCGCTCGGGCCGTGGTAATTAAAATTTCAGTTCTATTTCGCCTGGACGAAATCGTACAACTGTATTCCGAACACTTGACGGTCAATTTCACCAAAAGACAAAATTTAGCAAATGAAAGTTCTCCACGGAATCTAATTAATGTTGTTAATGTACTGTACGCAATTCCCTGTTGGGTTTACTACTGTTCGGTGGTTTAGTTTGAATGTTTCCGCCGTCGGGAAAAATATCAATGCATCAACGCGACCGAGTCCCGGCGGCAATTAAATGAAAACCTATGCTAATGAGGAACGATCTCGATGTATGGTAGCCTGTGCACACGTACCGGGCAGGTGTTAATTGAGGCATAGATCCGTTGGTCAACCGGGGGAGGGCCCGATCGATTGGCACGATTTAGGCGGTCCGTTTGTTCGGTTTGTTTGTTTCGCGTTCCTGCGGCTGTGTGTCGCTTCTCTGCCACGTCGCAGCCTCGGGGCTCCGTGCTTTTCAATATCGATACCAAACTATCGAAACGCTTTTCTACCTTCTTCGACTGAAAAACTGGCCATCGACCATTCCTGCTTGGCTATCGAATTTGAGAAGTAACGGGACATCCATTTTTCACGATTCAGATTTTTAAATGGAACTTTGATCGTCCATCGATTTTGTCGATTCACTTCCAGATTGGCGACATTTGATAATTTTTACATATTTTCGTGTCTGTTACATTCGATGGAGAATTTGTTAGAAATTTTTAGTTGGTTCTAGAATTTTGTCTGGTACTGGACAGAGGAATAGAAGCTAGTGGAAATATGATTATTGTTAGATAAACTCGATAGGATCGTTTTCTTAAATGTCCATCCTTAAAGCAGGTCACCAACTTGGTCTAGAAGCACAGAGATGCATTTATGCAGCAGCTGAACGAACAACAACTGAATGGAACGTTTTCTATATAAATAAAAATGTAAATGTTCGTTTGTACGAAATCTTTAATCTCCGAAAGTTCTTCACCCATTGCTTTGAAACCTTGACGCAACGTTGCATTCGAATACGCGCGTGTTTTTACATACAACAATATTGTATACCCACAAGCATTGTGAAATTAAACATATTAGAAACGTGCGCTTTCTATTTTCTTTCTTTTCCATTTAACCAGACTGAGCCGCAGCAACGCGTTGCCGGGTACAGCTAGTCAATAATAAATATAAAACTGGGCATTTAATATAGAATTTTTCGCAAAGTAAGGAGGAGGTTGAGCCACATTTGGGAATATGTATAATTAAAAAATGGGAGGTAAGACGGTCTCTATATCGGACGGGAGAATAGAATTAATTTGCATTCGGGAATACAGGAATTCTCGTACGGAACGACTGTTTTGATAGGAGGGTAGAAGGCGGGAGGCCATACACGTTTCGCAACTTCCAGCCTTGAGCACACCGAATGCCTCCATACTCACTCGTTTACTTGTAGTTTCTGCCTTGTGTACCGAGTATCTGTATGCGAGGTTGCGACTACCGTTCGCACGTACCGGGTGACGTCGATGTAATCCCTTAAAATGGCCCGACCCCGATACCACCCGGGAAATTTCTGCAGATAATTTCTATTAGCGAAAAATTCAACAAAATCCGCCTTCAAATTTTTTGTATCATTTTTAAACTGGTAAAGGTTCGGTCGACTGTGTGATATAATTAAATTTTCCTCGAGACCCTTAATTTTTAATTACATCAAAGGCTGTTCGCTTAAACTCTTTTACAATTTTTTAAACATGTTTGAATGTTTATAGTTCTATATTATTAATTTATATGACCATACTAGGTAGCATATTCGATATATGAGTGATAGGAATGAACTTCCAATTCGGTTTTTGTTTGGTTACTCTTACTTTTCTGCAAGTCTATAAAGAAGAAAAAAGGATTGAACTTCTAACTACTTTCTTCTGTTACTGTCTGTTTCTTTTTTAATTCTGTATAGACTGCCAGAATATTTTCCCTCTCGCACCACTGTTCGTACAAACTTTCATTTGTCAGTTTCATTCTTGCTCCTGTCAACAGAAGGGATAAACGTATAGTCTCCTAAGGGATGAACCTATAATCTCGCTGTGGAGAGCTGCTGGTGTCTGATAGTCGTCTTGAAAAATGGTTACAGTTTTACTAGATAAAGAAGAACAGCTTTGAGGGGGCCACGTGAGTTTGTCACAGATCAATTCACGTTTAAAGTCAGACAATTGATTTTCAAGAGAAAGAGAGTAGACATTTCAGAAAAAAACAAAAATTCATAATACCGTCAACCGACACTGGAAGAGCTGAAACCTTCGGACGAGTGCTTCGGCGTAAAAATTAAGACAACAATTTGGAAGAAGATGGAAGGATCGATGGAATCGAAAGAAGATGAACCACCCTGTATACACGATGAAGCAGAGTACCCAAGGCTCCCTGGATGCCGTAGAAATACCTCGGCGAGGACAGTTTCCGCCGCGGGAATGAGGAAATTCCGGATCCTTAGCCGGGAACAAACCGCCCCTGACGCGCGGCAGAATTCTAAACGAATCACGCGACACCGAACGAACTAATTGGCTATGAAGATGACAGATCGAGAATGATGGCGTCACAGCAGCGGTTTCGCTGGTCGCCAGAACAAAAGAGTACGGAGACCAAGGAGATTGAAGATGGCGATCGGAACCGTCAGGTTCACGTGTCAAGAGAGGAAACGTCTTCATCGTTTCCTGATCCTCGGGATCTTGTCGATCGGGCTGATTGGACTTGTTCTATTTGCCATCGGAGTGTTGACCATGTACACTATCGGTGGACAATTGGGATTCGAAGGCAGGAATTTGTTCGATCTAGCGTCGAAGACGTTGACGATATATGGGCTGTATGTTTTCGTTCATAACCTGATGGGTCTGAAGCTGTGCTATAATTATTTTCACTTTGCCGAAGGGTAAGTGTGTAGAAAAATGTTGGGCAATGAACCTCGAGCCCATTTCTATATCGATTCTATGTAATAAATTTAGATTAAAAATTTTTTTAAAAGCTGGTGCAAGATACAATGAATAAATTTTTTTTAACATTGTCAATTATACTTATCTTGTACTCGGGCTAGATTTAACTCTTTTTAGAGTTACCACTTTATAAAATCAACGCTTGAAATCGCCAGCGGCTATAGAAAACGTGGTTCTCGCCGAACCCAGTAGAATAGGCGCGCCACTGGCCAGACGTCCCCAATAAAATCGGTAATTCACTCTTTGCAATCTGATTTCAATCGTTACCGTATTGTTGGTCGGAATGAACATTAACAATGCTTCTATCAGGCTTTTAAATGTGCTTTTGTTGTACGTAAAAGTATAATATAATATTTCATTTTTAATAATTCATTTTACAAAAGATACACCAACGAATTAATAAACAGTTAGTGTAAATGTTTTACACAAAAATTCATGGTTTGATTACTTCTACACGTTCTTTCTGGAATTTCCTTAAATCGAATCGGAGCAAAATGCGCGTTCGTTACTAAATTAAACGGGCAATTATCGCGGGCCGATTATAGCGCTTCCGTTCACAGGATCGGACAGTTGTTCGCCGAATAGGCGTAATTAAAGTGCGTGAATGGCGGCCGGGACAAAGTGCGGGCGAGTGTGCGGCGCGTTTACGCAAAATTTTGTCGCAGAATGCCGGGTAAATTGCGAATCAGCTGGATCGAGGCCCGCGACTCGCCGCGTAAATCGGTTAATGCGAGCACGGCGGAACCGTGCAGATTTCTCGACCGGGAAACCGCGCGGCTACCAAGTGAAATTCACCGGCCTCGAGAGCATTCATTAGGGCGAGCCAGGCACCCGTGAATGCAATTAGTTGGCAGGCCGGGTATCGGGTCTCCATGAATTTACACGATGTACCCCTCAAAAGACATCCACCCAAAAAAATCCATAGAAGTCCCCCTAGAAAGAGTTCGCGTGCAAAACAATTTTTGGAGGGCAGTCGCATAAGAATCTTTAAGTCGAGTGCCTGGACCTGGAATAAATTTTTTTTCAATCCTTTTAGAAGATGTTATGGGGTTGAAATTGACCCTCAAAGTTAGAATTATGCATAAATGCAATGATGTGTAAATTTGAAAAATTTGAAAAAATAACGGCTCGAATTCTAACCGGTTGCCATTAGAAAATTGTTATAGATGCGTTTTAAATAATCAGAAAAGGGATCAGCCATTTTTTTGCAACAAAGAAAATTTGAAATAAAAATAAGGCTTACAGCTGTGATAAAATAATACATGGAAGGGAGACTTTTCTGAAAAATGGACGGGAACGAAGGGATCCTGGAATCAAAATCCCCGAGCGATGAAAACGGAAATAAATAGAGCGAGAAACGGCGAATGAAAGGAACGAGGATCAAGATTGCGGCAAGGGGTGAAAGGCTCGCTTCGAACGGTGTTTTTCTTAATTCCAAAGGTCGTGAACAGAGACGGACGCGGATTGGAAACGGTCCGATCGCCGAAGGCCGATCGATTTGTCAGAATTTTCAAAGTAATTCCATGGCGGCGGCGGTTCATTTGTTTTAATTACCCGTGCCTCGTTAACGTATCTTTGCGGTTTCGTTCGCGGGCAGAGATTTTCGCGCCTTCTCTCTCTCTCTCTCTCTGTCTCTCTCTCTCTCCCCCCCTCTCTCTCTCTCTCTCGCCAACCGTAGCTCGATGTACGGCCTCTGGGAAATTGGAAGGGTGGCGGTATTAGTCTCGGTGGGTTTTAAATTAGCTCCGCGGAGGGTGGAAACGAACTGGTGCTAACGATCGAGCACCCTTTTACTTTCTACGATGTTTTGGGCAACGGAATTTGATGCTGGAATGATAGCTTTATGCAAATTTTCCCTCTTTTGGGACCGTTCTGTTAAAACTGCGACGAGGGAAAAGTAATTCTAATAAATAGAAGCCTCCTTAAGGTTGAAATAAAATTAGTAGACTCTCTCTACCTCTTTCTCTCTCTCTTTCTGCCAGAGATACTAGAAAAATTATCTTACGTGGTAGAATGTTATTAAAATCGGTGTGAAGGTAAAATATAAAATATAATTTATTTTACGGGATAATGGACTTTTTAATTCAATTTTAGTTAATCCTTTAATATTAAAACCCCGAGCAGCAAAATAGAAAAGTATGTTTTACTAGCTGTACAACGAGTACATTGCGGAGGAAAATTAAAAAATGATGTGCAGGTAACGCCCTGTATTAAACATCACAATTTTTTGAGAGAAAAAATTCCATCCATTCGACGACACATTACCAGTAATGGTTATTTTTTCAGATCCTGGAACTTCAGGTTGTTTGTTTGGACAATGGTGGGGATGTTGGTGGCACTGTTGGGGTGCTTCATGGCTCGTATTTGCTTCTCGACTGCGGAACAATTGGTGCTTCAGGTGCGAGAGACACTTCTTGAAGGTACAATTAATTTTTATTTACCAAATCAATTATTTCTATGTAAGAGCTTCGCTAAAATTCATGTCAAGAAATAAATCTATAATTTCTGGAGACAATCGAAATAGATTATCGGTGGCAGAAACATCCACAATTAGTCCACGGAATCTCGTGAATGTTTTTCTGGTCAATTACGAATTAATTGTCATTTTCCAAATCAAATATTTCTACGTAAGAGCTTCGCTTGAATTCATATCGAGAAATAAATCTATAATTTCTGGAGACAAACGAAATAGATGATCGGTGGCAGAAACGTCCATAATTATTCCACGGAATCTAGTGAATGTTTTTCTGGTCAATTACGAATAGAAATCGCGGCGCAGACCGGCGTAATCATCAAGAGATCATCAGGCTGTATTTAGCTATCAGCGATGCGGTACGCGAAAGCGTCAGAGCGTAGTTTATCGCGAGCAAACGTTTCGAATTTCGAAGAGAATCCAGTCGTGCCGTATCTATTCATTAAGTAGGTAGACACTAAACGAGATTTCCATCAGTAATTTCCACGGGACGTACCGGGTGTCGGCTTCGACCGCCGATTTGCATATTATGCCGGGACACTACTTCGCGGCGTGCCGTTTTCACCATCTGTCTGCCGTAGAGACGATCGGTGCGTTCCCGTGCATGACGTTAACGCTACACGAACATGCTTGCCGTTCTCGTCTATCCAGAAGATTTTGCGCCATGATTATTACCAACGAATCCAAATCATCTCTTCCCTCTCTGTGTGCCTCCCTCTCGCTCTCTCTTTGAGTCCCTATCAACCATTCAAATCTCAATCAAACGGTTTCCCGGCATAATTTGGAAACGAAAATGCATCTAGACTTTACAGTAAGACTTTGAGCGTTGCACATTTGTTTAGAGGTGGAAAGGTGTGCCTGATTAATTTGAAGCTTAATGTATATTTTAATTATACTTTTGTTTGTGTGCACATTTTTTCAATAAATAATTTTGGGGAATTAAACAGCGAGCTCCGGGCGCAAGAAAACGAGCGGCGCGATCGTAACGAAGAACGAGGAAAAGGTATCAAGAAAAATGAAAGACCGGGCACACCGCGTGCGATCGCATGAATCTCAATTGTTCGGCAATGCCACTTTATCTTCCGGCTGGCGGTGAACGGTATTCACCGTTGAAACGCTATCAAATTTCCGACGGGACCGCGGTCTGGCTTGCGGTAATACACACGGAATATTTCACATTAACGTATGACTTTCCGATATTTTATATCCCATCAGAAATTCATCAGAGCACGAAACCGAAATTCCGGGTCGCACGCCACTGGGAAGGGTCCGTGGGAAATTGAAATTTCCGTTCCGCGGTCGAAGTCGCGAAGCCATCAAATTAATTAAAAAGCCGCTGTCGAATTAATTAAATATCGACCATGCCAATTATAGGTACGTGCCGGGCCGGACACGTGTCCACGTTTCCACTATCGATAATCGGTAGAGGCAACGGCGCGGTATCGCAGCCTGTAAACAAATTGCTCGAAGTTTTATCAGCTGTTCTCGTTATTAAATATTTTATGCTCTGTTTACAATGCTTCAGCGATAAAATTCTATTCTCAGCATTCACCACGAAGCCTCGCAATTTAGCAAAATATTACGCAACATCTACCTAAAAATAGTAGACAGGCACGTGGAGTAGGTCAACCATAAATCAGACAAATCAATCAAACTCGGTCAGTCATTTTTATTCGACAAAATAACCGAATCGAAGAAACTCATTTTTATTCAGCAAACTACCGACTTCTGGTTAATGCTGCGCGATCGGTAACATTGCTATGCTAACACAATATATGAACATCATTTTCAACTTAAAAAAAAAAATATTTCTACATACACTGATTGTCTGAAATTTTATGACACTTTTGACCTGTGTTTATCACCGTAATGAAATTGACAGCGATACTTAACAATATTCAATGACCTGTGAATATTGTCGGGCGCGTGACAGAACGCTGTCGAATGCACCTGCAACTCCGGTTAGGTGCTTTTCGATGCAGTCTCTCGACGTAAATCTCGAAGAGACTCGGCACTCTGTAATCGGCACTCTCTATTCTCCCCGCAACGTTCCGCGGCGCTTAGGATTCCGTCGCGCCGAAGAACTTCGACCCTAAAGCTCCCTCGCAAGCCCTACGAGATTCCAGCAGGCTCGTCTCCCTCACCGCCGTGCACGTACACGACTCTTCATCGCGTAATTAGTCGCAGATCGCATCGGGAACCGGAACTTCAATGCTTCGGGATGCTTGTCAAACTCCAACGGCGCGCAAACCGTCTGAAAGGAAACATAATTTGTACTTCAGACAGTCTTCTGACGTTGGAAACGATCGACTTTGATCGTGGTCTCATTGAGAAATCATTAGCACTTCCTAGAACGTCCTCATTTCACAGAGAACACGATATTACACGTTTCGATCTGAAATTATTGCATATCACGAGTTATTTGCGAGAATTTATGGTGTATTAATTTCTGTGTACGAGAGAAATATTTCAAATTCAGCTGTCGGTGTTCTAGTTTGATTCTGAAGTATTTTAATTCATCTATAATGGGTTGTTTTTAACCGAGTTGATTTTAAATAATTTTTTAGAGGAATTCTTCTATAAAATCGTACAAAATCTAGGTTATATTTAGGAATTTATCGTAGGATATCTATATAACATGCAGTTAGAAAACTTTTTCCAATATGTTCAAGCATACATTATTACAGACTAATTTTCGCTGTTCGATGGTTCTAAAAAAACATTGCATTTACGATCGCATATGTCCGAAGTTCTAAAGTGTGTTAAAATTGATGGAATTTGCATCGCTGGCAGTGTAATATGACATTTTGCGCAGGAGCGAAACATCGAAATAATTATTCCAGAAATGACGGCAGCAATTCTGTCAACAGGCATGAAGAGGTACTTCACAGACGTGACGTGGAAACGGAGGATAGACAGTCTGCAGGTGCACATGCGATGCTGCGGAATAGATTCCTCCGACGATTGGCACAAGACGTACTGGCTGCGGAGGGAGCTTCTTGTGCTAGATTCCCCGGATATCTTGAGGTAATTATCAGTTAATTATTCGGGGACAATCGGGGCTTGGTATCGGTGCCGGCATCGACATTGACATCATAAAATCTATATATCCCAGCCGATCTTATCTGCCATTATCGTTCCGCTTGATTTCCACGTCGGTGCGGAGTCGACGGCCGTCTTATCGCATGCAATTATCGACGCGGCTCGTCGATGGTCAAACAATTAGCAATTTATCACCCAAAAAATTCATCCGAACTCGAATGAAATTGTTGCACATTCACCGAATAATTCGTAAGATTTTGCCTGACCTTTTTCAGTTGACGATTTCGATCATTTTAATAATCGGAGTGTGCTAATTTAACTAACGAACAAAATTCCGAAGGCAATTTTGCGTCGAAATTATTAAATGGAAATTGCAACGTGTCGGCCATCTTGCAGCCTACGATAATAATTACAATATCTCGCGCTCCCCGACTCCGTGCGAATTTCCGAGGAACTTTAATGGGAGCGCAGAAAGTATGCCGGGATTTTAATTACAACTACACATTCGCCGGATACGAAATTTTCACGCGTGAGGGGGCGCGGCTCAGGACGCAGGAGGTAGGGAATGGTGTTGGAATCATGCTTGCGAGCATGGTTTTCAGAAAGCGTTAAAATACCAGGATCGGTTCTCCTTAGAATTTCATCGGGGAGTTCTCCGAAAGGAAATCAACTCTTGGAACACAGAGGGTTGGAACGAGACAGCAGCGTCCCCGTTTCTCTTTCCCCTTGGAATCCAACCCCCGTCCGACAGTCCACGCCTTCCCCGCGGTAGGAAAGGATTTAAAACGCTGCAGGCAGAGTGCTCCTGGATTATTTCCACGTGGCCTAGTCTTGGGCCCTCCACTTCCGGTCCCCAGACCCCTTGGATCGTTTGCGAAGGGGGCTGCTCGTGCTTTTACGCGATCCACCCCTTTGGGTACGCCCACCTGGAAGTGTTCTCCATTTTCCTTGTACCTGAGAAACGATAACGGGGGCAGTGATATGTTACTCGATGTATTCCTAGACCCTTTCGCCCCTTTTGCCCACTTTTTCAACCACCCCCTGTACCTGCCAAGTAGCCTGTAAGGGTTGATAAATTTTTAGGAGTCCGGCTAGAGACATTGCTTCGTGGTTTATTGGAATCAGCCTTCTAGAAGAAAGATTCATTAGGACGAGAGGAGCTCCAAAATGTTAATCGTAAAGCTATTTTAATATTAAGGACTGTAGAAAGAATAAACAGAGCTTGTGTGATAATATTAAAAATTTTAGTCTCTACTCTCTACCTGTTCTGTTTTCTTTTTTATGGGGATCACCTTAATAGAGAGGGTTGGAACATTTTGATGGTGGTCGCGAAGTCTTAAAATGTATTTGTTAGACACTTTCTTAAAGCTGGGCACTGTGGATGGGGTTGATGGAATATTAATGATAAAATTGGAAGTTTCAGTCTTTTATAGTAAATTGTCTTTCTAGATGAAGTTGAAACAGTGTTCTAGCGTTCATGAAGTTTTACAGTTCCTTTATCTTTTAATGATTTAATAATAAATACAACATCTTTTTCAAACATATTTTTGTAACGGTCCTATGATTCTGTGGGATTTCAGCTGAATATTCTTTTGCTGAAGTCTCCACTACACTGCCGGAAAAATAGGGTGCACAGGGTCCTAGAACAATGGCAAGCGCTATAACTGAGAGTGTACAGAACTCGTGATTACCTTAGGAGCAAGCAACGAACTGTAGTGAAAATATTAGGTCGCTGCTTTGTACACCTCAAAAGCTGGGCAGAAATTTGATTAAACTTCCGAAAGTTCGATAACGTTGGCAAGTGAACACCGTTGGAAACGTTAATTTCGAACTTTCAGCTTATTACCGAGTGAATGGGCGAAGTGGGTGTGCGGTTTATTGGCAATTTTTGTGGAACACCTTGCTAGCAATCAACGTGCTAATGGACGCCGATATTTCGCGGCCAAATTGTAATCGAAATACGTTTCGCGAACCCTAACGTACGTGCCAATGTAGATAACGGTGTCGCAAGGTGCGTAGACTAAGAAAAAATTCCTCTAGAATGTACCAGCCTATTTTGCACAACACGGAAGCACAACGTCGCGAAATAAACACATGACAGCATCGATCCAACGAGTCGATCTTCTCCTAGGATCGCCTATCTTGACACTCCGACTCCCGAAGCGCCGTTTACTGCAAACCTATTTAGTTTTCGATCGCACCGTGTTGCTCGCTGTAGTTACCCAGTAATTGCCTAATAGTTAGGTTTCTGGATACTGATGTACGCGCACATTATGTCCCTCACCTACCCGTATACTCCACCCTCCCAGGACCCCCCGGTAATACGTCCAATAATAAAGGGTTAATAGCGCGTTCTGAACAGAAGCCTTTGTGTCGCGGCTGGTAATCGCAGGTAGAGCAGTGGGTTATCGATTTCTCGTTATGTTAATTGCAGAATTATACCTCGGCATGGATCGATCACCGGTCGCCTCCTCCTCGACACCGCAGCCATACCGGTGTGTCAATCGCCACCATCGAGCCTATAAAGTCAACAGATATTATACTATACCGGGTGGCCACCGAATAACACCTTGAAACCAAACCAAAGTTTCTTCTTCTTATAAATGGGAAAACAGAAATAGGATTCGATTAAAAGGTGCGAAGATACAAACGAACAGCCTTTGCGGGAACGATGGAATGTTCAATTGTGATCGAAATTAAGTTAAAGCAATCTTTAAGTACGTGACCAGCGTGCTTGTATGGATGATAGTGGATTCACGTGGCAGACAATTGGGAAAATTCGTTTCCACGGCGGGTCTAGATGAAATTACGACGGCGCGGCGCTGGTACAGTTTTATGAAACGGGGAAACGATAGATCGATGGTGAAGCGTTTAATCGCCAGAAACCAGCCAGCGTATCGGACTCCGAAAACAGACCTACGTCTCTTTTCACCGAAACGAGAAGTTCGCCGAAAGCCTTCGTCGAGGAACCGGCCAGCAGCCGGTGGGACACGCGACACGCCTCGCAGCTCATTCCAGACTTCGCGGACATGTTCGTGGACAAGTTCGAATTAGCAAGTTCAACAACTTGCGGAATGCCGATCGGTGGCTCGTCTCTCGTCTGCGTTTCGACCGACGGAACTGTCCTCGGTGCACTTTGCACCCACGGAAACTTTCCGTTGCTCGAGTAGTCTTCCATTTTTGCACGTGACCCGCACACATGCAGATCCACACGAATATCCACAGTGTAATGTGGATTGTTTTTCGACTGATTGTGAGTTGTTCGACAGGGGAACAGTGATATAAAGAATTCAGCTATCGTAGTTTCGTATAATAGAGGCTCCACAGCCGGTCCAAACACGACACGAACCACGGTGCTTGTAACAGTATAAAAATCTACAGTCCGATGATGAAGTGTGCGGCCAGGGCGCAGCAAACTGCGAGCGTAGTTTCCAGGATGTTTCCATTGTTGCGATTCTTTAGAACAAGTCCGGGGTTTGTTTGGCTCGTTGTAGAAGGGGTTTGAAAGGGAGGTGGGGGAGTTGAAACGTGATCACGGGATGTGACACGTAGGAATCCTGTTTCAGGTACGCGGAGTTGGACGGTCGCGTGACGCCGCCGGTGGTGCCGTGGAGTTGCTGTCGATCGGACGTAAAGGGCCCCTGCTATCACGATCCTCTTCAGCTGCCAAATCCTGAACAGAATTCCACTTACGAAAGCCTGAACGCCCAGGGCTGTCTGATTGTCATGAAGACCGTGCTAAACGGAACCCTCTACTCCGCGGTGCCGTTGATCGTGTTTCTGTTTGTGTTGCAGGTAAATCAATAATAACGCGGGGAGAACGCTCGGCAAACAATCGGTGGAATCAATCATTCGACTCTCTCTCTCTCTCTCTCTCTCTCTCTCTCTCTCTCTCTCTCTCTCTCTCTCTCTCGCCCGAAATCCGTGGCTCGAACGAAATCCAAGGGGGATGAGAGACTCGGGGCTCTCTCTCTCTCGACGACAAGAAACATGAATTGATGGGGTGGGTCCGTCGAAAACCGAGGATCACAGACCGGTCGTTGGGTTTTGATCGGGACAACGGTTGATTCGATATTTTGTTGTCAGCGAATCGATGAGTTATCATACGTTCCGACGCAGAAAGCTAATTCGTGGAAATTCTTCGACGATTGGTAAATTCCGATTCGTTGCGCGAAATAAATGTTGTTTGCATAATACTAGTCCTGATGAAAAATAAAATTGAAAGTCGTAGAACTTTTAGAGGAACGATAAACAAAACCTCGTGCTCGGAAGGAACTGTAACGAGCCTTACGCGAAACTACGACGAACGAAAATTTCTGTGATGCTCAGTTAAAACTAGCTAGCAGAATATCGTTTCGGCGACGGTATCGTATCGGTTGATATTTTTACCCCGAGTTTATCGTTGATATGTTCATTCTTTACAATGGCTCGTAAATGTTTATACACGCCGGTTTATTCTCGAAAACCGAAATTAACTGGAAATTTATTTCTTCGATTAAAAGCTGACGATATTGCACGCCGAATAAAATTCGTTTACGATCCCTCTTCGTTTTATCGTGTCCTATACGGTCGCGTGCATTATATTATAGATAAAATTGACAACGGTGTTACGGATCATCGTGTTCTGATCAAATTGTGCGAATATCTGTGTATAGCAAAATCGTAAGAGTTCTCGTTTTCTTCGAGTTTTCCGTCGAAAATTCAGCTGTACGCTCGGGATTCAAATTAAACGGATTAATGAATCATTTGGTAAAGGAAAAACTTGCCAGCGGGATAGGTTTAATTAACCGCGACTATTTGCCGGCTTAATGATATCAAGGCACCACCGAGTGCCTCGGCCACCGAAGAATGGTGGAAACGGAATTAAATTGGAGAGGCGAAACGAGCCTCGGGCACGCGAGCTTCCCTGCCCTCGGATAGTTACTTTCTTGTCCAACCTATTTTCGAATCTATCTTGGTTACGGCGTTACACGAGCTTCATTAGACAAAGAAAATATTTTCTGATTGCCCGGCGGAATGCGCCTGATCGATCCGCAACGTTGTATCGTTCATTTTCCTCTTCCCTCTGTTTCTTTATCTGGAAAAACAGCCGCATGATTCAATAATCATTTTTATTCTTCAATAATCATTTTTAATTCTTACCGTATACGATATTATCAACGATTATATATCGTAATAAAATTATCTTTTGAACATAAAATAATATTCTGACGATGCAATTGCCTTCTAGAGGAATTTAGTCTTTTGTCATTTTTCTTTAAAATTTAATCCTTTGCTAGACAGAGAAATACCCGTACGCATACAGCATGATCAAATTTGTGAAATTCAAAAAATCCTGCACGCCAATAAAATTTAATAAAGTCCTCCCATTTTATTAATACAATGTGCCATCCTCTATTCAGTGGAAAGGATTCCTATGAAGAATTTTTTTGCTCCTTCTTTGTTCGTTTTACGAAGATTTTTAATTATCACAATTCGTAATCAATCTATCGCTCTAAATATATATATAATTAATTCTTTAATCCCATATAATCGACATAAGCAAATTTGATGTAGTATCTCTTCAGACTGTTTCGGAAAATATCGGCTAGTAATTAATTAATAAATTTAATTAATTTTCGCGAACCTTTGCCCACTTTATTGTGTTCCAGTCCACAAAGATGGAATAAGAATTTAATTAAACGAACAGCATAGTTATTCGTTTTTTAATATCGCATATTCGTGTATCAGGGACGAATGAAATTGATTTAGATACGACCCCCGCGGGAGCTCCTGTTTGATCTTTATCATTGGAATTAAAATCACGTGCGATTCATATCTAAACATTCCACATATAATAATATTAAATTTGAATCGACCCTAAACACATCGATTGCTAAAGTCACGCATTGCGGGTGAGAATTAGACTGAAATTAATCCTAAACGATCATGGAAGTGTTTTAAATGAATATTCGAGTTGCATTCGGAAGCTCTATCAGCCTCGAAATACGCGCAAACTTTGACCGGAAGAGGTGAAATCAAGATGAATATCATGAAACGTTCTGAAACCTAAATGGACGCGTACAAATATTTATAATGTTACTCTGAGAGCTTCTCTCGGCGGGTTCTCGAATAAATAATGGTAACGGGCAGTGCACGATCGAACCGTGGTACCGATAGGCAGGGATTATCAGATTCATTCGGCATTATTGATTGCCCCGACACGATGATACCGTGCGTCATCGGAACTGCGAAACGTGTAATATTTTAAGGCGAAACCGCTCGCTTTTCGCGCCGAATTCCACCACCGCCGGCCCGAGTACGATTCAATAATTCACATTTAACTTCCCTGAACGGGGCCGATTGGTAAATTATGTGTCGGCAGATAAACTACCCGGAGTAAATTACTACTCTACTGAAACTTCGCGACAATCGTTCGTCAAGGGCACACTTCGCTTTCTTTCTCCGGCAAAAAGAAATCGTAACTCTCGCGCCACTCGCCCTCCTGAAAATAAAAATGTATTAAACTCTCATTTAAAAAAAAAACGAAATTAAATTCAACAAAAAATTCAAAAAACGAATTCTATTAGAATCAACAACTCCCTGTTCAACATACAATCCAAAAACAGCAGGTGCACAAGACAACCTTGAAGGAACCACAGTATACCGTCACGCTGTACACCGTGCAAATCACACCACTCAAGGTCGTTCCCACCATTTCACTCCCATCGGAGCTGCCTGAGAGCGATCCTCGGTGATGGAGATTCGCGAGGGTCGAATAATTGGCAGACTCGTTAACGATCGGCAAACCCGACAAAGCACGTTCGGCAAACGCGATCGTAACAACTGCTGCCGGCCGGTTCCAGGCGTCGCGTCGTTGTAACGCGAGTTTGTCATTTGAAGCCCGGCTGCTTCGAATAATGACCGTGTGCCCCGGGATCGATCCGATTTCCGGTGGCTAAACAATAATCGCCGGACAAATCTGCGCGTGCCGAACGAAAACAGTACGCGACGGGAAGTGTCCGCGTAAAACCGGAATATGGAGAGGAGAATATAGAGCGGAAAGCCTCTCGAAACGAGAAGTTCCTTCAGCGTTACCGGGAGAGAGAGAGAGAGGGAAAGAGAAAAAGAGAGAGTGAGAGAGGAGGAGGAGCCCCGAGAGTCGCGTCGTAAAAACGAAAAACAGTGTTTTACGAGTGGGTACGCGAGGCGGTAGAAAAAATTGCAACGTAGGGAATCGAGCGCGTGGGAGATGGTGGATAAGGGAGTGAGGGGGTAAGGGATGGAAATCCTCCCCCTCCCCTCTTTTCTGAGGCGGGGCGTTATTCGCGCGATCCTGTGTACGTGGCGTCACGTATGAGATAACGGCCGGAACGTTTCCAGGTCGGCGTGACCGTGTTGTCGAGGCTCGACTTTACTGCCGCGAGAAATGCAGTTGCACTCGGTGACCGGTGCAGGGCCGCCCCGGGATGGCTCTACGGCCGACTCGATTTCGGCAACGCCTCTGGACCTAATCTCTGCCAGGTCGATCGGGTTAGTCCACCAGATACTCCTGATCTTGGACCATTTTGGTCTGACTGCTTAAACTCTTTAACGTTCTTGTAGCATGAATATGTATCTAAAAATTCTTCACTGAAAATATTGTATGTTCCTTGAGAATCTTTGCTAACATTCTTCACGGATAATGAAAAATGATTTTCACACTATAAATACTCCACAAATTATAAATAACAATTTCTACTACAGAATCTCCTTAATGAATTATTAAAAGATAATAGTCTCGCGGAATAAATTCTCGATAAATAACGACTGTTTCCTAACGGATCTTCATTAAAGATTCTTAAGAAATAAAATACTTAAGAAATAAGAATCTTTAATTTCTTGAAGATCCAATCAGGAATTCTTCATCGTAGTATCATTAATTATCCAAATTCCATTAAAAATGCTAATATCCTTCTAGGATAAACATCTAAAGAATATGAATTTTTTATTTTAATTCTTAATAAATATAGCAGTTAAGGCATAGAAGCAGTTCTGTTCAGGAAGATGCTGTGTCCATATTATATTTCATTTGTTACGAATCTCGTAAATACAGTACGAAACCTTTTTGCAGGTAATTAAATTCGTTCGGACATAAAAATGCGGAAATCCGAGAGTCAGCCGGGGTAACAGGTTGGGCCCTACCCGAGGTGTAAAAATGTGCTAATTATGCAATAGACATAAACATTCCGTCAGCGATTGTAGCGTCAGTACACCGTCTGCAGACAGGGAGTTGCATTCTCTCCCGCCTTCCGCTCCCGACTCGCTAATTTTCAAACTGTACATGTGTAGCTAGGAACTCTTGCCTGGCGAAAAGAGTTGAAGGGAAGCTGCCAGCAAGTTCCTAACTTCGCGAGAAATATTTGCAGAATGAAGTTCCGCGCCGCTCGCGGAATAACACTTCGCCCGAGCACCGGCGGTGGGTTTATTTGTTGAACGCTCTAATTTCTTCCAGTTAGAATAAAACCGGCAAGAAAAGCGGAGAGGCAAAAGAAGAGAGGACGCGAGGGAGAGTCAGAGAGACGCAGAGAGTCACGATTCGTGCAGCTTTTATTAGGGGACGCGATGAAGAAAAGTTTAAAAACTTTCGCTGCAACGACCTGCGCGTTTACTGAATTTATTTTTATAATCTGAAATCTCGTTTCTTATTAAGTTGCCCCGAGCGTATCCGCCACAGTAAAATAAGAACATGTATCTCTATATTCTTGTCACAGACGGGCTATAGGAGCAGACAAATCACAGAATGTACTCTTTAAGACATAACTTTTTGTTTAGCTCCAGTAGATGCCGGAAAAACAATTTATTGATCCTGGAGATACTGAAATCTTCGCAAATCCACTGTATGAAAAATATATAAAATATTTCTTTTTCGTTTTGGTCATCTAAAGATGAAAGTTTCTGATATAAATGAAGAATAATTTCCAGTTTAGCTTAGGTATCCGAGAAATCGTATAAAACAATATAACGATAGAATTTAATGCTCTTCACGATCGATAAAGAATTAATCTTAGAAAAAAAACTTGCAGCGATAGTTAAACGCGAACTTCTCCTTCGTATTAAAACTTTTCTCCGTATTTATAACTTGGCAAGCGATTCCACCGTCGAAAGATACTTTCCTTTGATATGGCTTTCCGTTTCGCAAACTTTCGCAGAAGAACAGCGGACAAGGCGACTCGATGATCGACCTCAGGCCACTTGTTTATTCCACCGACACGGAATAAAATCGCAGGGAACGATCACAGACATAACCGAGAACAATCATACTTTCGTATCCAATCGTTCATATGGAATTTCTGAAGTTGTTAATAATGTATCGTCGTGAAGAACAGACCCGCGCGTCTTGGGGCAGATTAATTCAACGTTGGAAGGATTTGCGGAAGATAAGATAACCGCTCCATTTTTAATCAGGCAAGTCTGCAAGTCATTGGAAGCAGTACCTGAATCTTCCTTGTAAGCTGCTTTCGTTGAAAATAGTATAATCAATCGGTTTTTGCGTTGCCGTTTATGTGAATCAAAAGAAATTAATCATCCTTCAAGTTATTATTGCGTTTCATTGAAAAATAAAATATATTAATATGATATTGTATTGCTTTCGTAAATGTCATTCAATTTTTATTTCGTTATATAAATTATTTTGGTTTTCGAAAATCTTTGAACTTGGTAAGCAGACAATTAAAGTGCTAGCAGGCATCACTGGAATGCACTGGCATTCGATGTTAAAAAAAATATTCCCTGCCGTTCCATACTGCAATTAAATTTTCCTCCACCCGAGAAGCCCATAATCATCCCGGAAACCTCTCAATTCCCCGCAGAACCACCACTCGCAATCGCCAAATCGAATAATCAATCCCCATAGCCGAAGATCCACTAACTCGAAGGACCACTCTCTCAATATAAAAATGGTGCAGTGCTCCACAGCATCTCGAGCCTCCAAATCCGTTGAAAAACCATCGAGTCGATCCTCGAACTAATAGCCGGGGCCGCCGAAAAATCGTTATAATCGATCGTGTCGGTGGGTCGATCGTAAAAATCGGCTACAGAGGCTGCCGTCGTTTTCGAAGGCTTTTATCGAAATGAAAAGCCATCGAGAGGGGTTGTGAACGAAGCAGGGGGTTGGAACGCGTTTAACGAGGTAACCCTCGGTCGAGTTTCCGCGGGGATTAATCGATCATCGGCCGCGATACACTCGAAACGGCCTGCCAGTGGAACAAACAAGTCCTCGGAGAAGAGAGAGATCCAGAAGAGATCGAGGAGAGAAACGACGCGGGGTGGAAAAAGGGGGTGAGAGGGTTGGAAACGATAAGATAAGACTCGGTCGAATTTCTTTTCCCTCCCGGTAGTCCGTCGCCGAGATCCGACGATAGCTTTCACTATGATTACTGGTGCCGGTTAATCGAGTCGCGCCACTAAATCGCTCGTTTTACCCCGGTATCGAATCGACCGATCGATTGGCAACTGGACCGTGGAACGGACAACGGGCTGCGGGGAAATCTCCAACGCGGAAGACTCTCTCCCTCTCTCTATCGAACAATGACAAAAAGCCACGTTAACGGTATTCGGCAAGTTTGTTTTATTTTATCGAGTTCTCTTTGTTTTCTTCTCTTCTTCTTCGCTGCGAGTTCTCTCCCATTTCTCCCGTTCCTCTGGCTCTGACTCTTCTCTGTGGGAAACAGGAATATTGTGGTTTATTTGATGGTTTGGTGGGAAAATGGAGAATTTTTTTTATTAGTACAGGAAAAAATTCACGTTTACACAAATATCCGCAGTACACTGCCATGTAGATTTTGTCGCATTTACGAAACGTGTAGAACCGAAGTTAAGAGATAAATGATTATTTTGCATAGATTAATCAAGGCCAAACGGTTGAAAACAATTTTCAAAGAGGACTGGGATTTATTGCGAGAAGATACAGAGTCCGCTAATGCTTCTTTAACACTCTAATCTTCCAAAAACCACCCACGATATTCACCGAACATAATCCCAAATTATTTCCTTTGAGAAACACTGAGCAGGATTATCCAACAGACATAATTTCACCCTCGTCAACCTTCTTCGTTTCCGAAACCCCCCGAAAATCCACAGAAGAAGTTATCACTGTAGAAAGAAATATAATCGCGTTGCTATCAGCTCAATCCAACGTCATAAAATGAAACAAAAAGACTCGGTGATCCGCCTAGATCTCGCTGCAGATCTATATCTAGCACAGAATCAAATTTTTTGATGCAGGTGCCTAGCATACATTTTGTTGCAATTTTCTTGGCCTTATTCGCACCAAAAGTTTTTACTACATCTTCTACCGCAAAAATGGGGAAAATGAACGTATAGATCGAAGAACTATCGTAGATCACAATTTCGATGTTTCGATCTGCTGTAAAATTTTATTTCAGTTTGAAACGAAGTTAACTTTATTAAGGCGGAAGGCTCCTGGATTATTAGTGAGTTAAATTCGAAAATTAATCCAAGCGTAAACGCTCTCTTCAATTTGTTAACTCGACGTCGACTCGGGAGTAAATTGGAAACAAAAATGAGAACTGTGAACATTAATTGGTTTAATTCGAGCCGACTTTTATTATGATATTTGAAAATCAAGTCGGGAAGTGTATTTTCAAATTGGCTTATTTAATGGAGCTTTTCATTAGATGCGCTAGGGATATATATTTAAAATTAATTTCGCTCTTGAACTTGTTTAATTCGGTAGCGACCCTGTCGTGATATCCTGCGAACTCTGCTTAAAATAAATTTGAAAATTCGATCTGAAAGTTTGTAATTTTCCGCAGCCAACATCGTTTCACTTTTTAAATTATTCAGAGAAGTTGAAAAGTGCCTCACACGTGGCCACTGCAAAATAGAGAAAGGGCAAATACGGCGGAGAATATTTTTGCGTTTTAAGGCATAATGTAGCCATTATCGCGATCCTTTGTTCCTTATAAGCGTGCTTAAACTTATTTCAAAGTGTAGTGGAGTACGGTCTGCATTTTTAAAACTGGCTGCAGTTTTTCGCATTCTAGAATGCAGTCGAAAATAAGGCAAAGTGTATAGAAGTACACCATTTAGTTTTTACTCTGGCTCTCGCTTAATCACATCACTGCCTTTGACCCTCATTCTAGCGCCCTTCAGATGGAACTATGAAACGAGGCTTCAAACTGGATACCGTGGCAATGTTATTTCTCGTTCTCTCTTTCATACTTCTCCGGCAATACGGGCTCTTTTGAATGTTAGTCGTGAGTAGTAACAGTCACATAATAACATTATCCCACAAACTTGAAAGATCGCTTTTCGATTTTTAAATTTCTAAGAACGATTAAAATTCTGTTGGAGCTTTATGGATATGTAAAAATGACTCCACGATGTTCAAACAATTTCACGAATTTATTTCAATGTGATCTCATAGAGGAAAGAGAGAGAAAAAATTAAGATAAAGAAAGTTGATGTTGTTCCAGGAGCTCTTGGTGTTCAGATTCATCTCGAGTCCAAGGATCCGGCGGAGCTTTAACGAACTCGAAGATCGCCGAGTGTCTTTGATGCCCCGAAACTCTCGAAAGAGTATGGGTGAGATGAGCGGGCGGAGGGGGTTGGGCGGGGGTGCAAGATGAAAGCCAAGGGACTGATTTTCAAGTCTAAAGAAGCCGAGGTGGATGGAAGGAGCAAACTCTGGTCGTCGGCTCGTACGTAGGGAAACACTCTGATTACCGAATCCGAGGAACGAAAGATCTCGGGGATCGGGCGAGCTCGAAAACGGAGAAGAAAGCTCGGGTTATTGAATCCAAGGGAAAAACGAAGCAAATTCACGTATTTACCAGGTGCACAGGGGCGGACAAAGGGGCCACGGAGAGGAGGGGGCTTGGAAAACGGGCTTCCAACATCGGCAGCAGCTTTCGACGGACCGAATCGCTGGTACACACGTCTGTTCGCTGCCAATATGGCGAAGAACGCGTAAAACCGGTCGGTTTATGGTGAATAGGGAACAGAGGAGGCCAACAGGACTTCGTTTTGCGCGCCCTGGAAATTGCGGACTGCTTGAAAGTCGGTGGACAGGGGCGCGAATTCGCCATTATTCCATTTTTTGCCGGCAGCGACACCGCGCGATCGTGGGCTACTCTAAAGTTTTTTCTTCTTTTCGGATAGCTTTGTTCAATGTTACTATCAATTACTATCGGTTGGTAGTGTCCATTTGGATTTTTGAGCCGAATGGATCGAATCGGCTTTCCATGCCAGAGGCTCTCGGACAAACAAAGTTTGAATGTCTCATTAGGGTTCTATCTGCCGTAGAATGTTCGCAAACGGCTTCTCAGCGTGTTACAGTATTCATGAAGTCGTTACTCGCAGCCACGATAATACTGGATCCGTTACACAGGAAGATTGCGAAAGCGGCGGAATTAAAAAATTACCCAGCACTGACCCCGGACAGACTCATTCGTTACTGCTCGAAGCTTGTCGAATGGCTAATCGAGTTATCCTCCCCGTGAAATTGATCCTTTCTAATGGGAAAATATGTTTAATAATTCCTCTGTTTGTTCCATTGGGACCTTGGACGTTTTAATACTCTGCACCCGTTCGATTGATAATTAATCAACTTTGTCTGTTGCGTATCGATTAGAAATATGTTCTCGATGCTTTTCTCAAAAGAACACTTCACTGGCTTCATTTGCTGAACAAGCTGCTGTGTGTTTTCCTATATGTATAAACTCTGAAGCACAAAATTGACTAGAACTTTGAAACATATCGAATAGGCATCACTTTCGTGTCGTTTACCGACTCCTGAAACGAGTAGCACGCATTACGAAACATCCAGTGTAATTTCATGCCTAGAACGACTTTTTCCAGGTCCAGACCGCATCTCCGCTGAAGCTATACCGCTCCGGCCATTGTTTCCGTTGGATTCGATCAGGTTGGCCGTAGCAGAGGCGCGTACGATCGAGAAAGCAGTTAGTCCCCATTCTGGTGGCCGATTCGAGTAGGGCTTCGGACGCTTGCACGAGACAGCGGAAGCACTCGAGGAAATCCCTCGCTCTACGTTCCGGCAATCGATGGCCGAAGAAAAGCGTTCCCGGCAACGGTTACCCGTCGACAAACAACCGCGGACCTCGACGACCGGCACCCCCACACACCCTCTGCACACCCCTGGAAACCCTCTGCACCCCTCGTCGAACCCGCTAAATTGAAACTCGAGTCCGTGAGAAGGGCTGGGTGCCCGGCACACCGTCACCTTCCACGAGCTCCCGCGTTTACTCGCCGTTTTATCTCGACCGGTTTTATTCCCTCTCCCATGCTGTTGTTGCTGCAAAGAATTAGAGGACCAAATATTGAACCTAGCGGGACCGTCTATCTTTTTCGAATGGAGGGATTCTTTCGAGGATAGCGGTTGAAAAAGATCGATGAATCGTGTTGCTTTTGGGAAGTAGAGATGGGAGTAAGGTAGGTATATGGTGATGTAGAATATAGGAAATGTAGAGAAATAGGAGCATAGGAAAATAGAAATACACGGAGAAAATTGAAAAGGTGGACGTAGGGGCATGGAAAATAAAAAAAGTAGAAGAATGAGTGTATACGAATGAAATATAGAAAAATATATGGAAATAGATGATAGAGTAATAGGAAAATAGATATATGAAGACATAGGCTCCGTGTGAAAAAATAGAGTAAAAGAGAAAATTGGAAAACTAGACCATAGGGCCATAGCGAGTTGAAAAAGGAGAAGAATGAGCGTATGTAAAATAGGAATATGGAAAAATATAGGGAAATAGATGATAGTAATACGAAAATAGAAATAGAGTGGAAGGAAATAACCGACAATAGCCGAAAAATACATGTTTCATGTTTTTCCCGAAATTTCTCGTGCCGAGAAAATGCAATGAAGCACAATGGACCGGTTGAAAAATGCCCGAAAAAATCGATTTTCCATTGCTTTTGTTAACAGTTTGAATATCAAGGGTAGAACTGCCGCTATCCTTGATCAAATAATAGGGCGGCACCGGTACAAATTGCATCGAATGCGCTTGCGATCAAATGTTTAGGTTCCATTTGCCATTTCTTGGAGTGCAAATACCTCGAAGCAATTGATTCCAGTGTTCACTTTATTACGACTGTAACCAGAGGCGTCGGCACATACCGTACCGCTGTTCCCCAAATATTAAACATTACATCATTTAGTTTATTTAACAATCACCTCGCACAATATTTGGCTTTTAAATATTCTGATGGTGGCTGGTTGTGCAGGTCGCGTGCGATCCAATTTCGATATTGCGTTTTCGGTAAATACTCTAATTCGATAGATCCCCCGTTTTATTCGCGGTCTGATCGTAAAACTCGATGGCCACTTCGCCGAGATCGTCGCGGACGTCGTCGATTTAATTCGCGGGCCTAACATTTCCTGATTCGGCGGAGATGAACCACTCGGACATCAAGAAATTTCATTCACCGAAAACGATGATAACTGATACTGCGAATGGAATATTCAATTGATCCTGCAAATTCGCCGCATTTCCATGAAAATAATATGCGTCGTTACTCATTCCAATTTCACTACCGAATAAATTGCTGCGAATTCGAAGCCACAATGAAGGATAAACATTGTAAAATTCTTTTTTAAAAATTCGCTTAATAATTTCATTGTTGAGAACAATATTCGTTATTATTAATATGCGACTTAATTCATAAAATTACTAAAAATGCTCCAGGGAACTTATTTGAATAATTTCAGGGACTGTTGAGAGGGTACCTTTTAGTATTCAATTTGGAAGGTAGAGGGTGGGCTTCGGAGGCGGAAAATTGATCGACGTCGAAAAGGGACGGTCCCGTTTACGATCCAGGGCCGGGCCACTTCCCTGTGACTTCAATTTAGACGAAAGGGTTGATATTTCCTATGACACTGTAATCCCGGAACAGGATTTTGTCGTGCTCCCTCTCAGCCGGCGAGTCGGGACGGGACATTAAAGCTGTTTTCACATTGTCGTTCGTAGAGGAACTCTCTGCCGAGTACTTGCCATGGTAATCAACTGGAAGCCACTGCCAGAGTCCATTCCAGATTGCCCCTCGTTCAATTAGCATACATACGATGGCTACCGTTGCTTTTGTACCACCCCTTCAACCCCCCTCGGCCCACCCCCGCCCACGACTTCGACCCAGTTTCTTCCGAAACAGAAGTGTCTTCCGTCCGTTAATTAATTCGACTGCTCTCGGGATTTATTAATCTCGGATATATGATTCGCTCGTGGGAGAACAACTCTGCGATACTTGAGTTCCTCTATTTCCAATTGTGACGAGAATGTTCATAAAAATCTCAATATTATTCTTTATAAAAGGAATAGATAATGAATTATTCTAAACAATTATTTTCGTCTCCTTTCTCGACGAATCAGGCAAATATTCGACGCGCAGGATCAGCCGCGGAACCGGAAATTGAAGGAACCAGGAACCACAGGATCGAGTTATGAAATACGACGTCGGAAGGGAGAAAATTGACATGAAACTTAATCGGTTTGAACGGATACGAGCCGCGCCTCCGGTGACTGGCTCGCAGGATGCATTTCTAATTGGCTAACCCTTTTCCCTTCGAGCAACAACAACAGCAACAACGCCCACGTATCGATCCCCCGGACTTCTATTAAACGCATCCCGATTGGAACAATGGGATACCATCGCCCGAGAACTACGAACATAATCCTCCGAGATCCAGACGAATTAGCCAGCATTATCTCCATGTTGATTAACACGGATTAATCTCGAGCTTCCCTTATATTATTTTTGCGAAGCTGTTCCACGGATAAACTGGGTGAAAAATGTTTTAAGAAGTTCTAGCCGCGAAGATCAGTGTCAGAAAAGTCTGAAACGTTCTTCTCGTTATAATAGACGCCTTAGGAAAGGAGCCTCGCGCTCGTGAAGTGGAACACTCGACGATTATGCGAACGTTCTTAATATCTCGGATTTAGCTTCCGTGTCGGACGTTTTCTGCGATGGTTAAGTCTTTTGGGAGCAATGAAGCGCCGCACGGAGCTCAGCCTGGTAAGATAGATTTCCTATTCTTCGTTTAATCAGTGAAAATATCAACAATTAATCAGACTAGTCGGACAATTTCTTCATTAATATGAATTTTTTATCTATGTGTTTCTCTAAGACAGTGTAATCTTTCATGAACATTCTAGAACTGCGTAGAACTTAGTTTGATAAGGGAGATTCGTTCCGAAGTGTTTCTAACTTTTATCAAGTAGAACAAACAGCGAATAGTCAGACCAGTTTGCTATTTCAAACATAAAGCGTGTGTTTGATCATTCCAAAGTTTCCGCGGCATTGCTATACGTCGTGTACCGTGGAATTCGTTAGTCATAGAAGGCTCGCGAGGGGAACTGGAGTTTCGGCAAGTAGGAATACCAACGATTACGCCGGCGTCTTCATTATTTTCGATATAATCTGTCTCCAAGCTTGTTTCGCCGGGGCGGTAATGGCTTCCAGAGATAATATGCCACGCGGCGAAACTTTCGACCAGACTTCGAGGGGGATCCTCTATCACGGAACTTTTCCTCGTCCAATGAGCCTTCCTAATTACTTCGCAGAGTGTTAACTCACAAAGAATGCTCTTTAATACCCGAAAGAGCGTCGCGTTAAACCAGACACCGCAATTTTCAAAGTGTCCGACCATATCGGCCGAGAGTTTCTTTCGCGGGAAACTTGCTGCTCGCTTTTATCAGGGAAATACAAAGTTGTTCCGCTGCGCTGAGTCCGAGAGATTTCATGCTCTTTGGGATCCTCTAACGTCTGGCCTGTGTCCCCTTGAAATGCCAAAAAGTTCTTCTCCCTCTCTCACGGTAAGATGCTTTTTATTCGGTATACAAATAACGGGGAGATCGGGCAAAAGCAAAAGAAACGTGTCTGTGAGTGGATCGCGATCGATCACTGCGTTCAATATCGAGCCGAATGTTACTTGAGTAGAATCAGACAACTACTGGTAGGACAGCGCTGTTCCGCAGATGAATTCTTCGCAGTTGAAATAAATACATATACAGTAAATCCTCTATCCAGAACATACATTTTCATTCATTCGGCGCGCGCAGCGGCTGATAGCGTGCCGTACGTATTTCCCCGACGCATTTTTATTGCTCGGTTATTAATCACCGCGACGAAATACGTTAGCGAAAAGGGCTCCGGGACGCGATCTATCATCCTCCATCTTGCTCCGTCGCCCATTTTACTCGCAACAGAGTCCTTTTACAGCTGGCCGCCTTTAAAAGATCAAACGCGCCACCCAAGGCGTTCTATTGAATTTTCCAGTGGACCTCGGGCACCGTGGATCAACGGCGAGACTTCATTAATCCTTGTAAGTTACACGGAGAGGATATCCAACGTTGGCAAACTTCGCCAACCCTTCTCGATCATCTACCTCGTGCACTCCCGAGCCATCGTGCACGCGTTCCCGCGTATTAAACGTGTGTTTAATCTCGTCTCACTCTGTTCTGTTTTTTTTTTCACCTTGTTCTTTTTGCAACCTGGTGGCCAATGAGAACCTGTTGCTAACCCCCGGCCGTAATTATGCATCAGCCTTTCGGCCGTCGGGTATATGCTCGGGGGACTTATCGCGGAAACCCACACCATCAACTGCCGGCCAAGAACCAGCGAAAATCCGTGGAAATAAAACGATCCCAGATACATTGCGGTCCGGTGTGCTTGGTCAATTCGCCGTCGAATCTTCTTTTTTCTGCTTCACCCCCTTCCCATCCCTGCAGGGGTTATTTTTTCCAGACTGACCCGGGCAACAGGCACTTTGGGGCTGCCGTCTCTGCCCATCAGATAACACGATAGACCAGGGCGAGAGCGAAAAAGAACTTGAAAAAATTTTCGGCCAGATTCTCCGCCGAGCGGAACGCTGCATCTGATACTTAGAATGAAATATTCAAAAGACTCTTTCTCTCTCGCGCGAAGCTTCTGTATGCTTCCATGAAAATTCAGTAAATGATTTTCGAGATAACACCGCTGAACATTACAGTTCCTACATCTAGGGCTGTTTGTATCCATTCGTTTCTCTTAACTCGAAGAATTCAAACGATTTAATAAAATAACCAGACTGCAAATCGGCAAGATAAAAATGTTCCGAATTCACAACGGCACTACAATGTACATGACAGTTTCTGATAGAGGTTTGTAACTCTGACAGAGAGAGAGAGAGTGAGGAACATTCTGAAGCATTGATTTCCATGGGAGCTAAGATTATGAAGGTCCCAGAGGAGGCGGGGGTTGGATTTCTTTAACGACTCCGATAACCATGGGTTATTTAAGTTTATCATTGCCGCGGGACTCCGTTGGATCATCGTGGACGGATCCCGATATTTACAGCGTCCGTGAGTGCCGCATCAATCTCGCATCGGGCCGCAACGGCCGTTCTGTTCGCTCGCAAATCCACGTCGTTTAGGTGGCCGGTGCATTAAACTGGATTTATATTTCCTCGAATAGGGGCCGATAGGATCGATCGGTATTGTCGGCTGGTAAAACTCCGAGCACCGGTCTGCATCTTATTCGAGAATCATCCTCTCTTTCACGTCCCCTCTCCAGCTCTTCCTCCTGCTCCTCTGACCCCCAGTAATAAAATCGTGGAAGGAAGTTTACGGTGTCACCACTTTTGTTGTCTCTATCGGGTCCTGTGGTTGGTTTCCCCGGTCCTTTTGTGCCTCCGCCACAGATTTATGGATGTTCCCCCGTTCAAGACGAGCGGATGAATTCGTGGCGTGGCGGTTGTTTGGACGCTGGGAAACGATAACACGCGGCGATACAGCTCCCGGAGTCTTGCAAATCCGAAACTAACAACGTTGTATCGCCGAGCTAGGCTTCGAGGGACCTAGCTTCGTTATGGTTGGGGAGCCACGGTTGTTTCTCGAAGGGTCAAATTACCGTATGGAAATCTAGATCGGTCCAGACGACTGTCGTCAGGCTAAGGAAGATTGATCTCCCGCGAATCTTCAAGTAACGATGCTGTTTCTTGAGTCTGGCGAAACAGAAGGTCGCAGAATACAACATTGCAACGTGCACTCGAGGTTCCAGGGAGCTAGCTTCGTTTTAGATCCGCAGCTGTTTCCCGAAGAGTTAAATTATCGTATGAACATCTAGATTGTTCGAAATGATCGCGTTCAGTTTGAGGAAGACCGATCACTTGGAAATCTTCATGTAACAAAATGATACATCTTCTTGTGTCTTAAACATCTCGAACTTACAAAATACAGAATATTGCAGCATCAACTATATTGCTTACCAAGAATGGCGTCTATCGCAAAGATCACTTGGAAATCTTTATGTAACAAAATGATACATCTTCTTGTGTCTTAAATATCTCCAACTTATAAAATACAGAATATTGTAGGATCAAGCTTCCCCGCCGTTCCCCAAAGATTCAAATTGCCGTATGCTTACCGAGAACGGCGTCTATCGCATAGATCGCTGGGGACTTCGTACGAAACAAATTACCTCGGAGAGATCTCAGAGAGAAGGGCCCGAAAGTCCAATAGGTGAGAGTCCCCGGGGACGGGCCGAGTTCTCAGCGATCCCTACGCGGATTACCGTGGTCATAGTTCCCATTATCCGAGTTCGACTGATCTCCTTGGCCGGAGATCGTTCGAGCATGAATCTGTTCCGGGGTCGGTTCAGCTGGTCGTCGGCTGGTAGTATCGTGTTTTTGCGATCGGCCGGATGAGCGACGTTTCCAGCCGGTCCACGGGACCGAACGAAAGGAGAAATTGCATCGAGCGAACCTCCGGAAGGAGTGGACGAGAGGGAGTGGGAGGAGGGAGAGGCGAGGTCGATGGAACGAGATTAAAAGAGGCAAAGCTACAAGATTAAAAGGCAATGCCGGACACGGGCCGAATCGAACGACGTGGACGAATGCTCGCGGAGACATTTATATTCCCTGGAAATCGTTATTGACCGATCAGAGGACTCGAACGATCCCTCCAACCTCTCTCTCTCTCTCTCTCCTCTCTTCTCGTTTCTCCTTCTTTCCGTTCCCTTCGTTTCGCTCGTCGTCGACGTTCCACGCTTTCCGGGAACGCACACGATCGAAACGCGCGCGACACTTTGTTTCCAGGTCTTCGTTCGGTGTGCCTCATTGTCGTTTATGATATGCACAGGCTATTGTGCTCGTCCGTTGAACTCATTTCTCTGTTTTACCGTAGCGCGCAGATCGCGTCGTCACGCCGTCGTCGACGGTGTAACGCGTCGGCAAGTTTCGCGTCGCGCGCACCCGTTGATCGCCCGAGGGCTTTAATTGACGTAATTCAAGGACTCGGCTCGCTCCGGGGTGACACGAAGGGCGGAAGATTTTCGCCATAGTTTCGCCAAGTACTCCGCACAACGCCTCCGCAGACTACCGATCTCTACCGTGTAACGCGCTATGCCTGGAACTATGCTGCTCGCCGACTTTACTTTGGATTTTGGTCGGCCACCAGACTGTGTGCCGTAGAATCGTTGGAGAAGCTCCTTGCTGATACTGCGAGATTTAGTCCCGGATTACGGAACAATTTTCAAAAATCTACCTTGGATGAGGAGCGGGTGTAAAATCAATCATTGCACGAGGTTTCGAAGGAGATATCTTCTCTGGGAAATAGCCTGGAATAAAATCAAGCCCAGATTCCTATGAATTCCAGAAGGAAGCTGATTCCATTCTAAGCAAATAAAACCCATACCCAGCATTCCATATAATTACGTCTGCGGTTATCGTGCCCACAGAGAGTTAAGCCGCAAGAGTAAATTACCGACCGATCTAATAACTTATCGAGCCGGAGGCGATTATCATATTGGAAGTTTCAGCATAGGATCGCGAAGATTGATCCTCATAAGGTCCTGGCCATGGAAATCGTGTTCCCGAAGAAATCCGTGTCGAGGGGTTTCGAAAGTAAAAGAATCGATTCTGCAGGCGTCGCCGCCTCGACGCTGCTGGTACAGTCCCAGGTCGATCTTGAACGGTCGGGAGACAAGCGGCGATCACTCGAGATCCCCGTCCGTCTCGGTCTTTCCTCGAGGATCGAGCAACTTCGTGGCACTCGACAATATCTACGGGCGAAGACGGAAACCGGAAAAGGGTTCGGAGCAGAGTCGGTAACAGTCGGACGGGCCGCATAAATCAGCTGCACCGGAGAGTTCTCGAGTGAGAGAGGAGGCGTCGAGGCCGGCAGGCCGACCCGTCAATAAAATGCAAACGGGGAAAGTTACAGCTAAAGATCCGACGAGCCCGGATCCGCACAGAGAGTACTTGGACGCCCCGTCCACCGACGACGAGGACCAAGGCAGTAAGATTTACGGGGAAAATATTAAAGACACCCCCGCCCCGACAACCACCAAACCGCGTTTCAATTCTCTGACACCCCCTATTCTCGCTTGCGGTAAACCGAACCTCGCCTAACCTCCATTATTCGCACGTTCGTTCTTCTTTATGTGAAATTGTAAAAATTTTGATCGGAATCAAATCGGAATAGCAAACAATTGTCAACAATTTTATTGGCTGTCATCAATTTTTGGTATATTTGTCTGAATTTAAATCTCCGCGCAAATTCATATTTTCACCGGTTATTTTACACGTAACAGAGTCGTTTGCAAAATTAATGGATCGCTAAATTGTCGATGAAATATTGTCGATATTTAAAATGTTGTGATTTTCTTTGAAAAAATCGTACAATTTGTCCTAGCTGATTCTGCGCCATTGAACTGGTGGAATTTTATTCTAATCGTTGTGACACCTTTTACCGGGTAATAATAATGTACCGAAAAGTTGGGGACAGCAGTTCGAAAACAGGAAGCTCGAACCAATTGACCGGAAACTGCGAGGATATCGATACGAATGGGCAGGAGGTTTGAATTATGACGCTTAAGGTGGCCACTGTTGGACGATTAATCGGCCGTTCACGGTGTTGCCGAGTTCCTAATTTGTCTCCGGGATTATGGTAATTTAAGCTCGTGTTCCCCGCCACCTCTCCAGGAACCAATTCCTGGGAAACGCGACTAATTCGTCCGCCCCCATCCGAAAGTAGGCAAACTAGATAAACCAATACATCCGTGCTCTCCCTCTGGCCAGTTCCACGTGGCTGCTCGGTTAGAGTACACGTACAGTGTCGCACACGATTGCACAGTCCGAAATATCCTCCTCAAGGACTCATGGTCGAGAATGAACGGGGTGAACGCCTCGGGAGGAACTATCCGCGAACAATTAGTGTCACGCGGTATATGCGAATGATCGAGAGCGCCGATTCAGACTCAGAGATTCGCCGTGAAGTGGACCCATCGATCACTCGGTGTTTTTAGAGCGGTCTCGGTCAAAGGATAGACTTCTTCTGTGCCTGCGAAGGTGTTCAAAGGCTGAGTTAAGTGGGACCAGTGTTGGTTTTAATACAAAAACAGATTCCATGGAACTTACACAAATATTTTATTTCCTGGAAAACATAAAATATATTCTCCGTTTAATTTCCGTTCTATAACCGGTTAAAAAATTTTACTGGAAAAAGCTTTCGGTGGAAGTTTAACAGGATTTTCATTTCCTCCAAAAAAGCCTCAATTCCCATTCAATCCCTATTTTCAGAAAATGATTTAAAAGAGTCCCGGGTCCGTACAAAAACAAACCAGAAACAAGATACGATTATCTATTGTAGATCACAGATCTCTTCCAAGTGCTCAATTTGCTCGATCCCTCCGTTTCCCACGGTCCTAAAACAATCAACCAAGTGTCCACGAGCCGGAAACGATTTCCGTGGAGCGTGCTTTTAGCAGAAATCCGTTGCACGGTGATTCGCGAAAGATTTTTTCGTCGAGGCTGTGTGTATTTTCCAACGAACGGCGCGGCGGTGCACGTCGCTCGGACATCGACATGGAAACTGGACGCGACAGGTTCGCGTTTCGGCTGACATTTTTGCGACATTCCTCGACATTGTTCGTCATGGCGGGGATGGGAAAGGGTTGGAAATTAAAAATCACGGTAAAATCGGCTAATCTTTCGAAACACGGGGAATTATTTACGCGAGCGGGGAACATGGCCTCATAAAAGTTGATTATTGCCCGAGTGTTCTACCCGTCGCAATTTTCGATTACGAGAGAGCCTCTCTCCCCCTTCCTCCCTGTTTATTAAAATTCATTAACGTGTCCATCGATCGACAGCGCTGCACCGCGATAACGATTCGCAATAAAATCCGCGGATTAACCGTTAAGGCGCGTGTCTATTTATGTATTTATTTGATAGCGATCTCGAAATTTTTTACTGTGAGATAGCATGTGGAAAATTGTTTCACGAAGCGTCCAGAACACTATTAATTCTCGTGGACGAGAATTGTTTAAAAAATTATAGTAATAGTTACTTTTTCGTCGCGTGCAGAAACGCGAAGCTCGTTCCCGTAGTAAATATGTTTGCCAATTGTTTTGCGTGTTCCTGTCGCGTTTTACTAGCCGCGGGATTCGAATTCGCGGAAATATCGCTAGAAAATGTTTACCGGCGAATATCGCTGTGTTAACGGAAACGCCTGGCATCGTCGTCGGCGATTACGACCATCATCGTTGTAACGACGCTTCGATTCAGCTCGCCGTTTTCTCGACAGTTAAAGGGAGAACGGCGAAATCTTTAGCGAACTATACCGGATTTAAATCGAATACGACGACCGGCAGAGACAATGCGGACGGAGAGAGCGTTGCGCCAACGAAATTGGGTTCTGGGAAGCGTATTTACGGCCGACGAGACAATGACTAGCGAATGTATTCCCCCGTACTCCATTGTAATATTTAATTGCAGGAAGGTAGCAGAAAAGTTCTTTATGGATTTGCCTTTCCCTTTTGCATTGTGTTTCCGTATCGGGCAAAGTAATGCCCGCTAGCTATTCAGCCGGTTCTTCTTGCGACTGCGGAATCGAACAATTCTGGGATGATCGTTTTCCGGGATTTTGACACAAATCAGAATCCACGATCCGAGGCTATCCCTTCGCAACCATCGAGCCATCAGCAGCTCGCCTAGCACCCTTCAGGGTCGTTCGATCGCAACAACCCCATGGTTATACCCGACAATGAGCAAAAGATCGAACGTGCCGGCCACGGGTCGAATACACCCTCGAACGCCCATGACCGCATTTACCCTACGACTAGACGGACGGGGGACGGGGGGGTAAAACATACAAGTCGGACGTGATGTCTGACGTGGTTCGCGATGAAAAACCAACGGCGCGGAAAGGTACGTGACAGTAATAAGTTCCCGGCGGGTTCGCGTCGTTACTATCTACATAATGCTCGCTATCATAGGCCGATAAATTACGGGTGAACGTGTCGTCCCGCGGCGCCTCGATCACCAGACGTGTTTCCTCTTCCGCCGATTCAGTAGCCGGCCGCGATTTATCGTTCCTATTAGATTGCCAGGAGCAAAGGCGTATCCGGTAGCAGGGGGGGATAGCGAGGCGACTATCGTGTAGGTGGAGGGGCAAATGGTGGGGGCTTGCGGCAAAGAAAAACGACGTCGGAACCCGGCAAGAAAAGAAAAAGACGGGAAAACGCTGGAAAACGAAGGCAGGAAGATAGAGAGAGAAACCGAGGAAGGATTCTTGGAATGAATGTCTTCGATTTAACTCTCCCGCCGGATTTAAAGGGACCCGTCGCGGCTCCCTCGCCATTTCCAATCGACGACTAACGAACGACCCGCGGCCGAACTTGTTTCCGTTTCGACGGGCAAACTATTTTCGAAATCCTCTTACCGTCACCCCCCCCCTCCCGCCCCGTCCCAGGATCGAACGGTTTTTATTAATTTCGTCTTCTTCTCCTCCTTTCTCGTGCAGGGCAAGAGACACGATTGAAGAAAGAGGAGCTGAAACCGGTTTATCTAGACGAGGAGCTTGCGGAATTGGTGAGCAGACTGGATTCCCTCGTTACTTGTCTCTAGGGGAAATTGCGGTGTACTACAGGGCTGATCAGGGGATAAAGGATGGCCCTGTCACTTCTTAACGTGCGTAAACAAAGTTTACACTGAGAGACTCGTTTTACAACGATACTAAATGTTTTTGATGTTCGGATGATGTGGTATAAGTAATTTTATTTATTATTTATTCGAAATTCGGATGAATCGCCTTAAATTCTGCACCCGATGTAGCAGTTTTAGACAATCATTTTCATAGACCGCGCCTAACCTATTATTTTCGTTCAAGATAAACTGCGTGAAGGAGATGACGACTCTGAGAAACGTCAACGAGGAAAGCTTCTTGTACTATCACGAAGCGAAGATCCGCGAGTTCATCGAGGACCCAAGCATCCAGGTACTCTCGTTGTACGCGATGCACAAGAGGCTGAGAGTGTCCCTGGGATTCCCAGTGATCCCAGTGCAGGAGCTGAACTATTTCATCAGGGAACCCAACGAGATCCTGCAGCCGGACACCTTCCGCGATCGCATCCTATTTGGTTCCGTGAACGGCGGGGCCGATAGTCATGTTCTTTCGTTGGTGCAAAACGTGCTGGCGCCCATCTTCGTGCCCATCGAGACTTGGCCAGACAGTATCCTTCTCTTCCCGGCTAAATTCGTGTTTAATTAGTCCGTCGTGGGCCAGCGTGGGTGAAAGTTTAACGACGACGAGCCGACGAAACCGTTCCGTAACGATACTTGAACGAGCCGTGAAACTTTTCCGCCCCCGTTTCGCAGAGGTTTTTTTTTCTCCCTCGCTCCTTCTGCCCCCGTTAAACAATGGCCCCGGATAACTTTAATTAGCGTGTTCCCGTTGAAATTCGCGCTCGATTTTTATGAGCGAGTTCGGCGGGTCGATCGAACAGCTGACGACGATCGATCTGCGAGGACTTCATTTCGGTAGCGTTCCAGCGAGCTTCTCGAATTTTCGAATGTTCTACAGACATTTCATTGTCGAACCATTCTTCTTAAAGATTTGATCTCTGATCTCCCGGCTTTAAGTAGTAGAAGTCAGTGAAAAATCAGACGAGCCACAGAAACCGCTGAAGCACCGAAGCTCGTAGACGTCTTTCGATGCCTTCGGTAACTTTATTGTATTCAGACAAAAGTACCATTACTTTACCAGTCTTTTGCACCAGCCAGCAAACCAGTTGTCCAATGAAAAGGAAGTCGAGCTTCAACCCTTTCAAAAAGCCGTTCCGTCTAATTTATTTAATCGGTCCGACCCCTCGCTAAAGTAATCATTCCCTCCGAAAGAAGTGATTCCATCGAGTTGCAGATGGTCTCGTTCGCTTCTTAACTCGCCGATTTAATCGAGAACCAAGATCCGTAATTCCCGACGGCGGTCAAAGCGAGCCGATGGAGAATTTACGGCGGGATCAATTATTGAAGTCGTCGTGGCCGCGTTTAGAGCGAGTGCGTTCAACTTGGCGTTAAACTTGAAACAACGAAGATAGATGCTTGTAGCTGTAACAGAAGAATCGAGAGGACTCGGGAGAATTCTTGATGAAAACGTTGCCATAAATACTGGCATCGCATAATACAGGTCGCATAACCCCGATTGAAAATCAGGCTTGTATCGAAGATCCGTTGTTCAGGGATCGAAATCTTCCGTCGCGATTAACGTCAGTTTACACCTGTAGTCCCTTCAGCTTACGGTTACAACGGTCTGAAGTGATGACTTCGCCAAGTGAATTTGTAACTTCGCTCGGTTGCAATCCCGTTACGGCAACGCTCTGCACGAACTTCCGGTTCTCCGCCGATTCGGTGTGGAGGAGGAGGAGCAAGCGAAACAGGAAGGGCCGGGCGAAGTTATTATTACCATAATTTTCGGCTAAATGCGCCGCCCGGCGAATTCGACGGCGATGTTTGCTCGTGTACGAGAACACGATTACTCGGTCGGTCTGGACAGAAACGGTTCCGTTCGGCTCGGACCGGAAGTCGCTTCATTATTTCTAATGGATCCACGGGATTCTAACCGGATCGCAGCGGCAGTCTAATTGCGGACCAATGGCCGCTGCTTCGGAACAATTCGGAACACTGCATTCGGATTTTCATAAAACATTGTCTTTCCATCGTCACTCTGACGCTGTTATTACAGGGAGCAGAAGCTAGTGTTCTACACTGTTTCATTGGCTGGGGACTCGTCCCCTCTCCGACAACGTGGGAGGAGTCTGTTCTAGCCACGCCCATTGTGGGCAGCCTCCTCACTATTAACGAAAAAATACAGCGAATAGAATATTAATGTCTGTGCGAAGGATTATTAAAAGACTTCTTGAATTTTGAAATTTTTAATTCCTTAATTTTGTAACCCACATGCGTCAAGGTCGAATTCTATAGGGGCCTGGATACCTTTCTCTGCAAGCTGACGGACATAACATACAAGATGTTCGGATTGACCGTCATTTACGTGCCCAGGGAGGGCAGCAGTCTCATAAGTAACGAATCTACCGATACGACCACTGCAGATAAGGAGTTGGTGAAGAGGCTGGAAGGCGTGGTGGTATATTGGACCACCCAGATCAGGATTGCTCTCTTGGATCAAGAACAAGCCACGCCCTCCGAATTACTGTGTCTCCAAGACGAGTACCAGTTCTGGACTTATCGATGTTGGTAGCTCACAGTCAAAAATCGAGTGCATTCTTCGATAGCTTCGCACACTTTGAACATTATCAAAATATTTCAGAAAAATATAAATGGATGTAGATTTTTATGTTTGTGCCGATATTGTTTTCTTCAAATGGCCCCACTTTGTTGCAGTCGATAATCTCTGCGGTCTGAACCATCAACTGCAAAGTCCCCTGGTGAACAAGATAACAGAATACCTCTCTGTCGGTCTCTCGACCTACATCCGACAGTTTCTCACCTTGAAGGACGAGATCGAGGACGGTGTGAATGAAGCCAAGTCGAATATCGATTTCCTGCGCGTTCTGATGCCCGAATCAAACGAGTTAAACAAATGCACAGAGCCATCGGAGATAGAACAGCACCTGATGAAGCTTATGCATCTGTTCAGAACGATCTGGCTTAATTCCCCGTACTACAATAGCCAGGAGAGGATAGAAAACCTGTTCAAGGCTCTGAGCAACCAGATTATTATAGTGTGTCGCGACTATATCAATCTGGACGAGGTTTTCGAGGGGAAAACAAGAAAATCGATGAAGAAATTCGTCGATTGCGTGGACGCTTGTGAAAATTACGAGTCCCTTTACGTGGAGGTGAGCATAAAGTTCATTAATTTTACATGAATCGGTAGTCGCCACATTGCGAATAAACGTATTCGAATTGTTCTTGAATGATCCATGAAAGTTTCCGAGTCCAAAGGGTTGAAGAACGACGCTAAAGGGATGAAAATCCAGTGGAAATTAATTTCTCCGACTTGACGAGTAACGCTGAATTAGGCGTAATTTTTGTTCGGAGCGTTTCTGGTCGATATTACGAACAAATTCACTCCAAGCGCGGGCCGGTGCATTAAAGGACTATTAAACGACGTGAGCGGAGTTACTTTAGATACTTGGGAAAGAGCCGTTAGGCAAAGTGAGGAGTTCCCCCGTTAAGCGGAACTCACGGTAATTGTACCCTTCCTTTGGCCGGTTCACAATGATCCCCGCGCCCCCACTGTTAAAATAATATTCAACCCCCTCATGGCTGGCGGTGCCGCTTTGCGCGCGAACAGCAATTAATCTTATCCTCTCGTAATCGCGTATTGTTGCAAAACAATTCCGGAGATTGGTGGCACCCCTCGTGCCCCCCTGAGAGAGCGTCGGAAGGGGTTCCACTCCGAATGAATAGCATATTATACAAATAGGAGTGCTTTCCTTTTCACTTCCGTAATTATTTGCCTCGAAACCTCGCGGGGCATGAATTAACACAAACGCAGCACACGCGAACGCTCGAAATTAATAAAACATGTTAGTAAGAGCATTATAGAAATTGTAGGATAATATTAGATTGAAGCACAAATAATTTTTGACAATAACCACCCCTTTTAATTCTCACCTGCGGCATTTTTCGTTATCCTTCGCAGGCTGGTTTAGTAAATTGCCTGTCGCGGATTAAAAATCGTCAAACGTTCCGTGGGGGTTGCGCAGGAGGGATAATGGTTTCGAAAATAATTTGTCAACCGAGGGATTAGCGTATTATCCTTGGGAAGAGGGTGCGTTGTTCCGTGCTCTGGGGGATGGGGTTGGTTGGTTATGGAACGAGGTCAAGTTTTCGCGTTAAACGGAAGTCTGAACGACCCCCATGGACTTTAGCGTTTCACGTGCAGGCAGATAAGCGTGAACAGAGAGGGTGAATCGGGGGTGGTTTAGGGATGGCTTCGGGGAGAGGCGGGGGAAGCTCGTCGACGGTTTTGGTCGTCGTCGGGCACAAGGAATTAAGGTCCTGCTACGATTTTTCTGCGGGGAAATCCCAACAATCGTATTACCAGCCGCTGATCGAGGGTCAAACGAAGTCCCATGGGGGATCGTCGAGGGTTCGCTTGTTTCGCTCTAACAAGTATTTATTAACCCTATGCCCGGCGAATTGGCCGACTCGAATGGCTTCCATTTATACCCTTGCCCTCTTCTGGCCTGGCGAACTGAAGTAATTAATTGCCCGGGCCTTTCTCCCGGCCGGAAAGCAGATTAATTAATTCGTTGGATAGTGTCGCTGCGACGAGAAAATTTGGAACACTCTTGACATTGCTAGCAGGTCCACAGTCTTCATTCATATTCATTTTTCTTTATTCCACTGTTTAAAAAGCACAGTGAAACAGACATTTCTTCACGAGAATATTTTTAGCGTTGCCAAAATAGTGCGGAAAATGTATGAAACTTTTGTGTCCACGATCTTGGGCGTTGACAAATTGCAGATGAGCGTGAAGATGAATTTTTAAGTTGTCTGGTTGGTATCGTTTGATCGCTTTCAAAGAGATTGCAGCGTTGACCCGTGTGAAAAATGAAACGCGGCGGAACAGGAGCTAAATACCGGCGCGATTGACTGTTATAAAAATGAAACGAGACGATCGCGGAGCTCTCGGCCGACGGTTCGAAAATTCCACTGCAAAATAGCTTGTGGCGGCTACAGAGTTAATAACGCGAACCTTTTCGATATCGCGAGTCGCGTTACCACCGAACGCGTTCGTTAAAAAAAACGAGTTAGAAAGAGAGAAGAGAAAGAGAAAGAGAGAGAGAGAGAGAAAGCTTCAATTTTTGTTTGTTCATCCGAAAGCGAGAGAAAGACGCACGAAAGAGAATTACGTGGCTCTGGTTCTTGCAGCTAGGACTAATAAAATTGAATTCGGGAGTATTTCAATTATTGACTGTACACTTCGCTACCCGGAAACGGACTCGCCCTCTTTCGAAAATGAATCGTGACCCGACCGCGTAACATACATTCCGTCTGATCGGCTATCGATAACCGGGGTACGGGGACAACAAAAAATATAGGGTGACAGGGGGTGAGGAAGGAAAAAACAGAAAAATTGTTCAGATGCTTGTCAAGATATCTGGATGACATTTCCCGATGCTTCGATTTTTCGTAGAACGCTCCACTCTGTTTTTCCGAGCGAATGAAACGTGCGCTGAAAATTGATTGGCAGATTGACCCTCGAACAAATCTGCGGGGGTGGTTCTTTTACTCGAGCGAAATAATGCTTGCTATCCATCCGTATTTCGCGGAAAGAGTATAAATGCTAAAGTTGAGAATCTAAAGGAGAACTTCAAAAGAAATAATGGTCATTTAACTTTCACAGATTTTTTTTTATGGAATTGCAAACAGATGAAACAAACAACAAATATTTGTCGTGAACAAACTTCAAGAGTTCGAAAATTCCATGTACCGGCTAAAAAATAAAAATTCATCGGAGTAATAGTTGTATAATTTCTCACACAAGTACAAACGCGTATGATCTATATAGCTGTGGAGTAAAATCCATTTAGGGGTTGTAAATTCATTTGCACCATTAAAGGTGGTACAATTTTTAAGAAATATAAAATTTACATTCCAAATGAAATGTGAGGCTTCAGAAACCTTGTACAATGTTGGAATTAAAATTAAAATTCATAAAAGAATGATACGATAAATGTTTCAACACAGCTGGGAACATATACACGTTTTATAATGATAGAGGGGAGGGGTTGTTTCTAATATAAACTAGATTAAAATTGATCCGTGCCACAATTCAAATACTAGAGTTTTATAGAGCATCTATTTCCGAATTCCTCTTAAAGTATGTATTTAAATCAGTGAATTTAGATCTGTACTTTCTCGATACTTCTGTAATAACGAGCCCGCGTCAGCCACCGTCCAACCAATGATAAACAATCGTCTGGACGACAATAAACAACACGAATGGGGGTTGTAATCTGCTTTATTTATCCACCTATAAGTCGACGGGTGTTCTCCTCTTCGATCGATTTCGTCACACCGCGCCGGATATTAAACTACCGCCTCGTCCTCGCGTAATATAAATTTCACCGACGACTCTTTCATACAATCCCTGATACACTCCCCTTCCCCCGCTTCGTTTCATTTTTAGGTAGCGACCGCGCACAACACCATCGCGCCTGTACCGTGGGATTTAAACATGGACAATATATTCCGTCATATTGATATTTTCATCGGCAGGTGCCACGACATGATTGAGATCTGTCAGGCGATGATCGATTTTGCAAGGTAATCATCACCCCGAAGCACTGTTCCCTAAACTGGGCTGTGTCGAGAGCTCGAAAACACGAAAAATCGCTTCTCGAGTTGTATTTTTCCGTTCGACAATCCTTTGCCTACACAGAAAGGGGGAAAAAATTCGAAATTAACCTCTTTTCCGGATTAAATCAGAAAAAATTCTTAAAGTCAAAAGTTTGCCTCTTCCCTAAAAAATAAATTCCTCGAGATATCAAAGAGGAATAACTTACAGTTTTGAGTTCAGTAAAATTTACAAGTATTTTCTACGAGTTATCGGGGCACGGTATCGGCGTCTAACAGCCTAATTGATTGTCAGATCGATTTCAGAGGGTAATAAGTAATTATTGGCACAGAATGGACGAAATAGAGGAGGTCATTCGACCAATGTTCAGCGGTACCAAGGGCGACGAGCACGAGAGGGGCTGCCAAAAGATCGAGAGGCTGTTCCACGAGGCGTTGTGGGAAATCAAGCAGAACTCCCACAAGATCTTCGACGTTCTCCACGGGCCGTGGCACGAAGACATGTTCGCGTTCCGCTCGGAGCTAAAGGATCTAGAAGTCATGATCGAGAATCTGGTCACGTCAGCTTTTGTGGGGATGAACCACGTGCAGGAGGGAATCGAGGATCTCCAAGGATTCTACAATTATATGAACCGCGAGAAGCTGAAGCCGTTGTTCGAAGCGCAGACGAGCAAGGTAAGAGAAACCCTTTGTGTATTCATCTAATTAACCGTCCTCCTAATTTCTATATACACGATGTACCGAGAAGCCCGACCAATTAGCTGAAACGCTGGTTTAAGTCGAGATTTTCCCCTTCTTTACGCTCCTGACAATTATCCTTAATCAAAGGAGAACCAAAAAATTAACATTTATTACAGTGATCGTTAGACTGCGGATTTTCTGAATCTACGACACAAATTAGTGGGATCAATTTAACACGGGAGAAACATCATGAAAATTTAGGAGAAGATAGAATACAAGAAAATTTTTATTTTGCATAAGATCCGCAGTTTAATTTTATAAGTCGTACAAGATGTTGGGTAATTACATGGCTGTCGAGGAGAAGGAAAGAAAGTGTGGTTCCATGCAGATATGGAAGCTGTTCAGCGACGAGATCCACCAGACGAAGCAGGAGGTCTTGGACGAGAGGGAGGAGTATTCTTCGATGACTCCGTATTTCGCGGGCAGGGCGTTGAACCTGCGTCTGAAAGGTGCCCGACTGCAGTCGACGAGGAAGATGCTCGAGGACGCAGCTTGGATGCCGTACTGCAGCATGAGCCTCGAGATCTACCACCAGCACGACATACTGATGAAATCGATCGAGGACCTAGTCGAGAATCTACACCAGAGTTGGGTGCTCGCGGTCGGCGACAATCCGCGCGCGAAACTCGACCGTTTCCTGATGCGACGCAGCGACGACAGAACAGGAACTCTCGAGTGCACCATCGACCCGGACATCCTGAATCTGTGCCGCGAGGCCGAATACTGGGTCAACCTCAGGTTCCCCATACCTGTTCAAATCACGATCGTCTACGACAAGTGGGACACACTGTGCTTCGTCTACGAGAGCGTCCTGGCCGTCGTCATCAGCTACAACAAAGTCATCCGCGGTTAGATAAATCCCCTAGATCTCCCATCTCTGAAAAGTCGCTACATTATTTTGCAAAATCGGACAACTTCGAACGTCTTTGCGGACCATAAAAAATGAATTTCTGCTTCATCCGGGCTCGAATAAAAATGTCGATTCTTCTCGCAGAAAGGATTTCGCTTCGGAGGCAGTAGATTCGTGAAAAATGTCAATTTTCGCGTTGGTCCCGAACGCGGCAAATTGTTGCAACTATTAAATAATCTATCAAGCTTTCGCGGAACCCTGGCCGCATCAATTAACAGTCGGATGCAGGTGTGTTGATTTTATTTTTCAGCGTTGTCGGTGTCCGAGCGCGATCTGTTCCGCGAGCTGATTCGGCAGCTAGACAGGAAGATCAATCCTGGCTTAGGCAGACTGACATGGAACTCGGAATACGTGGAGGCATACATCGAGGATTGCTTTAACGAAATGGCAAATGTACGCTCCACCCTCTCTCTCTCTCCGTCTCTCTCTCTAACCATTCTCACCACCGCATTCTCTCTCGCTCTCTGCCTGTCTCTTCGTTTCTCTCGTTGACTGTATCCCCACTCTGGCGTATTACCGAGTCCGGGTAACGCCTATATGTATACACCGGGGCAGAAATTTATGCAGCGGGTCCGGTTCTGTCCCGGCGAAATTAAATTTTGACCCAGCCAAGTGGGATCCGTCCGCAGCCTTTGTTTGTTTAATTAAGCAAGAAGTGCGCGTGCCGCCGAAACGGAATAGCAATAGCGGATATCCGGTGGCCGCGTCTGCAGCCATTCGTTACCTTGTTCAAATCGACGGTATTCGGACCGAGACCCGGTGCCGGACACGTTGCATGCTTAAGGGACACGACGGGGCTGCGATTCGACGGATAAGATCGTTCACGGATCCTCTAACCTCCGTTAGCTACCTTCATTTACCCTTTTCCGACGATATCCCGATTTTTAAACCGCAGTCAAATCCCACGAAATCCTCCGACTCCCTAAGCAGCCATTAGCCTGCGAATTCTTCGGTAAATTTCCATTTTTTAGACCATTCTACTAAAAACAGTGCGAGGAACGAACTTTACCTTACAATTAGAAAAATCCTTGCAGTTTACAGTACTTTGTTTATTATTAGTGTGGCCCTGTCTACCGGCTCAGACCCCTCCCCCCAGATTTTATCGCTTTCCACTCCCAATCGATGCGTCCAACGTGACGCGATCTTATGAAAAATCTCTGCGAAGTTTCCCCATAATCTGAATACGTAGTATAGAGAAGCAAAACTGTTGGACGCAACGATTAACCCCGAGATTTCCCCCATGAATAATCGGCTGCGACCTCGGATCCAACTTTCGATTCGCTCCCGCCGCAGCTGCAGGAGTTCATCGACGTCTATAAAGAGTCGAACTTCGAGATCCTGAAAATCTGCGAGAACATCTGCGACACGCCGATGATCAAGATCAGGCCGAACTACACGTACCAGTTGCTGGAGCTGGAGGACGAGATACGGAGGAACAGGTACGTCCGGGGATTTGAATAATTCCGTAAGGTAATCGGTGAAACGAAGTCACTGTGCGATCCTCCAGGGACCAGACTTTCCAGTCGATGCTCGAGAAACATCAAACCGTGATGCAGTATATGCTGGTCATTTTAGACGGCTTCAAGGGCGTCATCGAAGACGTAAGTCCTTGTTCTTGCTACTCTACTCTATTCTCTGTATTTTATAATAATCAGAGTCAAATCTTGTTTTTAAGATTTCTTCTCATTTTTCTTCTCAATATTCCGACACTTCGAACTGTCGGCAACGTCTGAGGACCATTTTTTCCAATTTCTAACAATCGGTTAGGTCCCGAAGCTTTGACAAAGAACATAAAGGCAATCGATGAGGGGGCACACGCTCATTAATTAATTTTCTCGCGGATATTTCTCTTGACGAGCTCACGGGTAGGGTGGTTCTGTCAACTAAATATCGGCGGAGCGAAAGTTCCTGAAATACCGCAAAGCTCTGTCAAACGTAAGGAATATTCACCAACAATTTCCAGGCCCCTGTCCCCACCTCCGCTGCCAGGGGCTTGGAACCCTTGTCTCGTTCGTTGCTAGCTCCCCATCGACAACAAACGGTGGAAAATGCAGGCATTCTCGACGCAGAATTCCCGCGGAATGTGGCCGCGTTATCCCCGCAGGCACCGTCGAGCAATTTTCGTACGACTGAGCACCGGAACCGTAGTCCAGACCGATCCGCGTTACGATATGTCGCTCCGTGACGTGACTGCCGCTAGGAGCACGTGTCCCCGCACCCTTAATACGGAAGCTATCGGGAAATCGCAGCTAACCAGTTCCAAACGAGCTTCTCTCGAGACCCACACCCTCGGCTAAATACGAACCAGCCCTTAACACGAAATTTATAATCGATCCGATTCCCCTTTATTAACCGTCGAAGCCTCGGGACCCCTTTCAAAATATTAGTGCTTCGAAATGACACTTGTGGATCAAAGAACAATAGAAAATCACTTTAAAAACATGAATTGATTTTTATAATGTTCTAGGATGATTTCTAAGGCTACAGGGAATTTTATTTTATTTTTCTGCAATTTTTATGTGCTTCCTATGAATAAAAATTCTGGCAGAGTATGCAACAATGGAAGGAATACCTGCTCAATATAGACTCAGTGATCCAAGAGGCCTTCAGACTATGCCTGAGAGGGTCTCTGGAGGCCATGTACGACGCTCTTCATGGCGACGGTACGTCTCCCCCATCACCAGTTATTTTGATCCACGCTGATCTCATCGATAAAAAGGTATCCAAGATATCCATTTATTAAGAGCTATTATTTCGATCAATAGAACGACGACTGAGATATTTTTCTAGATCTGTTTCGTGCCCAACCTGATGGACATCGCTTCGCTGACGTCCGGACTGTTCGATAGTCTTCTGGAACCGTTGAAGAATGTTTCTAGATTCGTGGCCACTTTTAAGATTGAAGTGCTGATCCCGCCATTTTGGAGGATCTATGAGAAGGATCCGGAGCTGCTAGATCTACAACAGAAGCTCAATGATGGTATCTAGAACCTAGTTGTATCCAACAGATGGGCAAATGGTTGGGAAAAAACATTTTTTAACCATTTTTCCGACGATCTGTTTCTGCTAATATGATTAATTTCCTGTTTCAAGAGATCAATTACTGCTTCGCACAAGTGCAGAATTATCTAAGAACCTGGGAGCCTTTCCAGGGTGTCTGGGAAGTGAACAGGAACCTGTATCTTCAAAGGTTCTAAACAATTTTTACCACTACAATCGGTTTCATATCATCCGAAAAATGCACGGAGATCTTCTTTCAGGTATAAAAAATTGAAACCATCAGCAGAATCGTACGACACGGAGATCTCCAGGTACAGCTTGATCGCTAACAACATCTACATGCAGGACACCGTGATGACGGTGCACTTCCTCGACGTGAACGCTGACAGTTTGAAGGGCACTATCATCGAGGAGTGTTCTATCTGGCAGCAGAAGTTCATGGACCTCCTGCAGAAGCAGACGGAGGACATGGTGAACCACGTGTTCTATTACATCGCTGAGAATTCGAAGAAGTGAGAATCCTTACAAAAACCTCCATTAGATTTAACAACTGACTATAACAAAATACAAGCTATTCTTCTTTTAATGGGCAAATTCAATTCTCATTTTTAATTTTAATTCTCTTCCGGGGAAAATCGGTCAGAAATAGTTCATTTCGAAATCGATAATTTAACTTGATGAAACACCTACAAGAATATATTTAAAGATCATTGATGAAAGATTGTCTGCATGGTCCAGAGCACTGTCGTCCGTAGATCCGTTAAAATGGTTCACTTATCGCGAATTAAAGCGTCGAGCTCGCGATCAGAAGTGACGCTGAAGCAGCGTTCAGCTCGCTGAAAACCTTGAAACCGTATTGGAGAACATAATCACGGTTTCCTTGGGTTTTAAACGCTCTTCACCCGGCAATCACGGTTCTTCGAGGAGCAATCGGTCCCCCCGCGGCCATTTATCAGAGAACCACTCGACCAAACAGTGCTTACCCTCTGCCCGTGGCGAGACGACGCGCAAATTGGATTGCGTTTAAGTTACAAATTAATTACCGATCGGATAGCTACACCCTCGTTCTCCTATTTCACCTGGGCCCGCAAAACACTCCCTAATAACACATTCTCTGGAAAGATGGAGCCAATAACCAGGCTCTCGTATTTGTTGCAAACGAAACTCAATTTTCAGAACTTTAGTGTCTCCTACATATCTGTCTTGTAGATCTCGATGAAATTCACAGTGTACCGAGATTTTTAAAAAACCTGTGCCATCACTCGGCTATTATTCAAAGAGAACCCTCTCTTCCTCGAAGGATCTCCCAACTATTCCATCGATCTATCCTGCGTGTAAATTTTTCCAGAGTAGATCATCCGCCCGGTCGCTTCATAAATTTCACCCTCCCTTTCTCTGTCTCTCTCTCTCTCGCTCTCTCTCAACCTCGTTCCAACCCTTAGCAGAATCTTTCCGAATTTCACGCAAATTCATCCGTTCGTAGAATAACGAAGGAACCGACGGACCTGATCAGTATGCAATACTTGCTGCAGTTGTACGAGAGGCTCACCAGCGAGATTCCGGGGGAGGAGGAGGAATTCCCGAAGATCCAGGAGCAATACCAGACTTTGAGTAAAGCTTTAAACGCCTTTCTCTGGCCGCGGTGCTATTCAAGACTATAGAAGAGTCGATAGTCGATAAAATCGAACGGGAATTGGAAAAAGAGAGGCGCCAGTTAATTGTTGTTCTTTGCAGACAAGTACGAAGTGATGCTGTCGTTCGACTTCAGACGGAGATTGGGCCAGATCGAGCCTTCGTGGGCTGCGTACCTCGAACTGTTTGCGCAAACCGAGCTCATACTCGCGGAGAAGAAGGTAGGATACATTTTCGACCGTCAAAGTGTCAGTACTGTAACGCATCGATTTTAGGAGTACTTCAAGCAGCTGTTGCTGCAAGATGCACTAATGCTGAGAGAAGAGGTGACCACATTGGTAGCAAAGTTCATAGTGAACGGTCCCTTCACCTCCGACTGGCAGACTCCAGGTAAAAAAAAGAATAGCACGTCCAACAAACAACGAATTCTATTATTTTTCAATCGATCGATCATTAACTTGGGTCCTCGCAGATGCATTTTCCTGGATCGACTACCTCCATCGGGAGATCGACGCCGTAAAGAGCAGGGAGAGCCAACTGAGGTCGCAGCTGTCGATTTTCGGCATCAGCCACCCGGACAACTTGGAGCTGACGCAGCTGGAGAAGGTAAATGAGCATCGTTACTTTCCATGCTGGACACTCGAGCATTCGTTTTGCAGGACCTGGCTGCCATCGAATTGGTATGGCAGCTCACCAGGCAATGGCAGGAATCTTGGGAGAGGTACAGGACCGAGAACTTCTGGAGGATCGAGATGGACGAGATGGACAGCTCCGCGAACGTCCTCTTCAGGAAGCTGAATCGCCTTAGCAGAGAGCTCAAGGACAAGAACTGGGAGATCATCGAGCACACCAGGTGATCTTGAACAGTTTGCCTCCACACAACTCATTTCGCTACAACTAAATCTGTGTGTAAATACTCAGTTTGACGGATTGCTGTACAACTAAGGGAATGATTATTGTTGCAGGTCTCTGGTGGATAAGTTTAGACGCACTTTACCTCTGATCACGGACCTGAAGAACCCAGCGATGAGGCCCCGTCATTGGGGAAAGGTGAAAGAGGCCGTCAGCCGTGATTTCGACGAGACTTCGGAGGCGTTCACCTTGGATCTGATCGCTGAGATGCAACTGCAGAATTTCGCGGAACAAATTTCCGATATCTCGAACTCCGCTACCATGGAACTGGCCATCGAAGTTGTGAGCAAACTTGTTCTCGTGTTAATGATCGCTGGATTGCGGATGTCGACGCTTGTATAAATTCTTGGCGGGTTGATTCAGGGATATTCGAGTCGAAATGGAAACCCCGTCGGGTTATACGGATTTGTATACTATTACGAAAACCGTGAAATTATTGGGAAGTTCGACAGTTTCTATTTTCATGCATGTTTAGGGTCTGAATAACATCAGCCATGTGTGGGACGTGATGCCCATAGAAATGGCACCGTATAAAGACATGGGAATATATAAGCTGCTGACTACGGATGAGGTGATGCTGACATTGGACGAACAGCAGGTTCAGCTGTCTGCCATGAAAGCCACAAGGTTCTATATATTCTGTATTTTACATTTTAGATTCTAGATTCGCAAAAATTTTAAACATGTATCGAGATGTTCGAATAAATGCAATATAGGTTCGTCGAGCCCTTCGCTGCCCAGGTTGATTACTGGGAACGCACCCTCTCCACGATTGGGGAGGTCCTCGAGTTGACTTTGGTGATTCAACGAGGTTACATGTACATGGACAACATATTCACCACCGATGACATCAAGAAACAGTTGCCCAAGGAGAGCGACGAATACGAGAAGCTAACGAAACAGTGGAGAAGGATTACGTCCCGCATGGCGAGGAGAGCTTTGGCGCTTCCGGCCACCCACGATCCACGTAAGCTCGAAAATCCTGTTCAAATTCGGTAGTAATCCAAAAATATTCGTGAAGTTGGCTAATTTCATGCAGCCACTCGGGGTGCCTTTGAAAAGGGCGATTTCACCAATGTATCCCGCAAATACGACGTAAAGAACTTATATGTGACCAGATAAATTCTAAAGAAATTTTAGAAAGTGTAATAGGGTGTTATCGGTAGCATAAAGTTCTAAAAAAATTCTTCTCTGTTACATTTTGCTAGGGAACGCACTATAAAAGGGAAGATAGCGGCCATATTGATACTGTCCCGTAAATATGGCGTCGAGAGCCTGTACTTAACCAGATCAGTTTTGAATAAATCGTAGAATGCATTATCGTGAAATATATCGATAATATGTAATATAAAATTACAAAGGGAATGCGGTATATTAAATATTGCCAAGACTAATTTTTTAAAAATTGTAGAAGGTACAGCAGTGGAACGTCGTCAAGATAAAATTTAAAAAAAAATTCTTTGTTACATTTTGCTAGTGAACGCACCACAAAAGGTGAGACAGCGTCCACACCGAAGATTGCGAAGAGCGTCCTCGATTTCTTTAAGCTTGAACTTTTGCTCCCGCTTTTGATACAGCTTTGATATGGTTTTCCCGCGGCGTTCTACTTTTTTCCGCGTCTTTTTCAGGGACACTCTGTGTATAATCTGAGAGTAACGTCTCTGTAAACACAAAAGACTGGGGAAAATCGCGGGACTGTAAGGCGCGCGTAATACATTGTAATTCGAGGGCGGATTCGCGCTGTAATATCCGTGCAATTCCGGGGGGTTGGGCGTGGGAGGATAAAGAGCGAGAGAGAGAGAGAGAGAGAGAGAGAAAAAAGAAAGAGCAACAAGAAAATGTACAGCGCGTCGTCGTCGGCACCGAGGGGTTGGAAAAAGAAGAAGAAGGAACCGACCGTGCCGACGCGTCGCTACGGCACCCCGCTATAAAATAATGTAAATCCGGTCTACCAGAAGCATTTGCATTTTTTCTTCGACCATCCCCCTAACCCTGTAACCCTCCGCCCAACTCTCATCCCTTCCGTTTCTCCCGTGTGCCACCGCAGCCGGCCTCCTCGAAGTTCTGAATAAAATCAACGACAATCTCGAGCTGATGCAACGCGCCCTGGAACAGTATCTCGAAACCAAGCGACACGTGTTCCCGAGATTCTACTTCATCTCGAACGACGACTTGCTCGAGATACTCGCGAATTCCAGGAAACCCGAAATGATACAGCAGCACATCAAGAAACTGTTCGAGAACATCAAGTTGCTCGACTTCGAGAGGGTACGATTGCATCCGTCAGCCTTCCAGCTTGGGGCTTCCATAAGTTCACAGATTATTGTATTTAATCCTTTTTGTTTATTCTAGACACCCGCAGGAAAGCAGGTAGCTGACGGAATGTATTCTATCGAGGGTGAATTCATCTTGTTCTCCAATCAAGTGTTGCTCGAGGGACACGTGGAAAAATGGTTGTGCGATATTGGTGAGATCAGTTACAAATCTCTTATTACACCTGTGAAACGTCCAAGCATATTCTCTCGAAAAATCTCGAAAATGCGGAAGGGTTATCGAAATTCCTATTCCACGTTCTCGAATCCGTAAACGCGACTATCTCCCGGCAATAGCATAGAAAAATCCGCTTGAACCCCTCGCGAATAAAAAAGAACGCCTACCTGGACCGGGCATGGAGATTAACCCCGCGTTTCACTCCATCGGCCTTTCATCCCCCAGTGTAAAGGTGCCATTACGGTGCGACTATTTTTGACGCGGACACAATTCCCTCTCGGTGGGCCGCCGGGTGCAAAAATAAAAGGAACGGGTTGCATCGAGCACAGATGAACCGAGAAAACGGTTGCGGAAGCCGGACGGGGTAGAGAGTAGAAAAGGGAGGCGTAGCAAAACGAGAGTGGAAAAAAAAGGAGACAGAGAAAAAGAACGAGAGAAAAAAGCTGGGCTTGCAATTGCAGAAACCGCGATGAGGACGACCCTGCGCGACGTGCTGAGGCAGTGTCGAGCCGCGCTGCGAAAAATGACCGGGAAACGCGACAGGTGGGTGAAAGAGTGGCCGAGCCAGCCGGGAATTACGTCCACTCAGATCCAGTGGACGGCCGACTGCACCCGCACCCTTCTGCACTGCAAGTGAGTGCCGCCCCCGCAAAATTTAGCGACGTTGGTTACAAAGGACGGGTCTCTCTTCTTCTCTCTCTCTCTCTCTTTCTATTCTCTCTTGCGCCTCTTTCTCTGCGGATAAGGGGGGACGAGGATAGGGAAAACTGAATCTAGTCTAGGACACACCACCCACCGAAGACTGCCGGAGACGGCCACAGGGGAAGAACACAGGAGAAGACGCGAGGGGATGAGAGGGAACGATGCTCGGCCACCCCCGAGAGAGAAAGTGAGAGACACAAGGGGGACGGGGCACCGGGATCGCGGATAGAGGGACACGGTAACTCTAATAAGGGGAATTTTGCATATTCTAGCTCTCGTGCTGCGATCCAGACCGGGCCGCGCACCCTTCCTCCCTCGTTTGCATATACTAGCCGTACTGCGAATAATTTAACTCGCGCCACCACTGTCTACGGGGTGTCCTTCTGCTTCGGGAACATTTTACAAATCGAGAAGCATACTCGCGAAAAGAGTCGAAAATGTTGTTGCAATCGTGCGCCTCGCGAGGCCTTCTTTACGAATCGTACTTTCTGCTGGGTTTGAGTTATGCGTGCGTTAAGTAGGCACACGTTTCATCGTGACATAGTTTTCCGAGGATTTTTCTTAGTAAATTCGAAAAGTGGATCAACTGGGGCCCACGTTTACATGAACATTTCTCTACTGTCTTGATCCGCGGACTATCGAAGACTTTTCCCAACATTAGGGGACACCCTGTACATCCGTAGCTAGCCGGAGAAAATCCCTCCGTCCCGGGACCCTGTTCTAACGTCCGTGTAACCATAATGTGGGCGCCTGGGGGGTGGTTAACTGTGCACCCCGAGCGTTGTCTCTCTTCCTCTTGCCCCCTCAAACGAGGATGTAGAGAGATCCCGAGGCCGAAAGAAATAAAAGGATATATAGAAGTGTCGGGCAAAAAGGCTGATTATGCTGTTGAAGGAGAATTGCCGGGTAAAAATTTCTCTGTTACGCCCCGGACGTGGAACGAGCTAAATGCTCGCGCCCCGGGCCGAGGGAGCTTCTCCTTCAGGATTAGGAAGCTGGAAAGTTCTCGGTGCTGTTGAGTTAGATATTTGATAAAGCGATAAATTGCTCTACAATACCGACTAATTGAGATTTGCTTGCGGAAGGTTGGCTGACTCTAAGAAACCGCTGAAGAAACTACGGAAAAAGCAAAATCAGGCTCTGAGCAAATATTCGGAGGCTATCCGGAGCGATCTAAGTAAATTGGAGCGACTGAAGTTCAAGGCCATCGTGGTGATCGAGATTCATGCCAGGGATGTCATCGAGAAGATGTACAAATCCAGTAAGTGGTCAATTATTTTTAATCTGTAAAAATATTACTTGCTGTGGGCGTCGACTGGAAGGTATATGTGGGAGGAGCCTGAGCGGGCGTGGTCACGATGCTCCCTCCTTTTTCGTGGAATCAGGACAATGCTCCGTTTGGTTATTATGAAATAACTTGTGCCTAATCAACGAGCCTCCGTCGAGTAAGTTGTTCACAGTCCCTCTCCGCTTTATCATCGTTATGTGTTGGGCCCTTTTTCCCGCGAAAACAGCTGCCGACAACAAATTACAGGTTTTACGGGATTTGGCCAGACGTTCCCCACGGTATGACGTCCCGACGACGTGGAACGCGTGTTCCAGAGAGGGCCGGAGGTTGGTCGGAACATCCCCCAGGATCCCTCGTAAATTCATCTCCCGGTATTGGGTCGAAAATAGATAAACGACCGGATAGACGGGGCGGGAGGTCCCGGAACCAAGCCAGTATTATCCTTGCAACCGTGGAAACAATTTGCCGCGGACGTCGGCAAACATTGCTAAGTGAACAGACACAATATTTACCGATCCGAGCGAGTTGTAATATATTTGGCAAACGGGCGTGTCAACCGGCCGTCGATTTATCGGGAATGAAAACGCGTCGCGGATTAATGGGAACGCGTGGATTAAACTAATGCAGGCCGCTCGTTACCCGAATGTTTGAATAGAGGCTCGTTCTTTCCTACCTTCGATCCAGTATCCTTTAGACTCGATGAAAAACACAACATCGTTTCTCGTTGGTCAAAATATTGATTATAAATCGAATGGAACTCGTGTCAATTTGAACACTGATCTGGTACACGGAGAGCTACGAAGCTGCGCCCACTCAGACCACACCCACAGCGAGAAAAATACAAAACTTGCTTAGGACACTCTGTGCAAACAGTCATTCGAACATTCATTCCGAATTCCAGATTGCAAAGACGTATCCGCATTCGAATGGCTGTCGCAGCTGCGTTTCTACTGGGACAAGGACATCGACGACTGCATCGTCTGGCAGACGAACACGCATTTCATATACGGCTACGAGTACCTCGGGAACAGCGGTCGTCTAGTGATAACACCGTTGACGGATCGGTAAGCGAGAACGAAGTTGTTCCCTTGTTTTCCCCATGGAAATTTTTCCATCTTCGCTACGCGTCGATCCAGTCGAAACCGTCGTCGAGTCTGTTGATTAAACGTTAATTGAGTCTCCGGGTGTTTCTCACAAAATTTTCCGGTACGCGAATCGATGATGAACGAAGTTGCATCGCGAAGTTTCGACGATCTCATTCCCGTAGCCGTCACTTCGAGCACCGTTGATTAACGTTGATTGCGCCTTTCCCCAGCTCTTCGCGTCCGAAACTCGTCACTTAGGCCGTCTTTGAGTCGAGCGCGTTGATTTTTCAAGATCTCGTCTAGCACCCGGCGTTGATTAGCTGGGTTGAGTTAATTAGATGACCGTGGGTGCCTCGATCGAGCTCTTTGAGTCGTTGCGAATCAAGCAGTGGGCGAAAATTTTCCTTCGAAGCACCGGGAGCTATGATACCACGCCCACTTAGGCCACTCCTACAAACAGAGCGAAGACAGTTAATCGACATATAGATCATGGAAAAAGCAACATAAATAACCTTCTACCGTCAGTTTTGTATTTCTGTCTCCGTTAACAATTAACTATTTGCTTCTGGGGCCAATTTAGGTGCTCTCAGAGCCGACAGCTCGGAGTCCACGGCTTCCGTAGATCGTTACGACGCTCAATAGAGCCCAAGACGGCGTTCCCGATAAACGAGACCGTGTCGAAACTTGCCAGCTAATTTGAACGGCGAATCGCAACCGGGTCTAGCGCCAGCCTTATTCTATTATCCATAACGAAGTTAATATTTCGACGACGGGGGTGTGGGGGTGTCGGTCTCGCGCACTGCCTTGTAATTGTAATCTCATGCGACATCGGCAATCGTCGCGACCCCCGACCTAATTACCTCGTATTGCGCTATCGACCTGCATGTAACTCGCTCTCGACCGGTACGCGTTTGTAATGGGAATCGCTTTCACGCGTGACCCCGTTTCCCGCTGGCAGCCGGCGCCGTTCAGAATCCTCGAATTTGCCGGCTGATTTCGCGCTGATTCGGGGACGAGCCTCGCAACTAATCACGGAATTATTAACCGCGCCATTATTGCCAGCTCGGGTCGTCTCGAGTCCATAATCCACGCATTTTAACTCCTTTTAAAAAAATTAAATTATTCAAGCTGTGCGTTAACAATTATATACTGGAGTTAGTCCCCTAAAAAAGACTTGTGAAAAGTTAGTTAGACTGTATCACATTTCAGTGACGGTATCGTACAATTCATTTTGTAAGGGATGAAGCCACGCCCAGATGGCTGAAAATAATTTATAGCTACTTGTTGTGAATTTTCGCCCCCAATTTTAATCCTTTGCACTTTGGGATGTCGCTAAACATTAACAGATAATAATTTACAACAATTTTCATTAAATTTATTTTTATTTAATGAATTGCTAAAAATTTAAGACTTGCACCAGTGATTGTCTAATTTCACAGGCTTAATGTTGGTCTGAGGGGTCGAAATAGAGCTAAGGGTTAAAAATTACGCGAATAAATGCAGAATTCTTAGGGACCAGGAACCTGACAGTTGCATTGTGCAAAATTCTCGGTTAGGCAAACGAAATTTGACTCGTCGAGTGCGTACAAGGCAACATGGGCCACGTAATACACCCCGACCAGGACACACGGAGTACTAACCCCGTGGTCGGTTTCGAGAGCGTAGTTTACGCGGCGCGACATCAAAGGAAACGGATAGTGGTGCCCGCCATCCACGATACTTAACGCGGTATCGATTTAATCGCGATAAAAGGGTACCGGCCGCGTCTAATTTATGGACAGGCCCGAACCATCTCGATACATTTGTTCCCCGGTAGAATTTGTCTCGGGGAAAGAAGAATGCGACGACGCCCCTTTCCTCAATCCCCCATAGTGCGCCCCACCCCTACGACGAAAACGGATTAAACGACGAATTGAGCCGTGCCCCCGTCTAGCTAAAGATTTGGGACCCTTTTATCGGTGATCGTTCGAAACTTTGTCAAGCTACTCGCTTTTTAATGTATGATCAGTTATTTATTACTGTCTTCGGACAATATGTTCGTATTGGGATGAAGATTATTTTTATTAACAACATTTTTTGGAGTTTCGTGGAGTCTTGTACAGTGGTTCTGAAATTAATATTTAAACTATATTGTAACCTCGTGAAAAAGAATTTATTATATCAACAAAAACAATTAACTCGTGTATTATGATAGTAGAAGCTTCAGGCTTTAAAATGAGCCCGGGTTTATCGTTGTACGATCTTTTTTTACAAAATTATGACAAGAATTTCGATCAGAGTTTCGTGACAATATTGAAATCGTAACTGCTTGAATATTCGACTAATAACTATGTAGATCAGTGGCTTATTAGTATAGCTTCGATGTTGGTAACAGGTGCTACATCACCCTAACCACGGCCCTGCACTTGTACCGTGGAGGTAGCCCAAAGGGACCAGCAGGTACCGGGAAGACAGAGACTGTGAAGGATCTAGGAAAAGCCCTGGGATTCAACGTGATCGTGGTAAACTGTTCCGAAGGGCTCGATTACAAAAGCATGGGTCGATTGTTTTCCGGACTGGCGCAGACTGGTGCATGGGGTTGCTTCGACGAATTCAATCGGTAAGAACGAAACACAATTCCGTTAAAAAAAATCCCCAAAAAGACATGCCAGATTCTTTACAATTTTTCCTAACTCTCGTTACACAAGGATACAAAATCGATACGATAAAAAGCCATATAACTAAATTTGTAAATTATCACTTTGAAAATGAAGAACTACGGTCGAACGAGACTTGTTCAAAAGAAGACTATAAAGATCAGCTTAAAAATGTAGAAAACTGCTGCTAGAATTCTAACGAATCTGTGGGATGAATGGTTCGTTGTGTGTGCGTGCGGGCGACCGGATCATGTTGCGACGGACCGGCGCCGAGTTGTTAGGAAGCTCGAGTGACTGAGAGAGCGTGAATGAAGAGTGTTTAATAAACTATGGATGCAAGAGACAGGGTGCAAGAGAGATGGATGCAAGGGGTTGAAAGAGTATAAAAGCGTGGAAGTTCGGCGGGCGAGGCAGAATTCGGAAAAGAGCGTTAGAACGCGAGCCAGTGCGTGTTAGAGTGCGAACGTCTAATAAACATAGTATTATTTAAAAGCGTCGAGTAGCTGAAATCCCTTCCTCATCGATCCTACACGTCTAATACATCGTACCGCGATTTCATGCGTTCTCGAACGACTCTGCGCAGTTTTTCCGTTAGCCATTTAACGCGGTCGTTACGGCTCACAATCAGTGTTAACAAGTCGACAACGATACACTGTTAACCTTCACCTGTTAACGATACAGCATAAACATCGAAGTGTTGTCGGTGGTGGCGCAACAAATCCTCTCGATACTGACGGCCCTCTCGCACAAGCAGACCAAGTTCGTGTTCGAGGGCATCGAAATATCTTTGGTGCACACCTGCGGCGTCTTCATCACGATGAACCCCGGATACGCGGGCCGCACCGAGCTACCCGATAATCTCAAATCCATGTTCCGACCAATCTCGATGATGGTGCCGGACAGCAGCATGATCGCCGAGATCAATTTGTTCGGCGAGGGATTCGAGAACACCCGAGTCCTCGCCAGAAAGGTTACCCAGCCAGCTACCTACATCACAGATCAAGACATTTATCTTCCTCGAACCACGCTCGGGGAAAAATAAGAACGATCCCACTCTCGGTTGTCGTTGCAGGTTTTCACTTTGTACACGCTGGCGCAGCAGCAACTCAGCAAACAGTATCACTATGATTTCGGGCTTAGAGGAATTGTTACGTTGACCAGATACGCCGGAAAGAAGAAGAGGCAGTATCCCACCTTGCCTGACGATGAGGTAGGAATTGTGATAATTAAGATCGTTATGCAAAGTAAACAAAAAATCACTAGTACTACACACATGTTACCAAATATCGTCAAAAATTGAGCATTGTGTACAGTCAATGTCGCAGTGCATCTGTTAGACAACCCCTGCAGGAACCACCCCTATTTTCTCGAAGGACACTGACCGCTTCTCCCCATTCCCTCTCCATCACTGTCACCCTCTGTCGACCATACTATGTCTCCCGTGGTCCGTTATCGTTACGAGTCGTTGTAAAATCGGTCTAACAGGAAACTGATGAGTGTCTCTCGTGGTACACAGGTGATCATCCTAGCGATGAAGGACATGAACGTCGCTAAACTCACCTCGGACGACCTACCCCTGTTCCTGAGCATCACCAGCGACCTCTTCCCGGACGTCGAGGTGCCGACGGTGGATTACGAGGAAATTACCGCTTATATAACCAAGGAGGCTGTCAAGCTGAAGCTTCTGGTAATTGTCCCTCGGACTGAGAACGTTCTCCTTACCCAGAAAACGTCCCTTCTTATCCCTCCCCAGATAAAAGCGATTTTTACAGAGTCCCCCGGGTGCGATCGATCGAGAAATTACAGGCGTGTAAATTCCGGAGCACGTATATTGAATATCGATAATCCGGGACCCCGGCGAGATTCAATCGAGTATATTATCGCGACACCGTGAATTGTTAATAATCGTCCGGTGGAATTTCGCCCGGCTGCGTGGGCGGGTCCGATTGACCCGTTTGCACCCAGAATCTGGGTGTGAAATGCTTATAGGCGTCCCTATATCGCACTCTCGGTATCTCGCCACCTCCTTTCGGATCGAAAAAATAGTCTGGATCATCCGGAAATTCAGATATCGTTCTCGTTTGGGGAAAGAATTCTAACAGATCCACCGGAAGACAAATATCAGATGAAAATAATTGGTAACGTACGGAGACTGAGTTTCATATTATTTTTCACTTTACTCGAAGTTACAAAATTAGCGAATTTTATTCGACACAAGCTCGTCAGCTTGTAGGTAGCGTCAGATTGGATACAAACGTTTATCTAATAATAAACGCAATATTTCGATTTCGCCAGAGGTCTAGGAAATGATTTCGTGGGAAACGAATCGTGTCTGGGGCCGAGTAACGCTCGAATCCCAATTTCAACTCTCCCAGACGCCATTAACATCCCCATTCGAGCCGCCCCCGGTTGAACTTCCGGCCGGAGTTTACTCGACTAACATTGTTTACAGCCTATTCCCTCGATGCTGACGAAAGTTATCGAGGTGTACGAGACGATGAATTCGAGGCACTCGACGATGCTGGTCGGCGAGTCGAACACGGGTAAAACGGTTACCTGGCGGGTGCTGCAGAACACGTTGACTGCTATGAAGAATGACAAGAAACCAGGGTACAACGTCGTCCACGTGTACCCGATTAATCCGAAGGCGTTGGGCTTGGGCGAGCTGTACGGCGAGTACAATCTTTCCACGGACGAGTGGCACGACGGCGTCATATCCTCGATCATGCGGAAAACCTGTTCCGGTATATATCGGCGATTCAGTTTTGCGAGCGCGTTTTTTTTGCGCAACCCCGGCTTCCCCGGGAGAGGATCATGATGCGGTCCGTCTAGCGTAAACGAGACAACTCGAACACGGAATCTCGTTACTTTTGACAGAGGATACGCCTGACGAGAAATGGATCCTCTTTGACGGACCCGTGGACGCCGACTGGATCGAGAACATGAACAGCGTCATGGACGACAACAAGGTGAGACTGCACGGTCGCCGGAACGCATTCAGTTTGCTGATAGCGATCTATGAAAATCTAGAGGGTGGTCAATTCAATTATTACGAAAGAATTTTAAATCGTGTCTCAGGTTTTAACCCTAATAAATAACGACCGCATCACGATGCCGGACCAAGTATCCCTGCTGTTCGAGGTGCAGGACCTGGCAGTAGCCTCTCCAGCGACCGTCTCCAGAGCGGGAATGGTGTACAACGATTACAAGGACCTCGGCTGGAAACCGTATATGAACTGCTGGCTGCAGAGGTACCAAGGAAACCTGAAATTCGTGTCCGAGGTAACTGGACTTTCGACGTAGCCCGAACCCCCTTGGTTGTGTTGGCCCTCGTGACTCGAGCGATATTTGCTTCGGGGAATAGATCAAGACGCTTTTCGAGGAACACGTGAACAGCACCCTCGAGTTTAAGAGGCTAAAATGCGAGGAATTGGTCCCCACGCCCGAGCTGAACGCCGTGCAGTCGTTGTGCAAGCTTCTGCAGGTGCTGGCCACTCCTGAGAACGGCGTGGAATTCACCGGGGACGCCGACCTGTTCGCCAATATCGTGAAAATGTGGTTCTTCTTCTGGTAAGACTCCCAGCTTAAAATACTACGGTAGGATTTTTAGATTTATGTTCTCACAGTTTCGTATCTCATCTGGTCATTTTTCTCATAAATGCGTAAATCCTCGATCTACTTATCGGTAACGTTGAACGATTGCAGCCTAATATGGTCCATCTGTGGATCAGTGAACGAAGAGGGTCGCTTCAAGGTGGACAGCTACATCCGCGAAATTGAAGGCACATTTCCTCTTCGCGATACCGTCTACGAGTACTTCGTAGACTCCCGTCTGCGTTCGTTCGTCTCGTGGGAGGAGAAACTGCCTCAGCTGTGGAGGATTCAGCCGAAGTACGCTCGAGAATTTGCATCTACGAATACCTGTCCCCTATTTCCTTGAGTCCTCGAATTGTCGCGTTGCCAATTGCAGGTCGCCGTTCTACAAAATCGTGGTCCCGACAGTCGACACTGTTCGATACGAGTACATCATTGGTTCTCTTCTGAGAAACAAGTTCCCTGTCCTGCTTATGGGACCTGTGGGTACTGGCAAGACTTCTATGTTCCAATCGGTGTTGGAGTCCTTGAAACCGGAGAAGTATAGTGTCATGATGCTGAACATGTCTGCGCAGACCACCTCCAGAAACGTCCAGGTGATTTAATACAGTTGCAGAACGTTTTGAGCCGAGTCTATCGATTATTTTCGGGGGTCGGTTCTTTGTAGGACACCGTCGAGAGTAGATTGGAGAAACGCACGAAGGGGACTTATATTCCTATCGGTGGGAAAACCTTGATTGCCTTCATGGACGATTTTAATATGCCCATGAAAGGGACTTATGGCTCCCAGCCACCTCTGGAACTGGTTAGGCAGCTGATAGGATACGGATTCTGGTAACAATTCGGTTTTTAATGTTCTCTTACAGTAGATCGATAGAATGGTAACAAAAATTCGTAGCGCGGATAATTGACGCAATGCGCGATGAATTTGCCAAGGTACGATCGCCAGAAGCAGACAAAGAAATACGTGCTGGGTGTGCAGCTGATGGCCGCCATGGGTCCCCCTGGAGGAGGCCGGAACGATATCACAAACAGACTTCTGACGAAGTTCAACGTTATCAACATGACGTTCCCTGTTGAGAAGCAAATCGTCAGGATATATGGAACGATGTTGAATCAACATTTGGCTGACTTTCATACGGAAGTCAAGGGAATAAGTCAGTGAAATATACAAGGATAGAACAAGTCTGAGCGGGCAGATTTTTGTGAAATATTTAAGCACAGAAAGTTTGTTGAAACAGGTAACGATGTCACTTTGGCTACCATCGAGATGTACAATCATGTAATCCAAACGATGCTACCTACTCCGGCAAAGATGCACTATTTGTTCAATCTGAGAGACATATCGAAGGTAAATCTGTAATTAGAAGGTGTTAATTATATTTTAATTTATTGCTCTTGTATAACAGGTTTTCCAAGGTTTGTTGAGGAGTCACATCGACTATCAGTATTCTAAGCATACGTTCCTTCGATTATGGGTCCACGAGGCGTTCAGGGTATTTTCTGATAGGCTAATTGATGAAAAGTACGCTCTAGAAAATGAAGTATTGTATCAATTGTATTGTACCAATGCTCGATATAAAATAAACTCAAACGGTTGTCGTTCTTTCAGAGACAGGGAGTGGTTCCTTCAGGAGCTCGGTCAACAGCTAGGGAAATACTTCGAGATGACATTCAGCAACATTTGTCCCGAGAAAACGTCTCCTGTATTCGGTAAAAATATCGATCTACCTAACCTGGGCAAACTATGAACTGCTAACTGAGCGCAATTACTGTTTTCAATTCATTTAAGATATTCAACTCCGAATATTTTACAGGTAGTTTCATGAATGCATGGGACATGTACGAGGACCTGACAAACATTGCTGCAGTGAGGGCCCACATCGAGGCTCAGATGGACGAATACAACGCTTCAACAGGCGTGGTTCACCTCGATTTAATCTTCTTCCGCGATGCGATCGAGCACATATGCAGAATCGTTCGCGTAATTTCGCAAGTTCGTGAACGCTCGCCATATCACAATTTTCTACCCTGAAAAATGGCTAACGATCAAATTCCCACAGCCTCGTGGCAACATGCTTCTCGTCGGAGTCGGCGGAAGCGGCAGACAGTCGCTTGCAAGAATCTCCAGCTACATGTGCGAGCTAGGCACTTTCCAAATCACTGTGACCAAGCTCTACAGAATACAGGAATTCCGCGAGGACCTGAAGGTCCTGTACACAAAGACCGGCGTGGAAAAGAAAGCTACCACGTTTCTCTTCAACGACACCCAGGTGGTCGAGGAGCAGTTTCTCGAAATTGTGAACAGTATACTGAGCACGGGCGAGGTGGCCAACTTGTTCAAGGGAGACGAGATGGAGGAGGTGAGCTCCTTGTTTTGTCTAATATTTCATATTTCGCCTCTCTTCCCCTGTCTTCGCGAACTTCAAGTGTACAAATAAAGAAACCCTGATCGCATTGTGTCTCAATCAGCACGAACGACCCCGCAGATCTCCAGAAGATCTCCGAGAATCGTTTCCTCGCGATTCAAGCTCCCTTCTTATCCATTCCTTGTATCCGTATCGAATCCACCCGGCATATACTTCGAATCTATCTCTAAAGTATTTCCCAATGCATCTTACACTCGCGGAACCGCATCGGTACGTCTCCGTTTATCATTTGGTTGTTCTTGGCCGGTTCGGAGCAGATTAAAAAGCAGCTGATGAAGGAGGTGTCGCGTGCTGGACTTCTCCCAACCACGGAGGTGATCTACGCGATACTGATCGAGGGGGTGCGCAGCAATCTGCATCTGGTGGTGTGCATGAGCCCGATCGGGGACGCGTTCCGGAACAGATTACGCCAGTACCCGGGTCTGATCAACTGCACGACCATCGATTGGTTCCTGGAATGGCCGCGGGAAGCCCTCCTCGAAGTTGGCAACAAGTTCCTCATGAATCTCAATCTGACGCTCACTATCACCGGCGAAAATAAAGTGGTTGGTCTTCGGCTCGCCTTCTACCCCTTCCCCACCCCCCTCCCTCGTTCCGCGCGACCGATTCCATTCGATTCGATTCCGAACCCGGAGAGAAGGCGGAGAGGAAGAGAGAAAGAGAGGGTTAGCTCCTCTCTATTTCGTGGAATCCGATTATTTTCCTCTCCACGGTTCGCCGTACCCTCCGCCACCATCGCTCCTGCGCGAGGATCATACGACCCTCCAGCGCATTCACTTCCGGAACGCAATCGTCCAAGCGTTTCCCCGCCGACCGCTTAATATTTTCGAATTTGTCCCAAGCGCCAGACTACACGGCTCCGTGCACGCGGAACCTCCTGCTTTTCCTTGTAGAAAATCAATCTAGCCCGAGAGCCGCCTCTTTGGTAGAATAGATGCACCGCCTGTGGCCAACGAACATAATCGCGCGGATTTCCAAATTTTTTGGTAACTCCAGTCGATTGGAAAAGAGCTCGGAGATGCCTCCAGAGGAAACACAGACGGGCGTACATTTACTTTATGGCGATGTTGCGATATCAATTTTTCAACGCGATTTCGAATAAATCAGAAATAAGGGGAGAATTATACGGTGAAGAATTCTTTTAATCGAGTTTGTTTGCAGGGTCCACGACAATCCGCGACAGCGTTGCCGTTGGCACCTCTTCAGGAACGAATGAGAGACGGTATCGCGAGTACCTTTTCCCTGATTCATGAAACCGTGTCGCAGTTTTCACGCAGAATGGCCGCAGAGATGAAGCGCTACAATTACGTGACGCCCGTGAATTTCCTCGAACTGGTTGCCGGCTATAAAACGTGAGTTCATGTTACAGCCATTGAAATTCCTCGCGCTCCTACGATTCGAAATTCTTCGGGGAACTCGCTCCGGAGTCCTTTACTTATCCTGCAACGTCGCTTCTTTCGGAAGATGCCTCTTACAACCCTTGAAACCTTCTTAAGCAACGAATATCTGACTCAACTGCAGCCTTACGAACTTTATTTATTTAGAATTTAGCAGAACGTTCAAGACACATCATCTAAAAACCCATTGCGCACATTGATGCACAGTTACCGAACACACGAGCGACAGTCGCGACCGCGCAAGATAAATCAAAAGTTAAACCAGTTCCAAAGACATTCACACTGTCAAAAGATAAAGGATCGCCCGACTAGTTACCGCAAAAATTTAATAAATAAAACGCATTGGACCGACTTCGCGATTCGGGTCAAGCGCAGTTTCGCCGCGATTTGTCACCCATCGCGCCGAAAACCCCGAGCGGATTTCTGCCGGGGGGGAAAACTGCGAAAGTATCAAAATTATGTCCACTATTTACCGATTCCAATTTCTCTCGGGTCCGTTTCGCCTTATGTACCGGGTGTCCCGGCGAGAGGCTTTATCGCCCGAAATATTTCCTGCAGTTGCGGAACTCGGAGGCGAACCGTTTTCCACGGCGCGGCGTGGCAGGGAAGTTCGGTGCTTAAACTCGCGGCCGATTGAGCTCGCCTCGGCGGAAAGATCGTTTAAAGGGACGAAAACAACCTGGATGTCTTCCGTGTCTTAAAAGAAAAATATTCCGCTCGTAAAGATCTTCCGACAAAGTTCTCCTTAACATTGCTTCCCCGGTTCCGAGCGCTTAGAACGTTCGAGTCTAACGAAACACCCCGTATAATGAGACAGGCGCTCATCGCGAGAGAAACTGGCTGGACAACACTGCGCTTTTATAGTTTTCGACGTGGAATTGGACTTGGAGAAGCGATAAAGCTCTCCTGAACTCTCTGCTATTTTGTTTATATGTTCGATGATTAGGACATCTTCGTTATTCGTAATTTCATAGAAGAAAATAGAAAATTGATGTATTTCTTGCGTACTTTATGAACACCACTAGTAGAAATACAGGAATTATAAGCAGGATTGATTTCATTTCATTTTAATAATTATTCTAGCAAACAATGCCATAGACCACGAGGAAAGATACAGACTTCGTACCTAACTTAATAAAAAGTAGCAAGTTCGCAGAACTCATCTTCCGAATTTTGGGATGTTTGCGGACTCGGCGAACTGTTTGAAACATTATGCATCGGTTCGAGTATGAGCATAGTCCTCGGTTGCAGGATGATAGCGGAGAAACGGCAGGATTTGGAGGTCCAGGCGAGCAAACTTCGCAATGGCCTCTCCAAGATCGACGACACCCGGGTGAAAGTCAACGAAATGGCGGCGGAGCTTGAAGTCACGCAGGAGCAGGTTCATAAATCTACCAGGGAATGCGAAGAGTTCCTGGTAACGATAGGTGCACGTCACTCCTGACGCTGATGTATTATCATTAGTTGCAATTGGATCGATCCGAAAGTTTCGCTCGCGGGCCCCCGGGAGAACGCTCCCGTTTCATAATCATTCCACGTTTCACTCGCCTCCCCCTCCTTCCACCCCTCGTAACCTTTCCGAAAATTCTGCCTCCACCGACGGAAATTCCAATGGGGACGAGCCACTGCCGCGAACCATTCCCCAACGGAACAAGAATTAACGGATCCCGAAGCAATTAATACCGTGGAAAAGTTTCATAAGAACTGTGAGGATCCCTCAGGCTTCATTAGCGAAGAAAAAATATTTATTCTTCCTTGGTACAGTGTAAAGTCTTTCGCGAACTGCTGACGATAATTTATATTGTGTACATCTAGTTCAAGTAAAAAGTGATTATTTTATTCTAATTTATAGTTAACTGATAATATTTCAATATTATAATAGAATATTAGGATCCAGAAGTTGGAGGTGGAAATTTTGGAAAAACTTTGTAGTGGAGGGTCAAATGGGACTCGGTAGATGTGCGAGGGATTAATAATCGTTTTCTCAAAGTGAACCAGAGACGCGACGCCGACGAGACGCAGAAAACGGTAACGGCCCGGTCGGTGAAGATCGCCGAGGAACAAAAGGAGTGTAAGAAGCTCGAGGAGCTGGCTCGCGCCGACCTCGAAACTGTCGAACCAGCTCTAAACGAGGCCATGAAGGTACCTTCCTCCACATTAATTCTTATCGTTCCCGCTGGTAATACTGTTCCAGCTCGTTTGGTCTTAATGATCGAGCACCACTCCGCCGGATTCGCAACTACCAGCCGTATCTCCCACGGAATCGATAGGTAAAATAGGGGATCCGATTGTGCCTCGTATAAAACTTATTTAACTGGGCCCCCTCTTCCTCTCCTCTCCTCTTCCCACCCCACTCCTTACAGTCTTCTCTCTACGGTTTTTCGGTCCGAAAATTTTATGCAGCACCGGAGGAAAGTTGCCTCGACGGAACTTTGACGGCGCGCACGCGCGGAAATAAGGCGGGCATGTTGTATAAATTTGCCTTTCGTTACTTTGTTAAAAAGTTGCGCCCCGTACGCCTCGCCCGGCCAGAGGAAAATTTAAAACGTACACCTGATCGCGAATTTATCGCCGGCGAATCGTGTATTTCTGCGAGCCGCTCGTTCCGCAACTTCTTTCGACTTCGCGGAGTTTCTGAAATCTTAAAGTATAACGACCGGCGAATCGCACCCTGCCACTGTGCGCCGGATTTATAGAATTCGCCTCTCAAAAATACCCGCCAATGCCAGCCAAACTGAATCCACTCTGCTCCGCTGCCTTTTCTTTCTTAATTCTTTCACAGAGATTCACTTTGCACCAACTTCCTGTTAGAATTTTTCATAGATATTAGATATAGGAATTTTTCGTCGTACGGATTTAATATTTATTTTGATACCCTACCTTGTTAATGTTCACGTATTTTTCGTTTGATCCTTTACCGATGCATTCTCACAACGTTCTCCGATGGTCGCAGGCTTTGGACGCGCTGAGCAAGAAGGACATCTCCGAAATAAGATCCTTCACGCGTCCTCCGCCGAAAGTCGAGATGGTAATGGAGGCGGTGATGATCCTGAAGACCTCGGAACCGTCCTGGGCGGAGTCGAAGCGTCAGCTTGCTGACGTGAACTTTCTCAACGCGGTACGAAATTCGTCCGGCTCGGAACCTCGCAGTATCCACACGACTATTTCTCTCTTTTTCTCTTTCTCTATTCTTTCCTCTGCCACCGTACGACGTTCGGTTTCCAGCTCCGAGACTTTGACAAAGACCACATATCCGATAGAACGTTGAGAGCCATCGCCAGGTACACGTCCAATCCCGAATTTGATCCCGAAAAAGTCGGCCTCGTATCGATCGCCGCGAAGTCGCTCTGCATATGGGTCATAGCCATGGAGAAATACGGGAAGCTTTTCAGGTGAGATAAATAGGCTAAACGATAACCCACACCGTCAACAAAAACGCACTTTGTAAATTTCGTCGACGCGGAGCTTGCAAAGAATTGTTCAATGCATTGCTAAAGAAAGCAGAAGAATGAATTTGTTTACAACGTACACCGGGTCATCTCATTCCGCAACTTTTTATCGGAAGATCGTCCGATGGAGGATGAATATCCCACGGGAGAAAAAACGAGAATGTAAATTTCTCTGACGCGACCATTGGAAAACTACGAAGGTTCTTTCGTTGCGGGATGTCCCGGAACGTGTAACGAGGGCAGCTGGCGATTCCGCTCTAGGAATGTTGAGCAGTCCCTCGAGGATGGAGTGGAATCGTCCAACTATTCAGAAAGCAATCCTACGAAATAATTAATTCTGTAATCGCCTGGTCTATCTGGACGCTCGCTCCGTTACATATGGAATTCGCTTTAGAAAGCTGCTCGAGGAAAAATTCATTTTCTTTGCTGAAAAACATATATTCCTTTTGCACACTTTGAAAAGTTCAATGGTACAACCAATCAATGAAAAGAAATAAAATTATCGAGTCGGTCTCCGTGACTGCATACTTTGTTCAAACGTTAATCAAAAAGTTTTATATAAATAATTCTAGAAAATTCGCTTATGGGAGACGATCGAGTCACGATCGACGGATCTCTGTGTGATTTCAGGATCGTTGCGCCGAAGAGGGAGAAACTATACGTGGCTCTAGCGTCGCTGAAGCAGAAGGAGGACGCGCTCTTGGAGGCGATGCGGCAATTCCAAAAATTGCAAGAGAAACTCGAGAAGCTGCAGGAAATGTACGACGGGAAGATGCACGAGAAGGAGGAGTTAATTAAACTGGCGAGTGTGCAATCTTCTTCGCGAGCCGGAAACGGTCGCGCGGAGGTGTCGCTCGCGGAAAACGCGCGGCGGGGTGAGGGTAGGGTGCGGAAAATACAGGGGTGCGGCGAGAGAGAAGCGTGCACAGTTTCTATTTACATAAACTCACGCTTCTGCTGCCGCGGAAAGTTTCGTTTGCGCGCTGTTTATAGGCGGGATATCGCTACAGTGATATCAAGGGGGCGTACGTTGTATTTACACGAGCTGTATTCGCCGCGAATTTTCGGACTTTTTTCTGCCTGGACGGACAATCGCGCCCGTTTTATTTACGTTTGCCGGCGCGTGTTTGCCGTGCGCCCCGGACTTTTACGCGTTACGGACAATTTTGTTTGATTCGCTCTGTCTACCCCGGACAGAGACTTACCTTTTTGCTCGGAAATGACGACGATACCTCGGCGCAATTTTACTGCAACTTCTGCCGCGGATTGTTTGAACTGGCGTATGCGTGGGAAAAGTCGGAAAACGATGCAACCGAGCGAATCGTCGGGAAACGCTATATTGTCTCTCCACTCTTAAAGAGACTTCAACCAGAGAATGCTTTAATGGGGCCGTTCAAAGGTTCCAAGATCGACTTTCTTTGACTCGCGAACGGTGCATACGGTATCGTATTCGCAGATCCGATTCTTCGCAGGCGAGTCGAGCCGGAAGTTGATGAAACGGAATCGATTAACGGTGGCCGGGGGGTTGCCGAACGCCAGCTTATTTCGGAAACACGCTCCCTGCGCTCGAATTCCCACAGTGCTGACTCGATTCCACCTTACACTTTCGCGTGTTTTCAGGCGGAACTATTGAAGCTGAAACTGGAACGGGCCGGGATGCTGGTCGACGGGCTTTCCGGCGAACGGATTCGATGGGAGAACACGGTCGGATCGCTGGCCACGTACTTCGACTGGCTGCCAGGTGATTGCCTAATATCCACCGCCTTTGTGTCCTATTTGGGTCCCTTCGTATCCAATTACAGAGAGGAGCTGATAAGCATCTGGATGAAGGAGGTGAGGAGCCGATCGCTATCCTACGTGTAATAACCGTAATTCGCGAGGGTCTAGTTCTTCACCACGGTGGAATCATTAATTACCTGGATGAAAGTTCTTTGTACTCTCTAGGGTAAGAAAACGTGGAGTGGTTATTTCTGAGAGTTTGATTTCGTAGGTGGCGGAGAAAGAAATTCCAGTGTCGCCCAATCTTGAGTTGAAGGAATTCCTGGTCGATCCAGCTATCATCAGAGAGTGGCAGATCCAAGGCTTGCCCTCGGATGACTTCAGCACAGAAAATGGCATCATTGTCACCAGAGGGACTAGGTGGCCGCTCGTGATCGATCCACAGTGCCAGGCTGTCAAGTGGATCAAGAACATGGAGGCCAAGAATGTTCGAAAATTTACACACTTTTACCATTTGACAATATCCCATTGAATGCGATTCCGAAAATGTTTTTGCAGTCGTTGAGAGTGATCGACTTCGGCCAACCTGACTACTCGAGGGTCTTGGAGTTAGCCTTGCAAATTGGCAAACCTGTTTTACTAGAGAATATCGGCGAGACGATCGATCCAGTTCTAAATCCGATCCTGGAAAGAGCATTCGTAACGATAGGTACAAAAATCTGTCCACCCAAAAATAACATCGACCGAATAACGCAAACACTTCCCTATCCAATCAGGTGACCAAGCGATGATCAAGTTCAACGAGAAGATGATCAGCTACAACAAACAATTCCATTTGTTCATAACAACGAAGCTTCCGAACCCCCATTACGCGCCGGAAATATCCACTAAAACGACACTGTGCAACTTTGCCATTAAGGAGCAGGGTAACTAATTGTTTTATCGTACGGTTATAAAATGGTGGAAAGAGATGCAACGGGGAGAAGTATCGAGAGTAAGAAAAGGGGTAGAGAAATATATAGGATGAAAGAAGGGTAGCGATGAAAGGAGATGATAGGAGAGACTGCAACCTTATTATCCTGTGCGCAGGACTGGAAGACCAGCTCTTGGGAACCGTGGTCAGAAAAGAGAAGCCGCAGCTCGAGGAACAGAAGGACCATCTGGTGCTCACGATCTCCGCCAATAAACGAACTCTCAAAGAGCTAGAGGACAGGATCCTCTAGTAAGACACTCGACTTAGAGTTCCGGATTTTCAGTTGTATAGTGAAACATACTCGGGCAGAGTGCACTGCAATACTGCACAGGGAACGATTGCATTATTTTTCTGACCAACTTGCTGACTCAAAACATAATTTGCAGGCTACTCTTAATATTTTACCAAGCAATCTTAAAATTATAGTCGTCATAACATAACATTTGTTTTAGACCAAAATTGTCTATCACTGCAGAAGCTACCCCTAAATCAGGGTATATCGAACGATCTGCGTGTTCCAGCTTGCTGAATGTGGCAGGCGACAGCCTCCTAGACGATCTGGACCTGCTCAGCGCCTTGCAATCGTCAAAGGCAACAGCCGCCTCTATCACGGAGTCCCTGATAGTGTCGGAGCAAACAGAAAAAGAGATAGATCTCGCGAGAGACGAGTACAGACCGTGCGCCCAACGCGCCGCCATTCTGTTCTTCGTTCTGAACGACATGAACCTGATCGATCCGATGTACCAGTTCGCTCTGGACGCATACATTACCTTGTTTATACTGTCGATCGAGAAGAGCCCGAAAAGTTTGAAGCTTTTGGAGAGGATCGAGAGACTGAACGAGTATCACACTTACGCCGTCTACAAGTACTTCCCCGATTTGTCTCCGGTGAATCCGCGCGCCGAATGGTTTTGTTATCTGTACTTTCACGTGTGCATAGGAACACCTGTCGAGGACTATTCGAGACGCACAAGCTTCTGTTCGCATTCAACATGTGCATTAAGATATTAGACGCCATGGGGAAAGTCTCCCACAACGAGTACGGCTTCCTGCTTCGGGGAGGAATCGTCCTCGATAAAGAAAGTCAACCGGACAAGCCCGTGCCCTGGCTTCCCGACGAGAGCTGGGACAATATCACGGAACTGGACAGCATGCCCGGATTCCACGGAATCATTTCCTCCTTCGAGCAGTTCCCCAGGGACTGGAGTTTGTGGTGCGCGACCGACCGTTCTCGTTACCGACCGAATCTTTATCGATACCGATCTTTTGCGAATCTACGTCGATCATAACACTCCATACAATCGCTATAGATTTTTAGAATCGTTTTTTGAAAGACTTAATTTTGAAGTTTAACCATTCCTTCTGATTGAACAGTGAAGGTTACAGGAACGAGTTTTACCTAGAACGATTCCGTAGACTCTCCCGAATGTGATCATATTTTTCTTTTATAATTCTTTCATATATTCGCAGCTGAACATTTATAAACAATTTGTACCGCTTACCGGTCACGCACCTCGAAAAACATGATCGGGATTTAAAGAGCAATCGCCGCGATAGAAAAGACATTTTTCTGAAAATCTTAAAGTCCACGTACCGTGGTATTGACATAGGAGTAAAGACAATGTGCGCAGAATTTAAGTTGGCAGTTCGACGGACAGGTACATCAGCACGGAACCGGAAATGCTGCCGTTGGTGGCCGAGTGGGAAACGAACTGCAACCTATTCCAAAAGATGCTGGTGATACGCAGCTGCCGTCCGGACAGAATCTCCTTCTGCATCGCGCACTTCATCGTGCTGAATCTCGGTCAAAGATTCGTGGAGCCTCCGGTACTCGACCTGAAAGCCGTCCTCGACGATTCCGTTGCCCAGACCCCACTCATATTTGTTCTCTCGCCTGGCGTGGATCCTACGAGCACTTTGATGCAATTAGTCGACAGCCAGGAAATGACTAATCATTTTATGACTCTGTCCCTGGGCCAAGGACAGTCCCCAATCGCGACCAGGTTATCGTCTATACGATTCTAATCTCTTAATGCACCGAGATCGTTGAGTGTACTTTGAGAGCTTCAGCCAGCTCAATTCATGCCAATATTCTCCTATTTTTCCTTGAAACGGAGTAAAACTAAAACAAAATTTTGAACGTGGCAATATTGTGGGAGTCTTAAGGAATGTTCGTACATTTTTATTTTCATTCTAAAATTGTAAAAGATTGTTAAGTAAAGTAAAAAAGTAAATAGGAATCGAACTACAAATAGGAAAAAGTCTTTTCCCCAGCAGTTACGGTGGCTTTTCCGCTAATTGCTGAAACAAATGTTGCAGAATGATCGAGGTGGGCGCGATTGAGGGTGCGTGGGTGTTCCTAGCGAACTGCCATTTGTCCTTGAGCTGGATGCCGAAGCTGGATAAAATCGTGGAGACACTGGGATCAAGTAAAACGTTACACCCGCAGTTCAGGTGCGCCCGGCATATAGTACACGTTGCATACGGATATCGGAACGTAAATAGCTCCCGACTCCGGTAATGAAAGGGTCCGGCTAATTACAGATTGTGGCTGAGCTCGAGCCCGACCCCCCGATTCCCTATATCGATCCTCCAGGCGGGGATAAAGATGACCACCGAACCGCCGAAGGGTCTCAAGGCAAACATGAAGCGTCTTTACGGCTTAATAACTGAGAGCCAATTCGAGCTGTGCCTAACGAAGCACAAGTACAAGAAGCTTCTGTTCGCCCTGGTATTCTTCCACTCCGTTCTCCTCGAACGTAAAAAGTTCCAGCAATTGGGCTGGAACGTCATCTACAGCTTCAACGACTCCGACTTCGTGGTAATTCTTTGGCAGCCATGCTGATTGCGGGATAGAACCGGAAAAATCGATATCGGCGACGACCATATTATTCCGCGCATCGATTCGTGAAATACTTCCACATGTTTCTGGACCGTTCACGGTATCGATACTGTCGAACATATTTGCTTTATCTCGACTTCCGAAAATTCTATCCGAGATCTTTGATAGTGGTCCATAGAAGTTTCTGTGACATTCCAGAATTTTTAAGATTATACGTTTTGTAAATTATACTGTAAAAATAATATTGCGGTAATATTTTGTCCAGCACAATGTGTAGTAACGATACGATGACGTTGAGACAAGCGTTTGTCCGCTGACTTATCGATTTTCCGGTGATGAACATTATTTTCGACGACTGTTTGGTTGATGGGACTCTTTGATGATCGGTGACAGGTGTCGGAGAACCTGCTGCAAGTCTATTTGGACGAATACCCGATCACGCCTTGGGATTCGCTGAAATATCTGATAGCAGGTGTTTGCTATGGCGGCCATGTTACGGATGATTGGGACCGCCGGTTGCTGATGACCTACGTCCAATTCTATTTCAACGAAGACGCGCTGAACGTGCCCAATTATCGTTTGTCATCACTGCCAGCCTATTACATACCGAGGGACGCTTCCTTAGAATCCTACCGCGATTTCATCTCGGTGTTACCGAACATCGACAAACCGGAAGCTTTTGGTCAGCATTCAAATGCTGACATCACGTGTCTGATTATGGAGACCAGGAACATGTTCGAGACCTTGATGGGTTTGCAAGTTCAGGCGGTCACCAAGCAGGAGACCAGTAAAGAGGACAAGGTACTCAAACTATGGAAATATCTCTAACCAGGAAATTCCGAAAATTATCGAAATTTACGTATACATGGGGCACACATTGATACGCACGACACGACACATCTATCCTGAGAGATTCATAATTCTCCAAATTCCTGAACTGAAGATATTAAATATCCACTGTGGCCCAAGAAACTCGAATTAACACCATGCTCCTCGATCAATTAGGTTACACAGTTGACTGCGGATATTCTGTCAAGGATTCCAGCCAATATCGATTATGAGACAGCGCAGAAGCTAATAGGACCAAAGAAGTCACCATTGGACGTGGTGTTGCTTCAGGAGATACAACGCTACAACATCCTCGTACGAAAGACTCGCAGCAGTTTAACGAATCTGCAACAAGCCATTGTAGGTCTGGTGCTGATGTCCCCAGACTTGGAAAATACTTTCAACTGTGTCTTCGAGGGAAGAGTCCCGTCAATCTGGTTGACAGCCTACCCATCTTTGAAGACGTTAGGCGCCTGGACCAGAGATTTGGTCAGCCGAATGGAACTTTTTGAGGAATGGGCTCAAACTACTCATCCGCCGCTACTTTTCTGGCTGGCAGCGTTTACGTTCCCGACTGGGTTCCTCACGGCGGTTCTACAGACGTCTGCTCGGCTATGGAATGTGTCCATTGACTCCCTGTCATGGGAGTTCTCCGTTTTCACCATTGACGAGAGCGCCATCATCGAACCGCCCCATGTCAGTTGCTAATCTGTCAAAATTTTGAGTTTCAGTTAGATTAAGCTGTTGTTAATGATACAGATCGCTGAGGCGATGATAGTTTAGATCGTATGATACTAAAAGTATTTTAACCCTTTCGGTACTACCGCCGCCTATTGGCAGCATTCACCAAACATTTTCTGGGTCCTACCGCCGCCTATTGGCGGCATCCACCATACATTCTCTGGGTCCTACCGCCGCCAATTGGCGGCATCCAAGTATCAGTGCGAACAATGTAATGTGGGCTTGCGCGTTTCCCCTTGTTTCGAAAACTATCACACCAAGTTACACTATTAGTTTTGTCGTTGATTATTATTGAGATTGTATTTTGAAATTCTAAATTTTCCATTGCGAGTTTCCCTGCCTGACGCAGGCTCAGGTCAGGCCATAAAAGCCATGTGTCCGCTGACCGTTTCGGCGATGCAGGGTTCACGGCAAAGTTTTCCCTTCTTCCGCCTTTTTTAGCTAGTAGTCGTGCAACAGTCCTCAACCGAGCAACGCCTTGCTCATTCGAATTGTGATCTCCGTGTCTTTACATTTTTACTTCATCGATAAACAGTTTTCTTTTACAGTCGATCGAGTTCAATCCTTATTCTGCTATTAAAGGATCCTCAACAATTATATTACAGTATTAGTTTTATTATTTATTATGAATTCGCCTCATTTCATCGCCGATGAACTCGCTTCATTTGAATTATGTTACACTATTAGTTTCGTTATTTATTTTAATTTTGTGATATTCGAACATATTATTTATATCAATGCCATTTACTTTAATTAATGTACTGTGAAGAAATAGATATGATTTTAGAACGTTAAGCGCCATGCCTGTTTCGTCTGTCTTTCCGTCTGATCCGCGAGAAAGGATTCCGTCGAAATCGGTTTTCGGCCAAGGATTGGTTTAGGTTACGACAAAGCAGTATAAACATTTTAGAAATGTTTTTTAAACACGTTAAATTCCGCGTCAGACACCGGTGACTGTCGCGGTCCGAATGAAAAGTTTAGTGTCAATCTCGCTCGAGATTTCTACGAATGCCTCAAAACATGTTTTCGCGGCTTACGCTGTCGTACAGTGCAACGACTCTCGCGGAAAACTTCCTCGTCCCACGAATGTATAACCGCGGCTAGGTCCTCCGTACCGAAAGGGTTAAACAATTCTAACACTTCTCGTTCGTTTCAAATGGGTCGGTAAAGTTACATATGGGAATCCGATTGAATTATGATGCAACAACTTTTGAAATAAGAGTGAGGGACCGCTTTACACCGCAAAGGGTCGAATCAGAATTCTTATTGATGGAACCAATCTGTATATGATAGAGTGTTCGAAGTGGTTAGGCGTGCAATGTACAAAGCGCGAGACTTTGGTCCAGAAACACACCGGGCCACCCGCGCCCCTAATTTTCTCGTCGAAAACTCACATTACGCCGCACCCGAAATATACCACTTCTAAACTTAGATTACAGTAGACTTCGTGACGACCAATATGTACCAAGTTGCACGACACCCTAAATTTCTCTGGGCTATTCTAACAGTACCTGCAATAGCGAGCGAAGAGACAACAGTCGTTCGGTTTTAATCGCTTACTATCGCTTGACACGCTTTCCAACTTCGTTCGTATCATAAATAAATTACGAAGGATAAATGTGAGAAATTACTATGATTCTGTGTTTCGTTATGCAGGATGGCGTGTATATACGATCTATCTATTTGGAAGGCGCCGGCTGGGACAAAAGGAACAATGTTCTAGTCGAACCAGCGCCCATGCAACTTGTTTGCAACATGCCTGTGATTTATTTCCGGCCCATGGAGCAATTTAAAAAGAGAACCAAAGGTTTGTACTGTACAAAATTTATATACACTTTTGTCGGACAGCTTAACAGTTGCCGAAAGGCTCAAGGCGAAATTAAGCTGCACTGAATTCTATAACAATTTTTATTTTATTCATTCTTTGAAGATCCTATACGCTATAAATTTGACGATTTTTGCAGCGTAGAAATTACTGAACTGTGGATTGTAGTTGTTTGTAGAATCAGCACATTTGGAGATGCAGATTTTGAGAATTGAATGATTGCAATATTATATTGTGTAAGGGTCCACAGTTTAGTAACAACACGCCAGACAATCGAGAAAGATGGCTCCGCGGCAGGTAGAACGGCACTGATCAATTTCAGGTCTGTACAACTCCCCCTGCTACTATTACCCTCAAAGGAGCGGGGACCAAGGACGAGCGTCGTTTGTCGTCGCCGTCGACCTGAACATCGGTCCCGAGGGATCCGATTTCTGGATAAAACGGGGCACCGCTCTCCTGCTGAGTCTCGCGACTTAGACTGGTTAAGCGTAATGTCTCCAACAGAGGAACAGATTCGTTTGTGTTCTGCGGCGTGTACAGGCCGTTCAAAAACAATTAGAAGAACAAACACCCTTTCAGTTATAAAAATGAGTTAACATTAAACTAGTTTAAGTTTCGCGTTTCCGTTACTGTGATTGGTAGACTGCGGATATTCTGCGTTCCTAACAACAAACGAAAACACAGCAAACGCACTGGAAGAATTTAAGAAGTCTCTCATAGCATCCCTAATTTCTTTTTCTGTTTAATCATTAACACCTTCCTCTCCACGATTTTCTTCGTTACTGTAATAATTAGAACTTCTTTAAATGATTTCCTAAAAGAAGAGAGAAATATTCATTCTACAAGGATCCGCGGTCTAGTCATTAGTATGTTGACTTAGTTATCCCTCGGACGGCGGTGCCAGGGTCCATCTTGACCCAGAGTATAAAAATCGTTATCCACCTTCTCAGTTTCTGATATTCACATCTCGACTTACAATTTAAATTGACAACTGCTCAAAAAGTTTACAACTGGGTCCGCCCTCCGAGGGTCACAAGAACACCCTGTACACAATTAGCGTGTAAAAGTTCATGTATAAATAACATATATACAAGTTGTATTGTAAAAAAAAAAGTGTATCTCTTTGTATCTTAACAGACTAACATCCCAACTTTCGACAGGAAGATGCTCGCGAGGCAAGGGACTATCAGCCACTGGGGAATGGGTCTCGATTTATCAGAGGACGAGGCATCTGTGACCTCAGCTTTCAGCATCAGCGACGAGATTTTCTTGTCGCTGATCACTTTCAGCGTGTCCGAGAGAGTCTTATTCATATTGGACGAGAACTTTTCCCATTCCTTAGGCGGGACGCCAGCTGGAGGCTCCAAAATTGATAGTTTATCCTTGGTCTGGAACAGGACTCTCAGCATGTTCGCAGCAGAAGCCTTGCTCTCGTTCCTGACACTTTCAACAAGCTCCTGGACCGTCAAATTGAACCGGTTCTGATAACTGCTCCAATCCGTCGCAGCATTTAATCCACTCTGAGCAATCATACTTTTCAGGGACTCGATCTCGTTCCTCAGGTCCGCGAAAGATTTGTTGAACATCTCGTGAACCTCGTCGAGGTTCATTTTGTCGGTAGAATTCGCTTGGTTCAGCAGGTTCGTCAAGGTGTCGTTGATGTGCTTTTTAAAAGCGACCCATTCATCAGGAGGAACAAAAGACTTGATGAACTTGGTATAATCAAATTTGGTCGGGTCTCCATTCTTCGAAGCAGCTTGGAGATTAGGCTTATTGCTGGTCTTCATTTTATCGATCTCCGCAGCCCATTCTGCCTTCGTACTAGCGATTTCGTCCTTGAGTTTCGCGAAATCGTTGGCGGTGGAGTCTTTAAATGCTGTCCAGCCAACAGGATCAGTAGTAACAGGTTTCTTGCTCTGAATATCCTGGATGATTTTAGTCAGGGAGTCGTTGATCTGAGCCTTGAAGTCCAGCCAATCGTTGGTTAAATTAGCCAACTGATTATTGTCGAATTTGGCTGCTCCAAGATTTGGACGTTCAGATTTATTCACGGAAGATAGTGTAGCTAGCTCAATTGGAGACTGGGTGGTCCTGAAAACTGAGAAACTCTTCATGACTTCGTCCCTGTAGGTGGCCCAAGCAGGATCACCTGGAGGAGGCATCCTGTCCTTTATCTTCTTCACAGCGTCGTCGACAGTCTTGATGATATCTGCTTTGTAGCTGACCCAATCTTCGTCGGCATCTTTTGGTCCAGTTGCTGACTCCTTCGGAGGCTTCTGCGTGTCTATTTTGTCTCTAAAAGCAGAGAATCGATCTTTGATGTCAGCTCCATAGGTTGCCCAAGCTGGATCACCTGGAGGAGGCATATTCTTTCCAATGTCGATGATGGCATCATCTATGGAAGACGTTATGTCATCTTTAAAATTCTTCCAGTCAAAGATCGCTGGGATCATTGAGTCGTGAAGACTGTTGTTTCGAGACAGCGATGCTGTTCCTCCTTCTGACATCTTCAGCATGGTCTTGGGAGTAATATCAGTCTTCATAGAAGCTACTTGAGCCTTCAGATCAGCGAACTGATTGACAATGTCCTTTTTGAATGCGATCCACTTGGCAGCAGAGGCTGGGCCACTGCCCATAGAGGATATAGAATCATTCAATGACTTCACCAAGTCGGTCCTGAAAATAAGCCAGTCTTGATAAACGTTCATTGGAGCTGATGCTCGCAGGATAAAGCTATCTGGGTAGATCGAAGACTTCTCCTTTGGTACTGTGGAATCTGTTTCAGGTTTAGGGGGATGAAGAGTGGATACTTGGTTCCTTAGATCAGAGAACGTGTTGTTTATATAGTTCTTGAAGGCTGCCCAATCTGTGTCCAAGGTTGCTGACGCTCTGGTGTCGTTTATGTAGGTCACTACGTCTTTGATCGTGCTGTTGATGCTGTCCTTGAACGCTGTCCAGTTTACTGGCGTGAACGTTGCTCCTAGGAATGGCGTTTTTGTCTTGTCCTCTTTCCAGGCGTCGAATATCGGAGTTGGAATGTCCTCGCAAGAGAGCATGGGGTTCTCCGGACCTATGGATCTCATCGCTTCAGCCTGAGTCTGGGTCACTCCGTCGGAACAGTCGCAGATCACCCTGGCCAGTGACGTTTTTCGCAGCTGTTGCAGCTGGTCTGCAACCATACAAGATTATTTAAAATCATCTAATTACACACCTACCGGTGGGCGATTAAATTATTAGAACGTGAAGGCCAACTGAACAAATCAAAAACGAATCTCCTCACCTTCGGTAAACGAATGAATCTGCCCAGGCATCTCGTACCAAAACCGATCCCCTTTCTGCAGCCTAACAAACTGATCAGCGATTAGACAATTAAAAGTAGGTCCAACAATTCCGTCAGACTTGGGCAGCTCAGCCAGAGCCCCGGTATAAAGATCCACATCATGAACAGACTCGTATAACCCTGAAATATCCTGCAGGGTTTGTGGATCCACGTGTCCCTCAAGATCAGAGAAACTCTCCGCCTTCCCTAGACCACAATGCTCTCTCCACTTAGTATACCCAGGCAATCCATGGTCCCTGCCTCTCTGAATATTTAAGGACACCAGGTCCAACCCACAGGGCACAGTTAAGTTGCTCATGGGGTCTTCAAATAGATGGTTGGTCAGCTGAGAAGTGACATGAGTGGACGTCATTTGAATAACGTTCTCAGTAGCTGAGGTGACTGAACTCTTCACTCCGCCCTCGGCGTACAGACTATAGGGATTGAACAGCATTCTGTGAAGTTCTACGTAGGATGAAGTGCCTCGTTGCTCGTCAGTCACTCTCATCAACCCAGGGAGCAAAGTGTGAGCGAATCTGAAGGCGGCTGAAGCGAAACTGTTGGCTATACTAGGGTCCACGTTAGGATCCTGAGGGTTTGTGTCTCTGTAGCCCGATTTGAGAGGTCTCAGGCCTCTCAAGGTCACTTCTGTGTCTCCCAGTACAATTGGTAGGAACTCCTGGTAGGTGATGTGCTGCATCTGTGCACCGACTATACGTCGAGTCTCTTGATACAGTCTTTCGTCGTTCCAGGTAGGGTTGATCTCAACTAATTGATTTGCGATTTTGTTGTGCTGCCTCGCCCAGACGAGATGCATCGTTGTTAAATGAAGATTCTCGTTAGCTCTGGCATCGCCTGCTGCGAAACAGTAACGTCCTCTCAGTTTCTCTGTTTCGCGATTGCATCCGTCGTTGGGATTTTTGCTGGGAGGTAGCAATGTGCGATTGTCAGGAGTCGTTTGCATCCTCAGAAGACCGCCTGAGAATGAACGCAAGCTGCGAGCTGCGCCTATGTCGGATCCATAGACCGTCGATCCGTCGATGAACGTTGTGACCTGTGAGAATTAGTGATTTATTGAGGTACCGTTTAATTCCTTAGCGTCAGTTTCATGGATTCATCTGGTTTGGAAGTTATTGGAATGTCCGCTAATAGGCTTTCTACCAATCAAAGTGTTAAAAGAATGACAAAATTGATTCGAAGTTGCACGTTCTGTCGATTCACCGAATGGTATCGCTGTCTATCGAATAACAATGGCTGCGTCGATATTATCACGACCCTAATGAGCATAATTAATCGACTGCTCGTCGCTCTAATGATGAAACTGCGGGCCTTTGTGCGTGGATTCATGGAAATTTGAAAAAGTCGGTGATGTTCCCAAGTTAATGAGAGTCTGTACAGGAAATGTACTTTTATCGTTGCGACTAACAGCAGTTTGTCAAAGAAAAGATAATTTTAATATAATTTATTGAAGTCTTGATGAAGAAGTCTCTGATATTTTAAAGGACAGTAAAGAATTGAAATTTACGCGATCAAGAACATCTTTTCCCTGATTAATACCTGGTTTAGCTGCTGCCTAGGACCAAGTTTGCACTGCGGCGCAGGAGCAGACCTAACGAACTCCATGCAGGTTCTCCCAGTGACATCGAAAACCGGGTCCCCAGAAGCGACAGGAACCGGAAAGCACTCAGGATGTCCTACAGTGGGTGGGCAGCAAGAGATAGAACTGCCATTAATTCCCTGACTGATGGCAGTGGCGGTGATGTCGTGATCCAAAAACTGTCCATAAACAGCCATCATCACGGTAAAATGAGGATTGGTACTGGGCGAAGGTTTATGGACCTTCAGACTGACTTCCCTGGCAGAAGGTAGTTCATCGCCAGCCAAAGATTTCCTAGGAGCCTCTAGGCCATCAGAGTAACTTGGAGGAAGGACACGCCTGAACGGTGTCATGGTTGCACCTTGCTGCATCTGCCTGTTGCAACTTCCATCGAACGTTCTATATTTATTCAACGGACAATCTGGTTCTGTCAAATGTTTGCAGACACCTTGTGGCGCCCATCCACCGTCAAAGAAGCTGCCAACTGCTGACGGTTCTCCAAGGATCGATCTCGTATTCTCGATCTTCTTGGTGGCAGCCATTTCACCGATGGCAGCTAAAGCCAGGGTTCGGACGCTGCTGCACGTGCTGACAGCATATCGATGCCTCGAAGCTGGTGACGGCGATGGCAACGGGGATGTCAATGCAGTTGCATCGGCGAAAAGTCGTTCATTTATTGCCTGGCGACTAGCTTCCAAGCCTTCTTTAAACTCATCATCGGTTAGGACAGGTAGATCTTCGTTCTTCAGGTTCACCTGGATCGAATTGGCATTTGGCAGGAACGCTGGACTGTTGTACAGGCTGTAGGATCCTGTATTTGGCACCAAACCTAGTCTTAGAGACCCTGTCAGGTTTGGCGATGTTGCTGTTGTTAGGTTCAGAGAGTTCAGATTGTCGATCACGTCCTGGTTCACCGAGTAGCTCACTGCTACTATCAGCGCCATTGTGAAGACCGCTCTGCAAGACGAGAATGTTGAGAATTAGGGCTTTCGTAGTTTTCATCGTGGGGTGTAAGATGGGGTTGAAAATGGGCGCAAACGGTTTGAGATGGTCCAAAGGTTCGTTTCTCTTCATTCTTTCCATTTATCCTTTCTCTTCTTCCCCTACCTTCCCTAGATCCCTTCACTTTCTTCCCCTACTCTCCTTAGATCCCTAAAAGTGATCCTTCCCTATATGTACACATTTAATTTCCTTGCATTAAAATTATTGTAAATAGAAAATAACTAAAATCTATCTGAGAATTATTAACTATAGAATCTCTCGACAGAACATCGACAAAAATTTCGAGAACAGTCTTACATTTAAAACTAAGAAGTACATTTTTTTCGTATTACTGCTTCTCGACCGAGTGCACTATTGCAATTTCCAGCAATGCACCACTATTTTCCCCGATGCATCCCGCTCTGACAGGAACAAGTCCCCGCGGCGAGGACTTTGCCAATCGAGCGCGGATTCCGATTAAATGGCAATATTTCTTAGGTACTGTCGCAACGTTGGGCAACCATGCAGCCGCTATACAATTACGCGTGTAATCAAGGCCGGCGTCACGTAATCAGCCTACGCGCGAGACGACGCAGTCTACACCGTTCGCCTAAGCAACCTGTAAGCGAATTACAGCGACACGCTCCGATCCCGCAAATACAATAAGAACTAACTATTGTTCCTAATACTTGTCATCCGATGACTCGGGAAACCCTCGAACGACCAAAACGCGCGGACTGTAACGCCATTTTCAATGCGATTTCGCTTGATCCCCGTCGATCTAGAGATCGTTGCGATCCGCACGCACGCGATGTTCGTTGATATTTCATCGCGAGCAACGCCCGGACGTGACCGCAACCCAGAAACCGCAACGTCTTCAGGTTTCCCCCCTAGACACCTCAGTTCTGGTTTTTAGAAGAACCTGTTTCGTGTTGTTTATACTGACCGAAACAGGACTGGCGCACCCCGGGAAACGAGAAAGAAATTCTGCATCCCTTCGTCAAGAACTAATTGTCAAAAACAAAAGACTTCGCTTATTGGAATAATCTTAATTTTCGGCATCACTTCTCTCATTAATATTGTTGAAAGTATAAATTGAAATTATAAGTTGAAATCGCAACAATCCCAAATCAAAAATCCCAAAACTCATCCTCATTTTTACAGCCCCGTTCAATCGTCAAAAAAACGATACTAGATTTATTTTTCTCCAGCACTGTTCCAAACAATCACACGTCACATTCTGAACGATCACCGATCGCGACTTGTTACGCGAAAAGCCGGATGATCGGGGAGATCGGTGCGAACGAGAAGGAAAACTCACGTCGCGACGGTGTACGCGACACATCTTAGCTGCAATTTCTGCCTTCTCCGATGGGAATAGAACGGATAAGAGTCGCGGACGTAATACACCCTAGCTGGCTTGTCGCCGGTCAACGAGGTCGTCTCCGTCGACGGCATTCTTTCTTCTTGTTCGTCTCTTCTTCCCTGCCCGCGATCTAGCCGCGAATGGACTGACGCGATCACCGGGCTGGCGCTCGACGCCGGCCGATGAATTTACGTAAGTATCCGCTTACGGTGGGGAATGGATACACAGGCATTTTTCCAGCCAGATAACATGGAAATCTTCGACGTGTATTTATAAACCAGGATTGCGTTCCTTCGACTATGCTCGCCGCGAATCGACAGAATCCTAATCCTTGAACTTCGAGATCAGATCCGAAGAAAATCCATTGACCCGAGAAATCCTACTTCGAACCTTTGCTGAAAGGTTCAAAAATGTTCTAGGACCGTTTTCGATATGATATGTTGCAAGCTTGAATTGTTACGAGCCCCCATAGTAATTTATACTGTCAGAAGATGGGTCCTGATGGGTGCTTTTATGGGGAAAGACGAAATTCTTTGTAGTGGTTCTGAAAATGTTTCTAGATGATATTTTGCGATCCTAAACAGTTCCGAGGCCTCGTATTGATTTATAGGGTGAGCAAATGAGTGCTTTTCTGTGTTTGCATCGAGGGAATTTATAGTACAACACATACATTCTTATTTGATCCTCTCACATTCATTAATAAATACGAGTATATATGATCGTGCCAGAAATTCGATACTATTTTTAGCTATTAGGATTTTGTAGGTAGATGATGAATTGTGAAATGTATGATATGGATACGAGTGGGAGATTAGGGAAGGGAGATGTTGCAGATATTGTTTGCTCGGTACGTTAACGATGACTTGATTAATGCGTCGTTTTACGCAGCTAGATTTATTAAAGTCTGTTTCTCCCGCAGCTAGCGAGTGCTACGCAACAAGCCTTCCAGTCGGAATTATATAAACATGCTTTGTCCCAGACGCATATTTTTAATGCGCCCGTAGAACAACACCGTTTGTCAACACCTCGGCGCAAATCGGATTAGAGCAGGTAATGCGTTCGTATCGACCGTTCCTTAATTGCCAATCTCGTTGCACTATTGCTGCGAACATTTAAACGTTTCAGCTACTGTATCTCTCCGCGTCGAAGAACACATATCAAATTCACGATCGCCAGACAACAATGTTTTATCTTCCTCTCAACACAACACGCAATCCACTATAACTACAATAATTAGCCAGAAATATTAAAAAAAATATATTACGAAGTATTAAAAACTTCTCTTCAAAAAAGACTCGCTTCGAAAAGGAATAAGACAAGAAATATGATACATTTCCCTAAAATACAAAATTAAGACTTAGGTAAATGTAATCGTTTTTGCTACGAGAACTGCAACTTTAATGCTCCAGAAAAGGGTGTGTTAGTCTCTCTAAGATGAAGTGCAAGGGACTCACATCAAAGTGGCGCAAACGCAGCATTGGAACTGTCTGATCCTCGACTTCCTGGTCCTGAGGAGGCTCGCAAACTCCACGTAATCGGGTGAGTCCAAGGGCCTCGTGAGCGAGGTCCTTTCCGTGGCCCGTCTTATTCCGGGCATTGTGCGCGCTCGACCGTCGAAGCAAAACTGCGAGGCGGATAATCTGCGAGCCGTATCGGAGATCGTGGATCGTCGATCGTCGACTGGCGTCGATCTCCCTCGTCTGCTCGACTCTGACTCGGCTTACCTGCAGGTAAACTACCGGAAACCGAGTCAGATCGCGGAGGATTTCCGGTCCTGTGGTCGCCGGACTCCTCTGCGTCACCGGATGTCTACGCAAAGATGGCCTCCAGATCTAGAAGTTGCCAGCTGGACAGTTTATTTAACTGTTTCTGCTACCTCTGACAGAAAATATCCGATCAGCTTCGCGATTTTAATTGGTAGACGGTTTTTATACATTTATGGCTAAAATGCATGGGTGTAATTTCAAACAATAGACAGATCACGAGAATCTGAGATTATAAATACATTGTGTATATAGGTTGATTAAAGCGGGATTACACCTAAATCAGCGGTCCCATGGGGAACACGAGGACACCGAGAGCAGTCTCGAACACCTTGACAAGCCGTTATCCACGCTGAATCGCACCTCCGATTTCTCGATCGCCGACTGGTTTGCGTTATATAAGAAGAATCGAGGATCGACGGCCGGATAGGTAATGAAACACGAGACGTCGCGTCGCCTTGCGTTTTTATCCTGCGGTGCCGGAGCGACGCTGAGAAGCTTTCGACTATTACAGAGGATCATCGACACTTTCGAGACGGCTGCAGGATTGATAGAGATCCCGAGGGAACCTAGAGAGCACCTCCGAGATGACAGTACGGGATTGAGGCTTTGCGCGAATAATATACAACAAACTGCGAATCTTGTCCGGAAACAACACCCACGATATTCTAGGAAAATGTTTAATGTTTTTCGAGGTTTAATACACTAATCAACGCTAAACAAAAATGGATGAGTGAAAAACTTTGTCGAAACGTTGTCACATTATTTTCAACTTGGCAAAATTATCGGAAGAAGAAATTCGAAGAAAAAGCTTTCATTCCTTATAATCGATTTAAAAAAATTAATAATGCGATAAAAAAATTATTTAAAAAGGCCATGTATCTGTGCTTTGTGTACGAAGTTCGACTGGATAAAAATATTTGAAAATGCACATTAATTACCGTTCAGCCTGAAAATGAGCCCGGTTTAGCACCCGAGGCATGATCGCAGATCTCGCTCACGTTACCGGCGATGGACAGAATTTAATACACCATCGGCTAGTGGAAAGCTACACGAAAAGTCCGTGATACACAGATGATATCGTCACGTGCGTTTCGCAGTCGTCACGTGAAAATCAACGTGTATACCGTGGACCAACCCGATGATAGGCCGATCACCGTGCCCCGGTAATTGCGAAAGTGAACTGCACTCGTTACACATTTTCAGTCGCACGTGCGTGCCCTTAATGAATAATCGATAGCGACGGGTTCTCCCGTAGCGAAGACACGCGGGCAACACTTCGCGTCGATCGCGACGGTTCCATGGTGATTTGCAGAGACGCGACTGATCCCGTCGCTAAAACCTCACTGGCCGTGGCAGGGGTCGACGTTCAGGTGTTACAGCCTGCCTCTTTTTACGTTATAACGTATGGGCGTGTAACGTAATACCTGACGCAAGATCGGGAAGGGGCTTCCGACCCTTACCGGGCTTCGCTCGCGCATAAATCGCTGCGAATTCGCACTGTAAGAACCTCTCTATTCCTGTAATATGCGTACCCAGGTGGTCTGTGCTTATTATGAAATCCTAATCCTGGGGGTTGAAACACCCACAATAAAAAATAACTGATCGCTACGTTCCCGCCACAGGAAAAATTGGAAAAGAGGAGACAACGAATTTCTTTCGATAATAAAGGTTTATTTGTGGATCGAAAGACATTCTCAATCGGTGCAGCAGAACGTGTATCTTTTGGGGGCGCGTAGCTCGAGCCATTGTTCCTGGTTCGGCACGTACATTTCCGCAGGCATGCGTTCCAATCCAGGTGATTCCGGGGATCCACGTTCGTTCGTTCTGGTAACTGAAAAGTCGAATGAAGAGGAGCAAGCTTAAACAATATTTTATAGTTGTAGTTAACAGAAGTTGCAGACTTGTCGTTACTACGATGCCAGAATATCCTGGAGGATATTTCTCCCATTTCCAACGGTTTAAAAAACGATCGACGCTTGGTCTTGATCTAGTCGTATCATACCGGGTCGTTTTTTCATCGAGATAGCCTCTCCGGGATGTCTCAAGAGAAGCCGACCAACTCCCTCGCAACGTCGCAGGACCTCGTTCTTCAGAAGATGGTTTCTCACCTCCTGCGAAATTATCGAGCAGCTCGTGACCCATTTCGACACGTACGCGAAGTCCGTGAGTAACTGCAACGCCCCGTACTCGCTGGAACATATTTCCGTGACTTATGGCACCCGATAAATCGCGCCGCGCCGAAGAGTATGCTTCGGGGCTGACGATGTAGCGAAGTATTGTCTGCCGCGAGCAGGCCAATTTCTGAGATCAGCCGATAAAGCAAAACGGATATGTTTCTCTCTTCAACGGGACCACCCTGTCTTTTTCAGCGTCTCGCAACCTGGTCTCACACCATCATCATTTTTCCGCCCTTGGAAATCCATCTGTTCTACTCATCCTGGCTGTACTAAGCCTGACGATGCTTGAAACACCTCATTTTGCAGATGGAGAGCTTCTGAGATTATTTTTCAAGATATTTGTAATTAACGTTCTTAAAAGAAAATAATTTTCTCTTAAATTCTTTTCGAAAACATGAAGTTGCGAGTAAGAGAGGATTGAGACTGATTCAAGAAAAAATAAGTATGAGATGCGTGAAGCATTTTTTGATTCATCTCGCTACATCGTCGTCTTTGAGAAACCCGATTCGAAGAAAATCGTCGGGATTTACCTGAATTTAATTCTATGTAGGTATATGTAGTCGAGCCACGCCTCGCACATAATTCTGAGGATCATGTTCGACGTCTCGTGGTCGTCGATAACATCCAGCACTGGGAGCAGAACCTTTTCTATGGAACGCACGCGCCCTTTTAGCGGAGGGAAACTCTTCAGGGGATAGTTTTAAAGGACTTTCCTACCGAAATACGTTTCTACGTAGAGGCTGGCTGCTGTTGGTGCCACGTTGCTTCCACGTCGCCAGTAGCTGGACCTTGGGAAGCACATGTGCAGGTTTGCCAGGCTAACTACGCGACAGATCTTGGCGAGGGTGGCTATGCACTCGATGGAACACTTCTGCAAATGCAACACAAAGGTAAACAAAAATGTCGTAGGATGAAGATAGTTTCATCATCTTTTTTACTTGTAGCAAAGTCACGTTAACGTTGACTTCGGACACGATTTTCGCCCTCATCTTCCCGCAGACGTACACCTGAACGCTGACAGAGTCTGTAGACAGTTCGTTCGTGTGATCAGCGTGCTAAAACGAGAGACCATTGGCTGTGGTGAATGGAGGAAAAGTTCGTGAATGATTCGCGTGCACGAGTTAAAATACTTTTAAGTAAGAAAGCTCCTCGAGGCAGTTCGGTATGTCACCCTTGACGAGTAAGAAGAACACTTTCAGCTCCCATGTGTGGGCTATGATCTTCGCTTCTTGCACGATCCACAATCTGACAGTGTGCACCGAATGATCGAGTCGATGGAGGACCACGATCTGCTCTGATAGAGGCAGCTCCATCAACGGGGCACCGATCACCCATTCGCCACCTGCCTCGCATTCGTTGCTCAGCCTGACCAGCAGTTGGAACAACTCTGCGAACTTCTGGCCCGTGTCTGTACCCTGCAAAGCGTCTTCTAAGTTTCATTCCTGAGGTATAAAACCGTAACTGTAGCTATATTTCATTGTATTCCAGTTCGCGACCGACCTCTCCAGGCGAGGCTCTGGACTGACACTGAAAAGCGGATGTGTAGGCGAGTCGGAACAGTTGGTCCCAGGCAGTAATGGTAGCGTGGTAGCCTAGAGCATCGCAGAGGTTCTGCAGCGCGGGCCTTACAGTCTGCGGCACTGAAAATTGAAGAGGTATCTTCCTAAGTATCGAACTCCTATCCAAAAAACTTTTCTGAGATCACTACCGCGATTTCTCTGGACAAATAGATTCAACCAGTCCTTGAGATGCTGTGCCCCGTGACTATGGTGGGTAGCAAGCGCTTCTGGGGACCACCACAAGATCACATGGTCCACGATCCCAGACAAAGCGCCCCAGGCGACTTCCTGATAGTAGCTTTTCACCTTTTTCATCGCGCTGCCCCTCACTCTCGTTTCACCTGCATATTGACCTCAATATTCAATCGTTCATCTCAATAAATTATCGGATCGTATCATTGCAGATGCAAGAGGTTAATGGGCATTTCAGTTATTGTACTGCATCGAGGAGAAAGGGAACGATTTCTGAAATCTGTGGGGAACCTTTGACAGTCTTGAGGGCGTCGTTTCCCAACAAACGCGGCGAAACATCTTGCGCGACGTTCAACAGCCTGAGGACCTGCTCGTTCTGAGTATTGACCAGAGTCTGGATGCTCTCGACGTTCGACATCTCCATCTCGGTTCGCGATGAAGAGCTCTCGATCGGCGGCGTCAAGTGTCTCGTGAGGGCCCTGTAAATCAATTCTTCGTGAACGACGGGACTCGATGCCGAAGGAACAATAAAGAAGATTGCTTTCACAGGGTCCTCCGAACCGGTAGATCTCGATACTCGAACTCTCGGAGACGTCGCCGTCCCCGGTTTCCGTCGTTGCCGCGTCCACGTTCTCGCGGGGCTCGTAATTCGCCAGCAGACAGTCGATCAGTTCGTGACAAGAATCCTCTGCCCTATTTTTCGCTAGGATCTGAAACCATTGCGGTCAATTAACGCTTCTCTAGAGACTATTGTTACATAGGAAATTCATACGTTTCCTCGTTAAAAAGCCCGTTAATAAATTTCAACACCAAAGTCTTCATCAAGATAGCAGCCTGATGTGAGCTGCTGAAGATTAAGGAATCTTTGAAAATTTACTCTGAACAATGTATCGAACCAATCTATTTGAAATTACAGGGACGCTTTGCCACACTATTGAAGTAAATAAAATAATTTTTCTGGTTCGGAAAAGGTACGGATAGTCTTGCTATAGTGACTTCAGGCTCCCCTTGGAACAATGAAAATAATTTTGCAAAGGTGTCTGCCTGCAAAATCCGAGTGACAGACATCTTCTTCAGCGGTTCAAGCATCTGCGGGCTGTCGTTGTGGAAGACGTTCGTCGATGGGTCCGACACGTCGATGTCCATGTCCAGAATGTCGTTGTAAACGTTCACCAATCTAGAATGATGAGAAACTTTCATGGAAAGTGACAGTTTTCTTTCGTAATCGAAACAGAGCATTAGAGCGACGATGAAAACCCATGTTCCCACCTGAAGACGACTCTGAGCAGTCCCTCGCTCCTGCAATCGACGATCTCGTTGATCAAATTCCGGCTGAACCGAGCTAGCACGTTCAGCTTCCGCTTCATCGACGTAAGAAAATAGCGCATCTTGTACTTGTATATCGGATGCAAGCTCAGGGTCTCCGAACAAATCGATTTGTACCCGTTCGTCACCTCCTCCACGTCGTTTGCGACGCCGTTGTAGATCTGCACGGAGATCAGACTATTCAGATCAGTGTATCAGCCTAAATTTGGAATCAACTGCATATTTTCTACCACTAGAATTTTCAACGCTTCTGCCACATGGACTTAACACTTTGTGCTCTGTCAGTACTTTAAACAATCTCTTTACACGTCGATTTTAATGCGAACTTATAGAGGAAGGTTTCCCCTTTGCAATGAACTCTCAAAAATCGATCTGCGATTTTTTCTCACGATTTGATTACACTTAAGGGAATGAAGCATTGAATTCTCCGGCGAGACAGCGTAATCGAAGAGACGAGCATAATTCACGGATCGAGGGGGCGGGTTGAGAGACGGGCCGGATAATTTTAACAATCGAGCAGCCCGCGCAGATCCGGTTTGATAATGAGAAACTAAACTGTGCGCCACCGGGGAACTTGCCGCGGCGGAAGTTAGTTTCGCACCTCCAGATCACAAGCCTGAACGTCTGTAATGTCCCGGATGATTAAGGCTATGCATTCCGCGAGGTTGCCCATTCTGTCGTCGAGCGAGGACGACTCGGCGAACCATTTCTCCAGGACACCGCCCGGAAGTGGCAGCCACTTGCTGATGTTTGCTCTGTAATTGTTATCCATGCGGCCCTCAGCGTGTTCCCGCAGCTTCCGGTGCACGATCGAGTTCACCGGATCATCCTCTCGGTATTGGTCCCTTCAAAGTCCTGCTGGCATATCTTCCGTTCAACCAAGCATATTTTCAATAATATCTTTATTATTAAAACTACCGAGCACCGAGAGGACTGATGTATATTGCTTTATAACAATGACAAGATTTCATTTATTCAGACCTCTTACAATTGTTACTACATATACGTTCTTTAACCCTTCCTTGATTTTCTTCAAGATGAAGATTCATCCATTCTCTATTTTCACCTCGTTCATCTAGTACCTACGTAGTTCCAATTTTATTTTAGAATCTGTTTGACGAACAATCATGCAATAAACTAATTTTAATTATTAGTGTCGTGCACAATTGAGCTGATTTTATTTCTCCATATACGGTAAAGCTCCGACTAGTGTCCAATTTGGGGGGTCCCGATTCCTATCCAGGCCTACTCATTCCACTCCCTGTCAACGCTGTGCCGTGCCTGGCCGCGCCGCAGGACGGCGACTATTCTTGTCGGCTCGGGTATATCGGTGTGAACACCACTATACGGACGCAACGAATCGAATGTTCAAACATCTTAATTTTCATTATTTTTTCATGGGACTTTTAAAAACGTATTTCTGGAATTTTTCTGATTAAAGCAAGACCAAACACGATATAATTTGAATTGTATTTAGTGGTTTAATCGACTGTGAAAGTTTCGTCATCATGCTTCACATGTAGAGTAAATATGGGCCAAATTATATCGTGTTTGGTATTGTTTTAATCAGAATAATGCCAGAAACAAGTCAGTGAAAGTCTCATAAAAAATAATGAAAAATAAAGCATTTTGAATTGGCATTACATTGTGAGAACACGAGAGCCTTTAAACTGTGTCGGCGACGGGCACACGCAGCAGCCACACGCTGCGTGTGCCCGTCACCGACACCGTTGCCCTATTGTAGTCTCGCTCGGCCCGAGCGGAGTGGTAGACGCAGTCATAAATTAGAAAAGCAAGGAAGATCACGATTCCTTTCCACTCCGGTAAACCACCCCCTGCCCAAGAATCAAGGGATTACAAGGGATTAAGAATCAGGGAGTATTGTCAGATACCATTTGCTCGAACTACCTTATACCCACTCTAGCCTGGGCCTTCCTAACAATAAGGGCCTGCGTGCCACATGTACGAGATATTACCGCGGAAGTACCATCGTCGACCGATTTGTACCGGCAATGGTAATTTCCCAAACTCAGGGTCTTCCCTACTCATAAATCCTCACAAAACCCGTCTCCCTCTTTCCGTCCTCCTATTACAATCATGTTCCTGCAAGACCTGACCCGTCCTTGAGGTAAATGACAATCAGACATCCTCTCTAGCGACCATCCCTGGTTTTCTACCAACTTTCATTTTTCCTCCCCTACAATTCCCCTACTCTAAAACCATCCTTCTTTCCATTTTCCTAATCACCCCCTAGAACAGAATTCATCCGATCTTCAAACCGGTCGCATCGTCCTGAGTAAAATAAAGACCATAAACAAAGTTCGAAGTTATTTTTCTTTCGGGTGCACGACACAAAATTGGCGCAGCCGGTAGGATCTGTCATTGGTGAAACAAAATAAACAGACTTTATCAAAAGTATTCTCCACCTACGGATTTTTATCGTGACGGGAAACAATAGTGCTAACCGGTAGAGTCTACGGATCCAATCCTTTCAGAGAAGGAAGTCAACCACTGGCACGCACAGAAACAACTTCTTCACTGGTAGACGGCAGGTACATACATATTTCGATTTGGTTGCTTGGTAATCGCCTTTTACACTCAGACTACGATGTCTCTTCCATCTCCAGATAATTCCACATATTCCTCCGAGTACCCAATATCATTTCTATGTAAACTAATCCCAAAAGAATTCATCCGATCTTCAAACCGGTCACATCGTCCTGAGTAAAATAAAGACCATAAACAAAGTTCGAAGTTATTTTTCTTTCGGGTGCACGACAATATATGTCCACTGGCATAGAAACACAACAATGTGAAATATTAAATCTTTCCCTAATCTTGCCAGTTCAGTGTAATTGAACGTCGTAGAAAATTTTATTGGATTCACACGAGAACGTATATGTAAATCAAAAGCGGACGAAATATAATCTCTAATTGTAAGTGCACCTCTCATATCCGAATACTTCACTCCATTGTCAATAAATCGACCACTATCCTCGACGACATAGTGCACTAATAAAAACAAGTATGAACCGATTATGAGACTTAATTTAGGGAAGGAATACGGTGTTGGCAAGTCAACAATCATACTAATCTCCACGGCGACGCCTGACGCATGGCAACGCTCCACTCTTAGACGCAAACTCATTTGACTATAATCACTATACTGTTCGACCCGCGAAACTGATAACGTTCCTCTACTGATCAAGAATAAGTGCAATACACATTCTGTCACGATAACCAATCAGAAATCATGACAGATTTTTCAAAGAACTCCATTTCTTTGATAAGAATGGGATTGTGTCTGCAGAAAAGTTAATTAACTTCGTTTTTGGTTGAAGTGTTCAATGTATACTGTCCCGAAGATTGTTTACGTTCTACTCCAGGTGATATTTGATGACGTATCAGTTGACGTATCAGCTGAGACGTTATGCTTTTGTCTTTTTTAGTATCATTGTAGCTTCGGGGAATTCTTTCGAATGTGTTAGTTGGCGAAGCGAACGTAATATGAAACCAACGCAGAAACACAACGTAAGACACGGACGCAGTTGAATTGGACAAACGGTTTCGAATATTTTGCCTTGTGAAGTGTACTGACAAATCAACTCTGTGTATTAAATATCCTATGGTGTGTGTACGTAATCTGTGGTTAATTATTGCTGACAGATTTTACAGTAACGGATGGAAACATGGGTAAACATTTTTCTTCGGTTTTAGAGGCGCAGCGCTTTCCGTTCGTTTTTGCATAAATATATTCATACTTGTAGGTAATTCCAGCACTAAAGCAGAAAAAGAACATTCCAAATCGGAGGCTCCTCCACATCCTACAGCTACTCGTTCACGTCCTACAGCTACTCGTTCACGTCCTATAGCTACTCCTCTACATCCTATAGCTACTCCTCTACGTCCTACAGCTATTCCTCTACCTCCTATAGCTACTCCTCCACGTCCTACAGCTACTCCTCTACCTCCTATAGCTACTCCTCCAGTTCCATCAGTTGCTCCACCTCAGCCGTTTTTGACAATGGGCGACTTTCTTGAAAATTGGCACAGGTGGAAGCAGATTTTCTTACAGTACAAAGCATCCAAAGAAGGATCCAATCAAACAGAATGGGAGAACATCCTTTTGAATTTAATGGGTCCGATCGGACACGAGATTTATACCACGATCAAGTCTCCATACCAAAAAATGAACCTGACCACGTTACTCAGAGAATTCGATGAATATTCTATATTCGAAACAAAGAGGAGGCTACCTCGTGAAAGCATTTATGAATACATGGATGATCTACAGGTACAGAGAATTCAATCTTTCTAAAATAGTTCTGCGAGAATCTAGCAGTTTTATAGTTCTGATTTTTCAGGAAATCGCCAAAAAAAAGAAATTGCAGCATGGAGAAGATGTAATCAAACATAGAATTTTGGTAGAGATCAACGAGTCTGAGTTCACTGATGCTGCGAAGAAGCTTATACCAACATTTATATTTTCATCTACATATAACAGCTTGACCCTGAAGCAGATTGCATTTCTTTGGAATTTTTACATCGCACAAAAAAATTGCAGCAATTGTGGGATCGACCATACGAATTCAAATCGCTGTCCAGCGATTGGCAAGCAATGTAAGAAGTGCAATAAATTCGATCATTATACCAGAAGCTGTCCGCATTCCAATGTGCAAAGCTGTAAATATTGCGGAGGCAGTCACAGAATCAAACAGTGTCCTGCTTTCAATGAAATGTGTACCAAGTGTAATAGACCGAACCATTTCTATTGGAAGTGTCAATCCATACAAATAATGCAATGCCGCTTCTGTGGAATGTCCCATTCTGCTGATAGATCACTATGTCCAGCAATAAACACGTACTGCATGTTCTGCAGTATGAAAGGACATTTCAGTTCTAGGTGTAATCAAAGACCACGACCTGGCAGAATCTAATATACCAGAAGAAATCTACAAATTATTTTAATAACGAGATAGCAAATAACGCTTTATTGAATGTTGTAAGTGTAGAACAATCATATATTTTACTATCTTTATATATATATATATATGTACAATACAAAATAAAGTTTCACTACTAACAGAAGATGTTACGGAACTTTCTCCTTTACCAAACGTTTCTTCTCCCTTTTCATTTTCTCCCATTGAGACTGTAACATATTGTTTTGTCCCTCTGTACGGTAATATCTAAAACAGAGAAAGATATTTGTACATAAATCTTTTTAAAATTAAACAGACGTTCCAGTAGATCGTAAGCCACTTACTGACGGTACTCTGAGCGTGCTGTTGTAATTAATAGAGTCATTACGTTCCATGTACCGACAATATCATGTACAGGTACTAAGTGAGTAGTCTCAAGCACATGTTCAGAACCCATAAGAGTTAAGGTACCATATACTTTAAAGACAGTGTATTTTTCCTGGTAAAGAGACGGTATAGTTCTATGGTACACTTTAAATGAAATATAAGTGTGTATAAATATGGTACAGTCGAACCTCGATAACCCAAACCTCGAGGGAAGGGAAAAATCTTCGAGTTATTAAGATTCCACTGTATTTCATAAATTGATATCTTGTTCTGGTATAGCTTTTATCAGCCCTTGTTCAATATGAAATTTGCAATGTTAAGGATCATTCTTACCCATACGGCGTAATGGGAATTATTCGAGTTCTTAATGTATATGTCCCTGACACTTAGGTTGTTGAAATAAATTGGTATCTCCGAATTATTTCCCGGTGTCAGAGATAAGAGGGTAGCAGACGTCTCCGTTTTCGAAACAAGTTCTCCCAAAGTTTGGATTGTTTTAATACCATTCTCTTGGTGATCCTCGAAAGAACAGTGTATGGAGATGTCCTCAACCAGCATGGGAATATATGGAATGTCATTGTACAAAAGGTTGTTACGCATTCCCAAAGAAATCCTCCAATTTTCAGGACTACATTCCGCACTCATTTTCCGGCTTTTCTCGGCTTGTATCAAAAACTCTGTATAACAGGACTATTTATGTTTTTGTCCTCTCCCCTTTTTCGCAGTGCCCTCTATGGACAAGTTCCAAACTCGATCGTGTTGACATTAAAAATTATTCCTATAGGAATATCTGAAGAACTTTTAAGGGTGCGCCGGAGCGAACATACGCCACCATCGGCGTAAAGATGACTAAAATTAAAGGATTGCACTTTGCGATAAGGTCATTTAGGTTCAAAAGAACACATACGAGATCATAATAAAAAATAGATAAAAACCGACCACCAGCATGGTGCAAATTGTTTCTTACCGTTCTTCCCATAGCGTATCATGTAAACAGCGGCAAAAATTATTTGCGCTCCGTAAACATTCGTTTAACGCTATTCCCCGTAGTGGCAAAACGCTCAAACTATTAGCTAAAATTACCAGCAGATGATCAGTCTGTCCACAAAATGATGACGCCATCTATAATACAACGCTAGTAGTAGCACCACCGACGAGATACTGTTATCGTCGGTGATAATATTAAATGTTTCTTGGTTCTCTGGGTAAATCATTTTAATTTTTAGTATTTTCACACTAGCCCCATCTGGCGTTCCAAAATATTATCATCAATTGGTACTTTTGGTCAACAGTTTGAGCGTTTTGTCACTACGCGTAACGGCGCTGAATTTATATTTCGCGGCGCAGTTAATTCGTGCCGCTTTATACATTATGTTTTACGCCAAAAGCGGCACGAATTTGTCGAAAGCTTAAAAAACCATGATAAAACTATTAATTCTTAACAAATTACGTGTTTATTCGAAAGTAGTGTTGCAATGATCGGCCCCTATGTCTCCGTTGTTGTAATTTACGGTGCTCGGTGCCAAGATTTTCGCAATCGTGTATTCATAGGCGGAGAACAGACCTAATGGAATTTACTATTACGCAAATTTCGATGGCTTGGTCTGGCCACTCGATTTTCTCAAGTACATTATTTCACCGACCATGACGACCGAGCACGATAATCGTTTTTCCTGGACGAACAGCTAGTATCTTACGTGTTTCGACGCTGTTATTACAATATCATCAACTTTTTCAGTCGTTGCCCTATTATTTAACCACTTCCTTGATCGCTCGATTCTATAGGAAAAACTCGAATCAACTCACCGATTGTCGAACACGAATCGAACTCATGAAAATCCTAATTTCACCTTCTGTGCAACGCTTTCGCAGGACGGAGGCTCTGGTCCTGCGATCTCGCTGAAAAAATTCAATGGAACAGGAAAAGCTTTCTACAATGTTTCTTTCATTTAATGCTTGACCTACGTGCAGGTTTCTTTTTTATTTAGGCATTCGAAACATTATACAAGGCAATGCAACACAAATATACCTCATACAAAAGCAGAATAACTTATTCAATAAAGTAGAAAGCTTCCAACAAAGTTTCATTCACTTCACAGTTCATCTACCTGCACTTTTCCTTTTCATTCAAGAATTCGAGATCTCGTATAAGGTCTGCCTCAGATATACAATTATCTACACTGTCGTCGTTAAACTGCGAACTTCTACGCAAAATAAAAATTATCTACGTCAACTTCGAATGGCAGGAGTTAAAAATTTACTCGTACTTTTGATCAATTTCTGACTCGATCAACAGTCGTTTCTTCTAAAGTGTTAGAATACAATAAAGATCGATTATTAATCATCTACCAAGTAACTTGTCGAAGCAAACGAACTCAATATATCAATACAGAGGATTAAAAGAAGAGATTAAAGAATCTATCCAGTTTCCAATGAAACGAGGCTGCCACCGGCAAAATCCGTGAAAAGTCGAACATCGGAGGCATTCGGAATGTAGATTCGAACGAGAGCGACAACTAAACACGTCTTCGTCGGTCGTAGTTCAATAAATCGTAATCGAAGGAGCTCGACGAGCTGCGTGGCTTCTCCTCCTCGAAACGGGCTTTGATTCAACGTTCCCCACAGATTGGCAGTCACCATTTTTCGCCGCCTCTTTACGACCTGGCTCGCAATTTGCCTGTCATAAACCGAGCCGCCTCGAGCGAAAACTCCTGAAACGATTTTCCAGCGGCTCTGGCGGCTTTCTACGCGCAAATCGTGGTCGTAATTTTTCGGGGAACGAACCCACGGATTTTCTAAGAGGCCCGGGGAGCCTCGAGGCCGAGGATCAACTTCTTGGTGGTCTGGGATCGCGAAAAGCTTGGCGTAATTCGCATCTGCATTAATTATTCTGCATTATTAATCATACACAGACCAGACTAGGATTTTTTGTTTTGTATTCTTCTTTTGTTTCATTTTTAGACCTATTTAGATTCTCGTTGCGGCTGGCTTGATCGAAAGTGGTTTCCGCGGAGGCACGTGGTTCGCGCTCGGCCTGAAAACACGGTCGCATAACACGCGGGAATCAGGTTAATTCGCTTGCTGCGCGGCCTACCCGTGGGCCCGAGTCTGAGTTGTTACATCAGGTTCGCGATCGCTCTGCGTACTGTTTGAAAACACTCGATTAATCCGCCTTCGAATGCTGTTGATCCTGTAACTTCGCTCTGAACGACTATTCCGTAAGATCATTAGATCATAAGCACAGCCAATGTAACATTTCATCAGTTACCTGGTGGCTTGGACCTTATTATAGTATACTAAATTCTGTCTTTGGGTAATACAGTTTCAATATACTCTACGAAACGATGTATTTATTCGACAAACAAGTGACAGTGATAGATCATTATTGGCTTTAAAAGGTTTTGGTATTTGATAAATAACGTGTTAAAATGTAAAAATATTTATTAATCTCACTTTATCAAGCACCGAGGGGCGGAATACTCTTGACATCAGAAAACCAGACGAACTTCTATTTAGATACAGAAACTTTGTTATTGACTATTAGATTTGCATATAGGGATTCCGGGCGAAAATGTTAAGGATAATGAAATTCGCCCCTCGGAATTGACTGCCGTGGCAGGACCTTCGCCATCTTTTTCTCCGCGTCGGCGTTCCGTCCGACTAACGAATAGGAAATTAGGTTGTTACAGCGGAACGACGTCCTTGTGCCAGGATCTCGCGTCCCTCGCGTATAAACTGTTCGTAATAAAATCCCATCAGGTGTGACACCCTCGAGGATGACCCAAAAATAGCTTCGAAATCTAATATCCAGCCCATCGTCCTCCGGCGCAGTCGAGCCTTCAAAGTTAAGCTAGAAGGACGTTATTCGTATTATTAAAAATTGTCTACCTTGTATAAATTGTTCACTGTGATAAAATTTTAATCAGGTGTAACTCGTTTAACCCTCGAAGATGCCACCAAAGTAATTTCTAAATCTGATACCCACCCCAATCATCCTCGCGCGCAGTCGAATCTCCAAACTGATCGCTATCCGAATCATTAAAAATTTTCTAAAGCCTCCAGGAACGGTAGTTTGCGTGCGTCCCCGGTGACAAAGACGAAATCGCGGCAGAGTAAGTTCCTTTTCAAGGTGAGAAAGATCGAAAGCTTTCCTGGAAGATCGAGGGCGCGGTAAAGAGACGGAAAACACGGCTAACGAGCCCGTCGCGCAACGAAGGTAACTCCGCGACCTCATAAAAGGTGCATTCGTATTGCTAATTGCGTCTTCGGTGGGTTGCGCCGCCTTCCGAGTAACAAACTAGCAATTTACTCGCTGCGTCACGCGCATCGAGCGTCCATGAGCTGAATTCGTCTGCAACGGAAACCAGAGACGTCCACTTCCGGCGGTGACGCGAGACCGGGTCGCGAATTTTACCTATCGAACCACTTTGCTTCCCCGATTCGCGGAAACGCACCGTTTGATCGCCAACTTCAACGATCCAGAATTAAATCACGAGCAAAATTAATCGCTGATTTAAGGATTTTTGTGAGTACATAGTCTGCAAGGATCTCCGATAGAAGAACATGACACGACTTCGATGCAATTCGTTTCTTTTTGACGGTTTTATGTTGTCGATCTCTTGAAGCAGTTCAAGATCGAAGATAAGTATGAAGGACGGCAATTTCAGAAGAGGAAATTCCCAGTTTATCGATCGCTATACGTGCTCTTTGAAATTGCTTGCCCGGGATAGAAAGTTGTTAGCCTGAGTGACTCATTCTAGGATTCGCAACCGGAACAGATTCGGCTACGCATTGCAGAATGTTACCTGCTCCAACTCTCGAACGCGGGTGAACGTTTCTATAAATTGCTCCTATAGATCGCTCCGACGCGACGGATCAAGGATCACGGGATTGCCCATGTGGTTCAAGGGCGGTCGCAATTTAATTGTCTCGTGTCCGGCCGATGACTGGTCCATTGATCATAACCACAGTCGTCTCGCGATCTTTACTCTCTTTGAGACTGCCCATTCATCACAACCAGACTGCGGATCTATATGCAAGATCAAAATTCTCTGCATTCATTACAACATACAGGGGCTACACATTCATTTGTTTCTTCTACAATGTCAAAAGATGTTTTAAAAGATTTTTAGCAAGATCAGGCCCGAATCGAGATCAATTCTAAAAGAAAAGTGCCATTTTTAGAGGCTCAAAGAATTCTCCAACTTGGTTTCGGTGACATTAAATTTCAGTGACATTAAAAAACTGGAACTCAGTGACAAAAGTGCCATCGATGGAGGCTCACGTGATCTCCCGGCGTATCTGCGCTGCACTAAAGTTCTCAATGAGACTCGTCAATGTCGGATCGATGTCTGTCATTGAGAAAGGTGCTCGAAAACCGCAAATTTGCATGGAGATCCACAGTCGAGTGATCGCAATGACCGTGGACGTTGTCGCAGCGGGTTAATGGAGCGCGACGTGACACGGAGGACTTCCAATTCGCGGATAATTAGATCGTTTGCAGTCCGAAGATGCAATTAGAACGACAACTGGAACGCGTACGGTACGAAATCAGGGCGCAAGGTGTTCCTGGTTACCATTTGCGGCATTGCTCTTAGAAAAACGTCAACCGGAATTCTTCCGCGTGAACGCGAATCGCTTCTGGAGGCCTCATGGAAACCTAATCGATAACCGATAACCATTTACATGCCTCGCGATGACTTAATCACTTAGAACAGAAACAAAAAAAGGCGTCCAATGATAGCATGTTCAGAGTGAATCAGAACACCGGCGATGTCGCGACGAGGACGACACCATTAAAAAAAGAAAACTCGCTATGAAAATGATTTTCTTTGCTTTATACGGAGGACACTTTAGTTTGTAACGTGCACAGTTTCAGTCGCGGCGAGAAGAAATTGCGTAAGATCGAGTATAAATAGCGATCGACGGTGTAAAAAGTGTTCACGGTGCTTAAATAGTTGTTATTTAATCGTTGCCCCATTCACCGATCGTTTTGCCGATCGTTGAAGCGCCGATTAGATAATCCGATCGATGAAATCGATTTTCTGAGGCACGTTCGACGTTTTCATAATTCCAATGATTTTTGTGCGAGCCTTGAGACAACAAGATCTCCGCGGAGACGTCTCCTTCGATCGGTAGGATCGTCGTTAGACTTTCATAAGGAACCTTACCGATCATCCGCACAATTAGTCGCAGAATTTTACAATACGTCCCTCGGTAATTGCACGGTGAACCGTCGGCCTTCGTCTTTTTTTTTCATACCGAGTCTCTCCTCGTCTTTCTTTCTCCCTTCTGCTCGATCGAGCAGTATTCGAACCGATTTAATAACCGCAGGTGAAACGAAGCGAGGATCGAAAATGCAACGAAGGACACCTCCTTAGGATGATCAAGGTCCAAGAGAATACTTTCGATATTTTAGCCGTTCACAGACCAAAAGCGTCGACCACCTTTCTATATTCCACTGTCAACGTTTAATAATCATTTAAAGAATTTAATGTTTGATTAATTCGTGTACTATCTTTTCTTAATAACCAGTGCACCTGGAATTAAATAAAAACGACATATCGAAACAAAGATTGAAGGGGTTAAAGAGTTTCTTTTAGCAAAAATGAGTAGACAATGGATTCGGTCTCGGAAGATAAGATCTTGCTGACTGGTAGTTGATTTAAACGCGTCGGATCCCACGGAACTGTTTCGCGCGCATTCAACTTTCAATTTAGCGGCTTATTACCCGCGATAAACCGTAATTGAAATTACTCGATCGATCGGCGAGTGTTTCGATCGAGATTGGCTGCGAACGATCCTTTGGAGCAGCGGTTCCCATATCGTTTCGATCAGTGATCTCTTTCTCGAAAAAAATCTCTTCTCCTTCCTCGGATCGTTCGTAACTCTTGAAAATCTATTACGTACATTCGTTCATAAATCGTTGTAGATCATTCTATGTAACTCGGGAGCTATTTTCATTAGGGAAATTGCTCATAGAAGTTAGAAGCTGCTGTTTTAGATCGATTATGCCAAATGGATCATAATGAAATGGTTCGACTGAGAATGTTACAGGGCGCTCCACAAGCCGTGAACTAATTTAGAACAGTTTTAAATAAAAAAACCCAGAGAATTGTATGCTATTAATAAATTCCTTGAGATTATCTTCACATAATTTTCTCCAAATACAATTTTCAAACTCCGAACAGAAATCAACAAATCAAGATGTTTAAATAATTCTAGACAATTCTGCGACTTGCGAACGAGACTGGGTGCAGTTTTAAAAATAAAACGAAAGAAACAAGTGTATAGAATTACGACATAAACTGGATATCTTTATTTTGTCACAACCGAAAGAAGAAAAGTTGAAATTTTGTTGAGATACCAAGCCGCCCGACCACTCTATTTCGTCGTTTACATAATACGCACGATTATATTCGTATAATGCGTTACCGATTTCATGCGAACACTTTCTGCGAACGGTAGTCCGTCGCGCTGTAATGACCGGACGCTCGTAAAGCGTTTGATTTACGTGGATACGGCGACGATATTACGCAAGCGGTTTATAAGTAATCGGTAGATCGAAATGGAAGTTCGGTCATTTCGATCGATCGATCGTTCTGCGTCGTTTCGATCGGAGCCGATGGCTACCGAAAGTGTGCTGCTTGAAAACCGAACGCAAATTTATGCAAATGGTCCTAGGGAACTGGTTTCAGGGATAATTGCTCACGCGACTCGCCGATTGATCTAGATTCCTGGCCGAGCGTAACTCAGTGTTTACAAGTCTCTAATCCACATTCTGCGAGGCGCGTGCTTCGCATTTTCTGCGAAATTCTTGCTTCGAAACCATACTTCGACACCTGTAAACAGTTCTAAAAATAACTGTTTAAAATGTTTCATTGATTATTTTTCATCGATGAAACTTTCAATGTGTATACGTATAATCGACAAAATATCAATTGAATTGTTTGAGGAAAGTGAATGGTTTTGTACTGTAAAGGGATGGATAGAGTGGAGAAAAAAGCGAGAAATCAGGAGCGATACGGTCGATGATCAGGGATTCATAGCCCGAGATTAACCGAAATTAGGAGTTCCAGGCTGGCCGATCGTTCAAGGACTAACCTTCCACGGGTGCCCATGGTATTGGAAAGCATCGGAGGTATCCTTGCACCGTGTCGCGGCTGAAAGCCGGCTAATTATCGGGTTAAGGCCGACGATTCCATTTCCGACGAAGGTTGAGTGTGCTATGTGACCAGAAGCACGTCACCGGCCGTTTCCCTGCCCTTTCTTCGGACTGGCATTTCCGGCTGAAAAAGACCTACCACAACTCGGTAACTTCCCCATGAAAATTAGGCAACATTGATTTCCCATGGAAATTTTTCGCGAATTTTATTCAGCATTCGCAAGCATCTGTTTCTGGATGACCTATCGAATTTGTATTCATTCTTTGTATAGAACACAAAGTTCTATAACACGTTTCGTTCTTTCACATTTTTCTATCACTCTCTTCGATCGATCGTCGACGCGTCAAACGTGACCGAGGCTCGAACCCTAGGTTCCCTCAACGCCCACAAAGGGACAGAAATCGTAAAACGGATCGTCGCGGGAGACATCGTCCTCGTCGCTCCAAAATTGCGATCTCCTTGACTAATCGATCGCGTTTCCGACTTGAATCGTGCATGCAGATTCGACGATGCGTCCTTGCCACGCCGATCTCGTGTCTCTGCGAAACCACAAAGAGGAAAACCGTTGCTCGACGGTTTTTTCTGCTGATTTCCGTCCGACGAGATTCTCAGCCGCCGGTTTCGCGATAACCGTCGTCGGATGACACCGATCCGACGATCCCACAGGCCGACGCGAACAATCTGCGTCGGCGGAAACCGCGACAAGTCTCAATCAGCGATCACCGATCGCCTTGAAGACAACGACGATCGTGGCACGCGGCTCTCAAATCTACAAAAAGTAGCTCGAAGTGTGATTGCTATTATGTTGCAATTGCTCGACGACACGCGGCTGCACGTATAATTAAAAATCGGCAGGTTTCGCAGCAGCGTTAACCAGTCGATGATAGATACAACAGAAAATGAAATTTTTCGAGCCCAACGATTTTCCAACGTTAAAAATTCTTTGTAAACATTCTACAATGGCTAATCTTAAATCAAACGTTAACTATCTTAATTATTATCATCCGTGGTTGTTACCAAACCATCCAGGAGATGTGTATATTGTCAAGCGAGCGACAAACTTCACAAGATCCTAATTGTAAGTTCATTTTTGGCAGAGTTTGGATATCATTTCAGAAGGAGACGGAACCAAATTTGACCAGAGTTTATGGTTACCGGAATGACATCATCGATTACACTCACAGATCCGGATTCCTATCGAGATCACGATGACTATAATTGCTCGGAAGCGTCACCATCGCTAACGATCCATTTAATAGGGATCGCGTGGGTAATTCGCGTTAATTTGATTTTGCAATAACAATCGTAATCCAGGAATTCGCGTTCCTAGATGACGGGAGATGCTTTTTCATTGGTTTTTGCTGCTCGGGTTGATCTCACGCGTGGATTCTATTAGGCAAATTGTGGTACGTGTTTACCGTTGACTCACGGATAATAAATTGAATCGATTTAGTTGCAACAGTTTTTCTTATGAGAGGCTGCGCTTTATTGTCTCCGGGAGACTGACGCAGTCATGGGCAGAGGTTTTTCCGGGTTCGTTAATGCAGTCGACTGAATATTTAAATATTTTTTAGTGGGAGCATGTTACGATGTTCGTCGAGCTCAGCAATAACCTGTCTGCTGATTATCCGTGTAACATTAAAAATTGATAACAATGAACCATGGAGTCTTTGCGCCAAGATCCCCAATTGCTGGTGTCATTCGAAACGGTGAAAAGATTAGAAGAACTGAAGGGTACCAATATATTATTTTCAATTTACTAAAATGATTAGAAAAACAAAAGAAATGTCTGGTAATAAGCTCCAGTGCCTTGCAGCTTACGCAGGAGATATCTATTTCCCACAAAGATCCGCAGTTTACCAATTACAAAGACACCTAGCACGCTGTCGTAAAATTAACGCGAGCAACAGTACCTTCAACTTTATTTCGTGAGAGGAATCGAAAGGGAGACTGGCCAGGAAACGCGCATTCAGATGATCCAAGAAAGCAGCCTTGTGGCCGAGTTGACGGTAAATGGCGATCGGTCGCGTGGTGTCCCCTCGAGGCAGATAGTGCTCGTCTCACCTTGACCATCGTCAAGGGCCCATAGTGTCTAGAGGGGCCTACAGGATCCAGGAGGGTCTGGGAGGGAGTTGGAGAAAAATGTGCCGCGTCGCGTGGCCTCCAGCGGCGACATATAAGTCCCAGGAACAGCCCCCACCCATCGTCAAACGGCCCCTGTACGGCAAGCGTGGCTGATACACCTACGATCCACCTTTATCGGCAACATTACCTGTTCTCCACCGAAGATCCAAACGTCTGTCGTGGTAGGAGGATCATAAAGCACCGTTCATCCCCCTCTCCACCAAGTCTACACCACCGTCATCCATTTTCAACCTCGTGCGACGACAGTCGACTGTCAACGCAATCGCTGGTGTCCGGCAAAGTGTCCGTTAGAAGCTGCAGACAGTTTTGACGGATTGGAACGCCATGAGGATCGTAAGTAAAGTGTAAAAAACTTGAAAGAGGTGCAAGAGAGGTGTACGGACAGTTGAGAAAGGGTTCTCTTCGGGCCCGCGATCGTGCGATTTAATTGGAGGGGGCGGTCGACGCGAGAAATCGGTGGGGGAGACTTTCGCGGGACTAGATAGAGCTCACAGGTGAGCACCGGCTGGCTCTTGGTTCTCTTCGATCGCTCGGAGAGCCTAACACTTGGTTTGGTTTCCGCGACGCATATGATTGCCGATCGGTGCACGCGGGATCGGAGATTCTCGAGGAGAGATCATTCTCGCCGGTCGTTCGGGAAATGAGGTGTCCTGACCGGCACCCCTGAAGAGGCTGCCCACGAAATACCTAGACGGACAGGATGAGACTGTTACAAGTGAGGATACTATGACGTATTGTATGGATGTTGCGTGCTCTGGACTTTACGTAAGCTGTATCCATCAGAATTATTAGTATACTCGTATACTGCTGGCATCTTCTTCCTGGATTTTCTCAGTCGTATTGTGTTGCTAAAAGTGTCTTCTGTAGGAAGCTTTAGTCATGTTGCTGTTAGAATATCCGTCTCAGAGGATTTTGTTCAAGTAGAGAATTTTCTGTGAATATAAAGATAGAATATTATCTTGGTCTGGAGGGAGTGAACAATTTCTAAAAAATTCAATTGAAGAGTGTGATTCTTCCCACCTAATTTAAAGCGCAATATTGTTGCTTCAATATTAATAAAAATTCAACTGGAAAGATTGCATTTTTCTTCAGAAGAGAAAATATTGGAAATAGAAAGGGACTAATTTGCTAGACTTTATCGTATAGACAGGATGGCGCAAAACCTTTCACGTTGGGTAGACTTTCTCAATTGTCAGCAGGCCCTGAATTATCAGCGGCTTAATTGCTGCCCGTTTGTAGAACATCGGGTTTGATCCAACGAGAGTAATCGCTCTAAAGATAGAATCGCTCGTTAGAAAATCGGGAGCAGTATCGCACTCGGTCTTCTCCTCCGCGAACATGTAAAAGCGTGCAAAACGCAGGGTCTGTGTGCAGTTCCGAGGCGACTTTCTACATTCTCGTTTCTGGAGCTTCGTCTCGGTTCGCGAAAATCTACGCCCGCGTGATCTACGTTGCTCTATCTACCCGCTCATCTATATTCGGCATTGTAATTAATGGTCTCGAAAAAACTGTCAAGAGTGTAATTAAAAGAGACAAGTGAAAACTTTACAAACGAGGTTCTTTAACAGCGAACGTATTCAGTTCACCAAAGTCTGCAAATCTGCTATTTGAGATTCATCGCTAATTATCGCTTTTACCTGTCTAGATAAAAAATGAATTTTTTTTTTAGTGTGTCAACTTTCGATTGTTTTTGAGATTTTATCGAATTTCAAAAATCTTCTCGTATGTTAACGAGAGATCTCTTCAGCCTTCGTCGATTTCATGAGAGCCGTCCGGGTCTCAGAATAAAATCACGCAGCATAGTTTGAAATTTAAATAAAGTGGGCTATTAGCGTGACCACGAAACATATATCTACCTATGTAGGTCACAAATATCCACACTTCTGACGACGTCTTTATTAAACTAAACGGGTGTAATCACCGCGACCGATGAAGAAGTTAATCAATTCTGATAGAAAGCTCATTATCCCGCCGGTTAGTAAAATTATCGATCGTTCAAGGCCTTTGCGAATGCTACTCTACACTTTCTCTGGGTATATTCAGCTCCTGTGAAATAAAACGATTACTGATTACTGGCGACGAAGCAATTAGTAGATAGTCACGATGAAGAAACGGATTAATGAGGAGAGGCTGTTTGGAGGGGGTGATTGGACGAAGTTGAACGGACGAGCGAGGAAATCCGCAAACCCGTCGGGTTCATTCACGGGATCGTAGCCAGAGGCGAGACTGGTCCACGTCCTTGCCCCAGGCTGTTGCAACGTTTGCTGTTGCGCAATAAATAACGAGTAGCAAACCGTCTGTCAGGAAGACGATTCACAGCTGACGGCTAGACCGTTTAGAGAACGTTCCCTCGTGAATCATTTCGTCTCTCTATCCCCAGCTAATCGCAAATTCCCTCATAAATTCAACCGAAACTTTGACCTATAGCCTGAATGAATCAGTTTCAGAACAGGTAAAAATTTCATTTTTGCTGCGAGCTGAACAACACAAATTCTTTCATTGTATTTTAGTTTACCTAGTACAGCACCAAAAAAATGTTAATTCCATGGGAAATAAAAGCTTTCTGTGCGATTCACGAGTAATAACGTGTGAAATAGAAAAATTTCTTTACTTGAAGGAGGTTCCAAGATTGTCCAAGAGGCTACTGCGATCACCCGTAACGAACACTCATTGTCATACGAGCGCAGAATTCGCAGAATTCCCATTAGAAAGCGAGGCATATCGACGTTCGCGCAGGATCGACGCAGGAAAAGTGGTTAACGCGCGCACGGTGGCTCTCTAATAAATTCAATCTATTCATTCCAAATTGCCTCTCCGGCTGCCATGCCATAGCTATATTGCAAAACGTGCGCTAATACCGTTTTGCATAACCAGTCCTCTCGTCGTTCCGCGTTGATCCGAGGCGAGACGAATCTCGGAAAAACCTCCGGACACTATGACGTCGTTAACACTAGATCTACTTGGCACTAAAAGTCACTAATTTACATGACCTTATGGAAATAATAGAAATGTGTGTGTTTAAATTTTTCACCACTTTTTGATAGTACATATCCAGAGAAATTAATTTGTTGTATAATTCCTGTCACTTCGACGCGTCCCGTAAACCCAGTGTTAACTCGCTCCCGGGGATTAATATCCGCGCGATCGCGCATTTCGCAACGCGGTATCGAATCCTGTGATCGCGTGACCAGAACCGGAGGCTGATCACTTGGTCCAGGACGTCGGCCGGTGGCGTTTTTCGTGCGTGACTCCACAAACAACGGCAAAACAGCCAGAACAAACCGAACGTGATCGTTTACAGCATCGTTGCGCAACACTTCAATTTTTACCTTAGGGATTCCCTGGACGAGGTCACTCTAGTTGTCTGCAGCCAGTCGGCCACTCGAAAAAGATAAGCCGAGTGGTAAGAAATATTTTCTGGAATATTAGATTTATCTGTACCTGCAAGAAAATGAACGTTGCGGTGAGAATTATTTCGAATTCGCTAATTTACCTTGATTATGGGCTCTTGTTTTTTGTGCTGTTGGGCAAGATTTGTGACTGAGGGGTGGCCTGTGGAAACCTATGTTTGTGGTGCGGTATGATTCATCGTACGACTGCAGGTTTTATGCATTTGTCACAGGAATGAGTGGGTGAAATTTAAAAGCATAGAAATGCGAGAGGAATTTGAGAGTTTTACATGCATGATTTTTTTCCGAGTATCTTACAAAGAGATCGTGTGTTAAATTTATGGAATTGTCCGAAAAGAATGTTTGATCGGTACGTACTTTTAAGTTCGTTGTTGTAAAAGTGTCCCCAATTACCGTATAGCTCCGCAGCAATCACAAAAAATGCATTCCATCGCGTTGCACATGATTAAACCTGATCCGCGTTGTAACGATCACTGTTATTTCAGGCGGCGATATGGGAAATCCGCGAGCAATTCCGACCGATTTCGGGGGATCTGGTGCGTGAAGAACACGCGAAGTGTCTCCGAACGTTGTTGCACGCCAATTGCGGACGTGGTTTTATCCATGCTTTTTTTCTCCCCGTTCTGGCGTGCGATAGCTGTCTCCACTGCAACGCGAAAAAAAACGACGTGGCATTCTAAAAGTGAAATTAATCGATGATCGGCGAAAGATCAAAAGAACCGTGGTTTCGTTTCCAGAGGTGTTTGCTTGTAGGTACTCTTACAGTCGAATAGTTGAACGATCACGAGCGGAAACACGTTCGCGCGGTTTGATTCCGCTGTTCGTGAGAAGCGGAATGGGGTCTGTTGTGCGTGAAGTGAACGATTCATCGGTCGACATAAATCGTGCTTAGCGCACCGATCCCGATTACTCATACGGCCGGAAGGCCGATTTCATCGGCGTTTTATCATACTTTTGTTTCTCCTCATCGGGAAAACGGTAACTGCGATCCACCAACCGTAAATCACGAGGTTGCATCACCGGTGGGGGTGGGGGGGGGGGGTTCCCGACGGGGTGTGAACATTGTTTTCCACGTTTTCTCCTTCGTTTGTGTCTACTTTCCTCGCTATAGCGAAGAAATCGCTTTATTTTCACTTTATTTTCACGCCGTTGCTAACGTAATCTCTGTATTTAACGTACGTTCGTGTAGCCATTTAAAGATCCAGATAAACATTTATAATCTCGCTATACTATTGTTTCGTGTCCCATAAAGCAAGATTCACATCAATTTTCCAGGTCGTTAAAAATGAACATTAAATACTTCAATCGTCTTGCTGCTTCTTTAAAAACCGCCGAAGGTCTTCTAAACTCCGTTGAATAATTAAAACCGTTTTATACATAAATCCTCATAAACAATCGATCTAATCACATCAAATAACCGGAAACAAGTCATTCAATTAACCACGCCTTCTATTCCCAAGAACGATTTCAAACTGTCCTTCACTCTTCGATCAGAATTTCCACGTGGCAGTGAAACTTTCCGATCCACATTTTACTAAAATTCCCCAGATCCAATTACAGTCTCCGATACCCTTCTCCCAACATAAAAAACTTCCCGGAATTTTTGCCCTTCGGCGAATAAAGTAGAATAGAAGGGACAAGTCTGTGTTCAGGTTCTCGAAACCGTTCTATCGTCGGCAAAAATCTTCGGTGAATGGTGGCGAGTTCTGGACCATTCTCTTTCTTCCTTTTTCTTTCTGGTTCCGTCTCGGAGAAATGGTACTTTTCCCAATGGTCCGCGAACCGTGACGACACGTGCGATCGGAAGTATCCTTCCCCACTCTCTCGATTCCCTCGATCCTCGGGATCAGCTTTACCCCTTTCACACGGATGATGACGTAATATATGCTGCAACCGGTGCACTGGGTCTGAAATAATCACCTGTGGACAAGATTGATCTGCCAATTAGCCTGCCCCGTAGCCCGGAAATTCCTTTTGATAGCCGAGCGAATTTAAATGAACCATCTAGTAACTGGAGACGATGGAATCCGACACGATCCTTCGAACGGCTTCACTACGCTTGGAAAAGGAAAGGAGCTGCATAGTACTACACTTAACACATTTGTGCAATTTCTAATTCCCTCGGACAAACCATCGCTGTATCATATTCGCTAGAAATTTATTTCTGTAACGACCAGTTTCAGTAAATTCGACGTAACGAGCAAGTTCTACAAACTGTTACCATTTCCCGCGACCCGAGACGTCTGAAATATCATTACGCTCCGCGACGGCGCGCAAGCTTGTAATTTAGATGCCACAGGGTGCAAAAGGTGCCGATCAAAGCCATAAGTTGCTTCAGATGTTGATTTACGGCACGGGGAAAGGGAAGCAAACGCGTTTAGAATCCGAAGCAGCGTCTGTTACACAGAAATTCAATGGTAACGCGGAGAGGCCAGGTGTTCCACTTTCTAATTACGAAGACGTTCGTTTTCTAACACCTTTGGCCCTCTTTTCCCGTAATAATTGGCCCGACGCCAAGGACGAGACCCCGCGGATTGCAAGAGTAACGACACATGCGTTGCATCAAGTTACATCGGGGATGCGTTACTTTCACTAGTTTTGCTCGAACTATTCCCCTCAGAACGAGTATAGTCCGCTTCTGTAATATCTACTTGTTCACGTTTCGTCAAAGATAGTTCTCAGTGGAATTTCATTTTGAATAATTAGAAGTGAAAAATTTAAAGGTGCCACTATAATGTTCATTCTAAAAATTCTACAGCATTTCGGACACCAGCCGATCATCGAAAATGCAAAAGTTTGCAAATACTTCGGCAATTGGCACTGATCGTGAATATCGTCATTTCCTCACCTCGTTAACTCGCTCCATGGCCAAAGCGAAGATAGAAATGATCAACAAACAATTTCTCGGGTGTAACAAACGAAATATCCTGAATAAGATCGTGATGCAAGATTGTAACAAGCGATTGACGTGTCGGCCGTTCAGAAAATTCGAGGGAATGCGTTTAAAAGAGCGAAACGACAGCGAAGGAACGAGGAGAAACCGGGATCAACGTTACGGAACTGGTTGCTTGGGGAAACGAGAGCCTGCATAAATTCGTTATGTTCCCCGGAGAAAATTGTATAATGCCCGCGTAACAATTTCCGAGGATATTAAGAGAGTACACAGAGACAAAGACCCATTGTAGCGAGGTTCGAGGTTCGAAGCGGCTATTGTTCGACGCTGGGGGTACTTAAACGAAATTCTCCGGCTGATCCAGTGAAATAGAGAACGTTTGTTTCCCCGGTCATTCGTCGCCCTGTCCTGACACAATCTTGCCGAATAAAATCAGTCCTACTATGTTCGTGTCGCGTGCAAATTGACAAAACACAAGAAAAATGAAAAATTTCAATGCACGCCATACGTCACCTCAGATGTGCAAAAATCTACAAACAGTGTCACAAAAAAACAAGACATTCAAACACGTTGAAATGCAGCTGAACACCTCACAGTTGCCTAGCTAGAATCATCGTGCAGGAATGCATCATTGTGGAAGCCAGACTAATTTTTATCAGACGCCTTGTGCAAGTGCAAGTGCATCGCTGCAACGCATCGCGCGCGTGGTATCTTCACCGTAGAAACTTCACCCGCCGGTGTCGTAAATCGAGCTTGCAAAATCCGCGTCGCTTTGGAAAAAAATTGTGAAAATCGACTAGACCGTTTCCTAATTGTTTCGACTGTCGTCATTAGCCGTAAAAAAAAATAGAAAATCATTTTGCGTCGGTCTGTGACCGCCCCCATGACGATCGAGCGAAATGTAAGAGCTCGAAGGAGATAATACGTTTCGCTGTAACAATGTGGGCGTGTTGACAATGGTGCGCCAAGTGCGTGTAACGTATGTGCATTCCGGCTTGCGCAAAGATACGGACGCGAATGAGCTGTTCGACGAGCTATTGTCAACCGAGCAGAATGAGTCCGGTCTTCGGGAGCGCATTCCCGAGGGTCAGAAAAATCGAAGACGCCGAGTCTGCCGAAAGGGACGAGCAACTGTAAATCCTCCACGCTTTCGAAACTCTCGTAAAATTCGCGTTCGGGCCATAAAAAGAGAAACTTCGCGCGTCAACTAATACAACGGCGATTTAATGAGCCGCTCGAAAATTTCGCGAGCCTTCGATAAGTGGAAACTTCTTTATTTATTTAAATCACGCGAACGAGGAGCGGATTGAATTTTTACCGGTGAAATTCATTTTGGAAAGTGCTGTTGAAAATTGGTCGAAAATTTGCTACCGTTACAACACGTAATCGGTTGTGCAACGGTGGAACCCAGTTACATCGGTCGATATTAATTATCCATAATGCAGGTCGAGGCTTATCAATTTATATAAGCCATGCAAACCACAAGTACCTGAATTTTTTACTAGGCGAAATCCTTTTTTGAAAGTACTGTTGAAAATCAATAGAAAATTTCATCGATAAACATGGAATTGATTGCGCAATCGGTCTGCGGTTTTCCGGTGCAACCTGTTTGCATGTACTAATAAACCCAGTTGCATCGAGTACTATTAATGATGCAGAATGTGCGTGGAGGCAGTTTCTCTTGGTGTTAGACGCGGAAGTTGCGTCTGTCGAAGTCCAGCTGCATGTGCCGATCTAACTACTATGTTCCCGAGATGCATCGCGTATGCACGGAGAAACTCGAGAAAACGCATACGGTTGTGTTCGCGATAATCGAGATCATTGTTTTGACGAGGAGCCGGCCTTTCTCTTGTGCCGAGAGGTTCGGTGATCTCGATCGATGACTTCAATGTCATTATCTCGCTTATGAGTTCAAGTTTTCGATATTTAATAGAAGAGAAAATTTAATCGACGATCTAAATTGATTATTGATTGATTAGGGATTTATGATCGCGTAATTGCATTGTCGAGTTGTTATCGATAGAATGTATCGTTCGCGAGTAGCTTTCAGAGGATGATCGATGGACGAAGATTTCGTTTGATTTCGGAGAGAGAGAAAAAGAGGTAGTGTTCGATTGAAATTTGTAGTACACGATTTCTGTATAACGCGTCATGACGCTCTGATAGCCACACTCACGTGACCAGGAGCATAAATCGTAGCGGAGATCGGTATCGGGGAAAGTAATCGTTACGTCGGCGTATGGATCCGCTCAGTTAGTTCCGAGGAGATATCCATCGCGATTAGAGCGATACAGAAAGAAAGGGTGTTATGCACTTTCGATGTCGAACGGTATTGGCGCATTGGGCAAATATGCCAGACCAGGTAGACTTTATTTTAAGTAAAAGTAAAATTTCGCAGTGAGTGGATCGCTACAGGCATTCGGCTATTGAGGAAATTCCTTCCGACGATCATTAAAATTCGTTCTAGATAAGCTATTCGCGATAGGAAGTAGCAAGCATAGTTCTAGGTGTACCGCGAAGTAAGGAAACGTTAATGTGGGTCGTGTCGGTGCTGCATGCGAGTCGTGACGTTCTTCGATCGAAAAGGTAAGCGACTTCGGTCGCGATCCTTGTTGAGAAAATGCAATTTCTTTGAAGTGTATTGCCTTTTGTCTTATTACTTTTGAGCCACTGTTGGCTACAATCTATGTCGATAGTCGGTCAGATATTCAGATACATCCAGGATTCATTCCAGAAGCCAATAGCTATCCAGAAATGTTCAGGACAGCATTCAGGGAGTCTAAGCAATTATAAAACAAGCTCCCAACATATTTCCAAGCATCTGATCCAATAACCACCACACTGTAAACACACCTATCGCATACCTCATGCACCACCGTGCAACCATTCACCGAAAACTTTCGCTGGGAACTTGTGCCCTCGTCGAATCGATCCAAGTGCGAAGCCCATTAATCCGCCAGCGGAAAACACGCGTTCTCCGGTTACAAACCTTCTCTTTTTCGACCAGTTCCTGTCGGTTTGTTCAGATTAAAGACCGACGTTTCCCGAGACTGTTGACAATTAATACCTAAATCACCATTACGAAATTCCTGCCGATAGGAATTTTTTCAAGATCTGTCTGCTCGTTGTGAAATAAACTAATGTTTCTGACACTTCTAGAAGAAATCGAAGTCGTTTGGGCTACTTTTGGAGAGGCTGCCCTAATTTGGAGAGTGCTCGGACGATTTTCTGGATCGACTGTGTGTGTAAAAGCGTTTACAATTATTTCGCAACGCTGCCAGGCATAAATTACATAGTTTGCCGGCACAAACATAGTCGCGGCATAATCTCAACTGTTTTCCTCGCGATCATCGGCGCGCGTTGGCTCAGATATCACGGCAGCATGATCTGCCGTCACGGTGCACGCACATGTGTGCCGCGGTTTGTGGGCGACCTCGTGCCTTTGGTATACCCACAATCAAACGAGCGCGTGACTCTCCTTGCAACTCTCCATAGATTCCTCCGCGTTTTAGGCGGCCCTCCATTGAAATCCGTCCTCTGGGAACCGTTCTGTAATTCGCCTAATTGAGCAGTCACAGTCTCACCGTTGCCCCGGAGCGGCGAAAACTCCATTGAATAACTTGAATATATTCCAGATCGACGCGTGAGAAGTCTTGTTCCATGGAATACACGGCGCGCGCGCGGAATACATGAATGAAAAATCACGCTCGATCGTCGCCGATGGATCGATCTATGTCTGTTTTCCCGCGCTAGGATCCCAGATCCAGTCTTCGCCTTCACCCCGTTGCCTCGACCTTGCTTTCCTGTCTACTAACTATTTTCTTGCGCAACTATCCCGATAGGTGGCTTATGGTTTTCACGGTTCTAGGAAATTTTTACGAAAAATCAACCACCCCGTCAGCGCAGTCCAGTTGAGGAATTTAGCGTAACGGTGTTGCCTCGTTGATCTTTCCAAAGTGCACGTTTCAAGGAAACCGAAGGAATGTTGCACGCTCTTTTGCCGTACTGTGTTTATGGTACACAGTGACGGAAATTATACAACTGGGAAATTTATTTGCCCAGATCGGTAATTAAACCCGGTGCCAATCAACGACAGAGTACGATTCGAAGTCCCGTAGACGTATCATTACGCCGTCTTTCTCCTTGGTTCGGTCAACATCATCGGCGGTTGCCGCAAGTATATTCAGTGGGCACTATTCTCGCAATAGGCGACCCATTTTAATTTCATGTAGGTCACGTATCATACGTAGGCTAGACAATATATTTTGTAATCGAGGATTCAGTAAATTCTGTTAATTGCTTACGTTACGTTTATTGCGGTGTATTCATTTGCGCCACCGCCTCGGTACAATTTATACAAATCCTTTTGTCTTCCCTGGACTGCGCCCAGTAGCACCAGGTGCAAATAAAGATCGATCTAGCTGCGGTACAAGAATAGATCGTCGGAGACCAGTAGCCATTCGAGCAGGTCTCGAAGGGTTTACAGCATCGTTCGCGATCGTTTTATCATTCTCGACGGTGCGGTGGCGGGGCAGCAATTAATCGCCTTGACATTGTGACAAGAGAAAGAAATCGCGTGGCGATGACGTGGCACAGCTCACCTTGCTTTCGATCGGGAGATCGAAGTATGAACGCGCGTGCAAATCTCGATAATCGTCGTGATGTGAGCGCGCAATTATTCCCGGGGCTCGTTCCCAAGCGGTAACGTCGATGGAATCCGTGACGAGCCGGACCGTAAAGTGGCATAACGGTTTCATCAGGTTTTACGTAACGAGAGACACCCGGGGAAAAGAAGAAATAAGACGACCGTCTTATCACCGGGGTGGGGATTCAAATCCACCCTAACTCCGAGCGTAAATACGGGGGAAATTTACGGCTCGAAATCGGATTGACGAATCGATTCGGTCTTTCGGGGTGTTTGCGTCATTTTTACGACGCGGACCCGGTCTTCCTTAAGTCCTCTTTCTATTTTACGAGCACCCGAAAGTAAAATGTTCATCTCGCTGTTCCTCGAGAGTGTCGAAACGACGGACTTGTCCACAAGGTAATTAAAACTTCGAGTCTCTCTCTCTCTGACTCTTTAAAAGTGTAGGGAATTATGCTCGGTGAAATCTCGATGCTTCCCTGCGATCGTCGAGAATTGCCTCACAATCTCGGAAACGATAGTCGATTGCACCACGAAATACTTTCACCGATAAATAGTCGCCTGGTTATCAGCGTCCTGTGTCCAGGCCATTAATCACCGTTTACGACAAGCTCTCGCTAGACGGAATATAATCAATTAACAATCGGAACGGATTTAGTTTAAACAAGCCCGGTTACGCCGTAATGGACGGCGTTTGCCGAGTATGTTTCGTCGTAATTCATCCCAGTGGAGTTAATTTATTAAGTAACGCGCTTTACGAGGAGCTCTCTCGGAGCTGCCAGTGAGACACTCGCTGCTTTCGATACGATAGAAATGTTCGAGGAGACTAACGACCGCCAAATGAGCACTTACGCTGCTGATTTTATTCCTCGGCTATTGGCCCATAAATTTTCATGCTTTGTTAACCGACCAACGAACCGATCGTAAAAATTGTCGCGCATGCTGCACCCGGTAGCCTAACGGGTGTCCAACCAGTGCGGAATAAATCTCTCCGTTCTGTCGAGCGAAAACCGTGTACTGTGTGTAACACGTTAATCTCTGTATAGAATTGTTGCCCATTGAACCCTGAATTATTAGATAATTAAAGGAGCGCGCGTTGTTTACCAAGTTGAAGAAATTCTTTCCTTGTTCAGGCTCCCAGCTTCGTCTTTCTCAGGTGAAAATATTGTGTCGTAAAATTATTTTCAGTCAAAATGTAGGTTCATGAGAAATTCTGAAATCATGTATTGTTTTTTTCAATATAATTTTCCGAGCCAAAGAAATAATTTTTCCTGAGTATATTACTTCTCGAACTGCTACAGTTCTTCAGTTATTAGAAAAGTGAAAAATTCTCACACAAACTTGTACGTGGAATTCAACAAAATTTTTTAGATTTTTCTACAATGCGACAGTCGTTTCTAGATTTTTTCCAAGTCAGTTTTTCTTACACCCTGTATGCAAGATAGCTCGGATAGCTCAACGATCGAAAGGTAGCAATTTGATCGAAAGGTAGCTCACACAATGTAGCGATTTTATCCATAGGTAGTCATTTTATCGAAAGAAACTTGTTCCTCGGTTTTACGATCGTTCTCAACTGTGGCTAACGAAGCAACAAAGTTGATAAATTTTTCTTGTTACCAGAATTCGTCGGATTAATTACAGAAGCTTCCTTGCGCGGATATTTGAGCTACCGCGAAGTTAAATCGTCCCCAAGAGGGGGATTTAATTAAAACCAACCGAAACGAGCGATCCCTACTCGAACAGAATGGAAGAAGACTCTTCTGTTCGCGATTTCGAACGGAGAATCGCTTTTTGTTCACCGGATTGAGAAAGAACAGATCCAAGTGAAAGGTGCCCATCAAGGATGCGTAATTGGTGACTTTTGAATAATATGTCTGCGGTCCTTGATGCGTTCAGAAGCAGAAGAAACCTGTGGCACGTGGTGCGGCGCTAATTAATGCCATCGGTGTGAGAGATGATGGTCTGTTCCGCGCTTTTTACAAATTTATTAATGCTAAATGTATTATGTAACCGAGCTCGTCGAGTTTTGATTCATTGACAACAGTTCTTTCATTCTTGGAGAACGGCTGTGGCTCTGCTGTTCCAAAAATAGAAAAAAGAGAATTTCATCTGATCATGGCTGTGGATTAGAAATGCAAAAATTTGGGAATCTCAACTCGCAGTGACAGCCTTTTCTTTCGCTATTATTACTAAAAGTTATTTTTAATACAGTCAATTGTTGCACGTCTGTTTCAGACAATTTTGCTGGTCTTCGTCTTCGCCGTGCTGGCGGTATGTTCAGCGCAGGACTATAGTCAACTGTTCGCAGGATTCGGGCCATACCTGAGGCAAACTGCAGGGATGAGAGATCCTCGATCGAACAGGGGTGCGTAGAATGACGAATTCGAAATAAATTTTAGATTTTAAAAATATTAGAACGGACGTCGCCTCTCTCAAAAATATTTACAGGATGTTTTGATCGTTCCATTGCCCCAGCCCCTCTTCTTCTCCTTCTTTCCGCGATCGTCTAAGGCCAGCCCAATCGATCTGGCATTTACTGCGGCACGTGTCGATGCAAACTGCACAGCGCACACTGCACACGTAACCAGGATACGCGATCCTTGCGATCGAGTGGAACGCGGGAGAGCGCGTGTGTACGTGCCGGAATGGGTGCCAAGTTCAAACTCACCTACAATAAATATCGCCGGGAAAGTGGCGCTGACAAAACGTTGAGCCGTACTCTGAAACTGGTCGATCCTGTTGTGTAACACGTGCAGCTAGCGTGCGAACTTTTCCGCGAATCTCGCCTCCGCAGCATCCGAATTTATTTTCACACGCGCTCGAAACAACGTAAAAAAAAAACTGTATTCCGATTTTATTTCTCTCTTGCGTTTTACGCTTCGTCCGTTGGCGGAAGTTGTGCGTTATAGAGTACAATAATTAGGCTGCGGTGGTCTGTGCTGTAATTATATCAAGCTTACAGAAAGAATCGGCTAGAAACTTTCACTGAATTTCGTTCCTATTTGCGTTGCCTTTAATCGGCCGCGGGTATCGATACCGGAAATTTTGTTTCATGAAACTTCTGGGTGGAAACGTGTTACACAGAGCAAATAGAGAGTGTTGCAATGAAAGTTTTGAGGCACTACCGTATTTCTCTAGACCGACCTGTTTTAATGTAGTCTTTTGCTCGTGTTTACCTCAGCTTTGTGATTCAATTTAAAAATAAAACTCGAGCGTCAGAATTTTTACATGTGTTTCAATTCGCGCAATCGTCGATAGGTCACCGGCTCCCTTTAATCGATCCGATCGATCGATCCAGCCGAGATTTCGCAACGAATCGGTAAACATCGACGGTGGTCTGACACACAAACACAGCTTCCTACAGTTCCTTACACCATTAGCATCGATTGTCCGTAATCTCGATGACTATACTCGAGTCGATTAATAATCACGATTCGCTTCCCGGCTGGGAAGGATTTCCACCGGCTTTCCTTGAAGACTTTCCCCTTCGGTGCATCGGTAAATAACTTCCCAGATCGTGCAACAAACTCGTACATCTGCTGAAGACTTTCAGCCGAAACCTTCCAAGTCACGGTAAATTCTGAGCCAGCAATAAATTTGGTTAATTTCTCCTTTTTCTTATCACCGAATGATCAAATCACTGCTGGAGAATTGAGTAGTTCCAACTCGTTGTAAATAAAAAATAATAATGAATAAATTAAAAGTCACTTGCCCTTAAATCGACGTCGTGCAATTCGCTTGCGTGTACCAATTAAATTATTGAACATCGAAAACACCGTTGTGGATCGCCGGCGCTCCTCGATCGTGATCGAGCAAGCATATAATATTCGCAAAAGACATCGGATCGTCGCGGGGGTCCAACGATCGACGATCGATCGCGATCAAGCTCGGGCAACGACCGTGAAGGCCACCGCGAACGTTGCGCAAAACGATTTCACGAACGATTCGTCGCGTGCGGCTCGATTCGCCGATTCGCTCGCGTGCTCTCGATAAAGATCTACGGGGGATCTACGGGGCTCTCGACAAGCTGTCTAGATCGCGGAAACCCGGCGTTACTCTCCGGTCTGTTTCGGAGCAGCAGCTCCGTATTACAACCAGTTATCCTTTGACAGCTCGTTATCTGGTTTATGAATTTTTATGAAACGCCGCGCCGCCGCGGTCTTTTTCCGTGGGAAGAACGAAAATTTCTGTTTCTAATTAAGATTCCAGTTGAGATTGGGATCCGGACGAAATGAAAACTGCAGGATTACGCGGGGTGGCTTAATGGAGTGGCTGATGGACGACGTTTAATGTACCGCGATGACTGATGTGTCTTGAACCATTGCATCGAGCGTTCCATTAATCTCTCCGCCGCCGGAGATGTCGGGAAATTGAGAAATATTTAATAAACCGTTGCTTGAAAATATTTGCTCGTTAGATGGATCGATCAAAGTCTTTCGTAAAGCCACTGAATTACAGGAGAGCCGCGAAAGGGTTTCAGAAGCACCGTCTTACATTTGTCAAACAGGTTTTACTACGAGTTCGTTGAATGTTCTTTTTAACACTTCGAGGACGACGTCTGTACACTGTACCGACTCTGATGAACGTGGATTTCACTTATTGTTAGATAAATAGTTCGTCAATGTAGAAAAATGAACAGTCAAATGTCACATAAGAGTGCACTTCGGAAATCAGAGATGAAAGTATGGTAGTTTTCGGAGGTTTTAAAATATGTAGAAAATTTCAGAACTCACGAATCTTGTAACAGAGCTTGCCCATGCCCCCAGGTCCAGTGCTGTTCCCACCTGGGCCCCCGCCGAACAGCGCCGACACGAGCGGAGTGGTCGTGGGCGCGAGCGGATTCGGATTCGTGCCACCCAACCAAGGTAAATAGGCGATCGGATACGATTGGATAGGATCAGAAAGAGAGAGAGAGAGAGAGAGGGAGCGAGCGAGCCAGTAGGAAGCAAAAACACGCTTATGTTACCATAACCGTGTGAGCGAAGTGAGCGAACAGGATACAGCAAGGGCACAACACGGTGTCTGCTCCTGACACGAACCACCAAAAACTCACCCAGCCGAGGAGTAACTTTGGGGCGGGAGATTAGGGGGTGGAAACTAACCCCTTATTCAATAGCACTGTCACGGAAACGTGCGAACATCCCCTCGCCACCCATGTGCACCTAACTTGTGAATAAAACGCTATTTATTTGTTGTCACTCGCGTGAGATCACCTGTCCTTCTTCCGTTGCACTATTCAAGGTTGCATTCGTTTGACGTCGTTACGGTGGGAATTAGTCCTATCTACTGTAGTATTAATGTTGTAGTCGCTTCTCTTCCGGGGATCGTCAGAATATTATTCATTTAGTCCTTGATTCAATAGAATTGTAGATAGTTATTTTTGAGTGGTATCGAAATAGTATTCATTTAGTTTTTGGTTAAATATAATTATCGGTAGATTGCTGAGTTTGCTGCAAACTTAGAACTAAAGATCCTCTCTTACACAGCCTGGCCAAGTGAAAGTCGTACTTTGTAGTACATAATTGAAGCATCAATTTAATTTGGGGGTATTGGTCTTGAGTGGAGTCTTACAGCAGACGAATGAAATCTTCCGTATTTTTAAGAATCGTCGATCCTCTCCAACTCGATCTCCAGCGATCGAGCACGACGTCCGGGATCTGAACGGAGGTCGTGCTCGAACCTTGGATAGTTTCCACGAACAACTCGCCGTCCGGCTCGCGATCGTGAACCCGTCGAGGTCGAGAGACCTCTTCCTCTTTCGCTATTAACGTCAAATGCCACCACCTCCTCCTTTGTAACGCGGAAGATCGTGGCGTATGCAAATCATGATTCATCCTTGTCGCTGCTTGAACGTCCTTCTTCCGCAAGAGTTCCCAGACCCGCGAGCCGTGAACGAAACAGCAATCAGCACTTTCTCGCTAACTTGTCACTAAACTGCGGATATTGTGCGATTTTCCATATCGAAAATTTCGTTTACTCGATCCTGGAAAGACGAAAGACCTCTCGAGCGTCCTCACATTGTGCAGAATAGTTTGCGAAAATTGTGTAGCGGCCTTTTTCTCCCCTAAAATGAATTTCCTTTAGTAGAGATATTATTATTTTTCTCTTATGTGCTGTGTACATAGCTCAGGATATTTTCGAAAAATTGTCCAGTGTTGTTTGCATCTCCAAAAATTGTTCAAGTTTGATTTAGCGAGGATATTATCCTCTTTTGAAAAGAATTGCTCCGAGGCTGAATCTTTCTGGGGTCGACAAAGTTGAAGAAATTATGCACGGCAACAGAGCCTCGAGGAGAATGAAAAGATTCATTGTTGATTCCTGTTGTTGTAAATCAGTCCCCGAGACCTCGTATCCGCATCAACATCCGCAGTCTACTTGTCAACCAGTCACGCACTAATTCATGTACACATCTGTGCTAATTCATGGTAGTTCGTTAAGAGCAAGCTGCTGTACAAAGCGCCGCTAAGTTATTCTGTAAATAAAACGTTGTAAATATAACAAAGAAAAGGTAAGTCGTTCTCTGTAATAACATTTCACTAAGACAAACATAATAAAGATCCCTGATTCACATCGTCCTTGTATGTACAGATATAATCGTTCAATTAACATTCTGTAAATGAAGTTGAATGAATTCTGACGTATGATCGAGAGAAAGAGAAATTGCAACTGGATAGTATGACCTCATGGTACTGTATTAATTTACACGCTTGTACGAAAGTATGAGGAAGAATGAGAGTGCACGTTGCTCAGGCGTTAAATGAGGACTCGAGGACTTCCGGTTCCACGACCGCAAGGTGTCATTTTACCGCGGTTTCGCGGAGCTGCCATAATCACAGTTACTGCAATCGTTACGCACTTAAAGAAGGTTTGAAGTAGAAATGCAAAATTCTACTACTCTCAACGGAATCTTGCATAATTCTCAATCTGCGGAAACTGTTACTACAAAAAATTACATTTTTCTCAATTCCTCTTGCTCAGAAAATGTTTTAGGAGTTTTAAACTAGTTAAACATCGGTAGAGTATTTTTTCCAATTCCTTTACCTCGGAAAATGATCTAGGGATCTCAGAATTTGCTTGTACGTCCCCGACTAGGTACTAAAATTTGGCCAGCGTTTAAATAGGGATGCTAGGAAGGAGGAAGAGAGTGTAGCGGAAGAGGAGGATGCGAGTACCGGTTTCCCCGAGGAAGAGGCAGCCTTGGGATCCGCTCGGTCCGGAGAAACCGCTTTGTGCCGGGTCAGTGAAAGTGTTTTCGTCGGCCTCGTGACTTAAACTCGTTTGCGCGTAACCTTACGTGAGCCTGTGCGCGTGGCGTAACAGGTGTTACGAGGTTAGCCGGGTCGTTGACAAGGTCTCTGGTTCCCGAAAATGGAGAAAGATCAACGGCTTCGAACTGTCACGGTCAAGTTCGACTTTCTGCGGTCTCGAGCTTTGGGTCTCTGAACGATCTCGAAAACGCTTCTCTTTCAATGCCTCACGGTTCCGTACGAAACATTATGATTTTCTGACAGAGTAGATGTAAGAAATGGTTGAAAAATTTGTTCATACCATTTCTCAGTTTCTCTTGCATCATTTGTCACCGGCAAGTGAGAAATTGTTTAACTAAGACCACCCATGAACAATTCGTCTCTGTATTCACATGTACACGCGTCCGAAGCATAGTCATCCGATCAAAAAATGCATAGTTAATGTTACACGACAGTGACAGACGACCGTTTCCGCCCATGTTGTACGGAACCGCGGCGACGCTGTCCGTTTATGCGTAATAGTTCATAAAAGCGAATTGGATTTGCATTCTTTCTCCATCGAGCGTGGCTCCCGCGGCCATAAACTCGGCTTTACGAGTGGCCTAATGAGTCGGTCCGAGAGTCCCCGGTAATTTGAGGATTTATAATCGCGCGGCGTGCATGATTGCGCGTCATTTGGCCAGCGGTCGCTCCCTTTATCGCGAGCCACGGTGCCGTTAACGAATTACCGACCGCGTGAAAGGACCACGACCGGCCCTGGCGTAATTTAAAATAATCGTAACGGACGGTTATTTAATCCCCTATGAATTTTTAAGAGCCGCTGCCCGCATAATTCTGAAAAACCCCTGCGCACATCCCCTTCTCTTAGTTTCACTCGTCAGATAATCCAAGGGGTTCCGACAGTCTCGGAACGAGCCGCTCGCCTGAATCATTAGCGTGCACCGTGATTACGTGTAATAACAGCGAATCGAATTACGGAATCGACTACTTCCAGCTAATCGCTCGTACAGGTTCGCCGCGATCCGCTCGAGTCACTCTACTCCGGAATCGAAACTTGCTATGGTTGCGCGTTTTAACGTGTTTGTTATCGACTTTTGCCTCGGCAACTGTCTTTTTAATTGCAACGTCCTATAAAATCCTCTCACGAAATACGAAGCTGTATATTATCTCTGGAATGTCCCGGATTCCTTGAACATTAACATTTCACCGTTGTATCGATCTAACAACATGGGACAAAGTAAGTTAGAGAAATGAAGAACGAATGCGGTTTCGATCTGTCGAGCAACGTAACACGTCGTTGCATGCGAAACAATCGATCTAATTGAATTTTAAGTACATATTGCGTTGGAGCGTTACGTGGTCAATTGATGTTACCACATGCTCTGTACGCTTTCTTTGTTTGTTAAGTATCGAGTGACAACTGTTAAGTGCCTGAGAGACTGTTGTTAGCGCTGTGTTGCGTTCGGTAAATATATGTTTTATTGTTAGGGGAGCATTAAATTTATTACGGGAATGACATTATATGAACGTGTATTATGAGCCAGATTATTACCAACAGTCCTGTTCGGTAAACATTTTATCAGTCGAATGCGATTCATCCGAACCTGATCTATCCGATACGAAATTTAATAGGATTCGTAGTGTATCGGGATAAACTCGTTTGAAAAATCTAAGCAGATTCGTCCGGAACTTATCAGACAGTGAAAAGTGAATTCGATCCGTCTCTGTCCGAGACACAGCAGCCTCGAAGTCAGCGTCGTCTATTAAAAGGAGAACCCAGTTCTCATGAATCCCAGCTTCGCGAACAATAAGGGCGTACAAAAAGCGTAGTCTTCGAAAAAAACCTGTGTTCCCGGCCGTCTGATTTCGCACGAGTTGTCGCGAACAATGCCTCGCGTTGTCAGTACTCGCGCGCGAGCGCCGCGAGCTGATCGGTGCGGAAATAAATCTCGGGCGTCTGTTATGAGAGCGAACGGCATATCTTTCGGCTGGCTTCCGCTCGTTGCCATTTTTAAACGTGGTTTCGAAGTGTATCGATCAGACAAGCCTTAATCGGCCCAAAATTCGATACATTCAACCTAACGAAAATTTTTCACAAAACGGCAGAACTGTGAGGAAAAAATTCTGTAAAATGGAATAAAAATTGTAGAACGGCAAGGGAGGTGTTTCAAAAAGTTAGGCTAAGGATCAGAGCATATAGGCAGGCGTCTGACCAGAAATTGAGCCTGCTGTGTTCCCAGTTTCGGTCTCTGGTTAACTTTATTTTTGGCATCGCGTTGTAGTCCAGCGGCCAGAAAACCGAGCACTTACCAATCAAAGGGAGAAGACGGCGCGGCGTGTGGGTCGTCGAGGCTAGGTGACGAGGGTCCTCTAATTAACAGCTTTGAAGTGGCACGGGCCTGAGTTCTCATTACCGGACGGTCAGGTGTCCCGACGATTACCAGCAGAAACGGGACTTTGCCAGTTAGCCGAGCAATCGTAGATGAAAATCACACGGGATTTGCCGGCGGACGACTCTCTCTTCTCGCAGGGTTGCAAACCCTCGTGGGAGGGTTGGATCGAAAGCCTGTCGGGGCGAAGGAGCCCCCGAGAGCAAAGGGGCCTCGGGAAATGAGAGAACTTTTGTTTAGGGATGCGTTCGGTTTGTTTGGGAGCTCGGGCTTTTCGTTTTGGCGAGCTCGAATGCTGCGGGAATAGGGGATCGTGGTCCTCCGACTGGAAAAAAAGTATGGTATCGTGCCTCATTTTGCGCTTGAAACCTGCGTTTTGCGCTCCGCGATTGTTTTATCGCGCGCGGTTTAATCGGAGGAGTACTGCCTGTTTCGTTCTCTTGGAACTAGACTTTGTTCGAAGCTGTTTTTAAATGGCTCCGAATTTTTGGATGTGAATTGATTTTTATTGACAACTGGTTAATCTTCCTTTGTGTTTCAGCATTTTACAGGTTCTTCTACTATTAACCGGGAAGCTGAGGGAATGGAATGGGGATGGGTCCAAAACCTCGAATGTCGCATCCACTGCGACGCTAATAGGGAAAGGGTACGATTCCAAAGGTTCCTCGAAGAATCTTCATTAAGAATCGCCACTCGGAGTCTACGAGCGAGTGGATTTAGGAAGAATTATTGTATACGTTGTTCTGTTTAGTGCGACTCGAGTGCCAATTGCGCGAGGACACTCTTGGCCAAGCTAATAGATTTCTAATATATTAATACAACTAGCGGTGGGCAGTGAGCGTGGTTGCTTCGATCAATCTGGCAAGAATAATCGATCGACGAACCAAAGAATTCAATTTATAGAAATTAATCGGCCTACTTTCTTCTATCTCCTGCGGCCTACAGTTATTTTCGAAAATTTTATTCATTACGATCAGTATCGAAGAAAAAATTGGTCAAATTGTGAGTTGCGGATTGAATCCGATTTCGAGGATTATATGCGATTCGCTATCTTAAACGTAACAAATCGATCGTCGATTACGTTCGCAACGTCACCAGTGATCCATAGACGATCACCGGTTCTCGGTATCTGTTTAGAATCGGCTGTACATACGCGTAGACGGTCCGTCGAACCTGATCGCGACGAAAGGAACGATATCTTCGAAGGCTCGCTGCGTTTCCGTAACGCGATCGCGATTTCCCAAGCGTGAGCAATGTTTCACGCATGCCTGCGCGCGGCTGTCATATCGGATCGCGATCGATCGCGATCATGCGTCGTTGCCTCCACCATCGATGCACTTGAAAAACCATCGAACTGACGGATCGGGGTGAAAAATACTGCGTTCTCCACGATCCGGATCGATCGCGAACCGATCTCTATTAATTAGTGCGTAGTATGTTTTCCGTAATTGTACATAACATTGGTGCAATAAACACATTGTTGTTGAAAAGCGTTCTTGTCAAAGGAGTACCTCAATTTTTCCACTTTGATTATCGTGTTACACTCACTGTTGGATCATGACACATTTGAGTTCGATCTTGTCTGTCCGTCGCGCACCGCTTCCACTTGCTCTGCGATCAAACTACACGGAAACCACCAACACCGATCATTTCGTCGAAGTCCAGTAAAAACAAACGTCACTCCGCATAATCGTCAGACTAAGCCACGTACATACTCTCTTTTTCATCACTATAGCCGCTGTACAAATAAATTCTGCAATCAGCGTTACCTAATCCATGGAGAATCGAATTTCACAGCGTGTTAGAGACCGATGAAAGCAGTGGCGTGTAATGAACAGCGTCTAACAAGAAAAAGAGATCGCAGGTGCACTGAAAACGCGATTACTATAACGTTCGAACGTCTGGCTGAGTTTAAAAATTCGTGGGGATCAACAGTGAGATCAGCTTTGCTTTTCAGCGCTTGCGAAAGTTCGATTTGCACCAGTGGCAAAACTATGCGAGTAACTAGCGTCCATCTTGCGCGATTAGGTAATTGCCACTGGCTATCGAATCCAACGGTCTCGTTAGCGTAATTGCGCGGATTATCTCGCTGCGAGGATCCATCGTAGGAAATTGATTTCAAAATCACGATCCAAGCGTGATGATCGGTTGCCGGAAGTGGGTCGATCGACGAACCGCGGGAGAATCGCTATCAAACGTTGGGATCGTTCGTGATTCGTTGCTAAACGATCCGTGATCATGTTCGATGCCGATTCCCTGGTTAGATCGCGCGATGATTCGCGGTTCGGTTAATGGGCAACGACTTTTTGCAATTATTAAGCGCATTTTTATGCTAATCGATATTAGCAACTCCGTCACGTGAACGCCTCTTTCGAGTCTCAACTACTTTCAGATTTGTAATTCGATTTGCTTGTAATACTTCGTTGCGAGGGTCCTCGAGTGGAAATCGAATCGACTCCCTGCGGGATCTTGATGGTTTCTATTGTTTGTAATTGTTTTTGTTTTCGGGAAGCAGACCGTAAATGTTCATCATGCTGATCCAGGATGTATTTTTGAGAATACAGTGTTTTAACACGTCCATAGTGTTAACACATAGCGGAAAGTGTTAATTGGCAGAGGATGTACGATTGAATGGTTCGATTTTCTGTGGTCCTCGCCCTGGGTTTGTCTTTGACCAAGAGGGATTCGGTAGGTTAGACGTTCGAAGACTCAAGTAGACATTTGATAGCGAAGCCGGATGGATAATACGACGTTTCGGCCCCATGGGAAATGGCATCGACAGCGGTTACCGACTCGGAAAACTCCTACGGATGAGTCAGCCTCAGTAATCTCTACGGTAAATGATTAACGAGACGTCCATTAGATCATTAAGATCTTCGGGACCCACTTTGTCCGGCTCGAAACACCACCGCTTTAATTATGAATGCCTTTCTTTCGAGGGAGCGCGAGCCTTTGTCTGGCCACAGTCGTCTGTATCTACTTGCGATCTAGAATAGCTTCTGACAGCGCTTTCTAATTCCCCGTCGCCCCTTTCGATGGGAAATTAAAGAAATTGAACACGGCACTATCCAAACCATCCAATTCAATTTTTATCAACAATTTTTTACCTTTATTTAACGCTGCAGGAAAATAAATCTTTGCTGTTATAATTATTTATTCTCGATGAAAGATGTTGTAGGTCTTTTTAGACGAATTTTCCTATCAATTTTGTAGTTTAGATTATCGTTAAAATTGAGCAAATCCTAGGTTCCTCATAATATTCTGACCCGAACATTTCCTCGATAAGAAACAAGTGTTCAAATTTCCTCTCGTCTGACTTCGAACTTCGCCAAGGATTTCTCTGGGGTCTCAGCTGGCTATTGGTCTTCGTTTCTATCTCGGAGAAGATCTCGCGAGAGGGTCCAGGGCACAATAGACCGGAAGCAGAGTCGATACAATTACCGCGAATCGACGTAATTGCGAGCCAGGGACGGCAAAGCGGTTAATAACGGGAAGATACGGAGGGAAAGCAACAATCGGCAATCACAGACGCGCCGGTTCGTGTCCCGACTGTAAAAACCCGCATGATTCGACGAGAGACTCGGGAGCTTCACACAAAACCGAAGATCCCGTGGCATTCGCGCAAATCGGTATCGCGAACTTCCAGTCTGCCGAACAAACGGCCAATCGATCACCCGGCCCGTGCATTTCGCTGGTTTCCACCGAAACGAGTTTATCGGAAGCCCGGCGAATAAGTAAACACTCTGGTTCGGTATGGGGAAACTTTGGTGATCGGATTATGCGACGGTCGACGATGTTCTGCGGCACTTGAGCGACGTCCATTTTGCTGCCTTCAATTGCGCATTCATGCTTTTTATCAGGCTCTTCCGGAAGTTACGTCGTTCAATTTTATCACATTATTTGTGCATTTCTGGAAACCGTAGGCTGTCAAAGTGAATATCGATGTATCTCTCAGTGCGTAGATGCGCACTGTAGTTGAGTGCATCATAGGAAATGCATTCTGTCTTCAGGAAATTTCTGAGAAGGTAACCGAAGCGCAGACGAGAATTTTTTAAATAGTTTTCTATAAATATAAAATACATGAAAGTCTGTCATTTTTCCAACTATTCATTTATTTTTCTCCGGTAGGAATTACATTACAGAAATGCAACTATTCTAATGGAAAAAATTAAATTAGAATACATTAACTTACTTGTGACTGTGAACGTTTTATCGAAGATCGACTGGAATCCGTTTCCAGAAAAGATTGATCCCTCTGCCTCAAAAAATTAGACCAGGGAATTCTGCAAGGTGCAGAAGTAGGAGAGTAATTATTTTAATGAAACACAGTTTATTGCGATAATTAGTGCGCCGGTAACGTAATCGGGATTAGATATTCCACCGTGAATGAGCCAATCTGACCGGTCACCGTAATAATAGCCACGGTACGTAGCCAAGCAGATCGCTAATTAAACTCTCGCGTTTTCGCAGACTCGATTCCCACCCGTACTGCGAATTTGTGCTCCCGCGAAATTGCTGGTTGGACCGCTAAGAACACTAATTTATTTTTTCCTATTTCATTTAATAAAGCGAAGCATTCTCTTCTAACGCAATATTATAATAGTTAAATATTTATGAGAGAATGAGGGAAAATTATAGTAATTACCTCGCGGTTGTAAACACGCGTGAACATGAAATATGTAGGTATTTAGGTGCTGAAAGCGAGGTTGTTTCGCAAGTTTAATTAGCTAATTCCGAAATCCTAAATCGCGGATCGTTATTCGCAAATCCCACGCGGTTAAATACGTCGCTTATCACGCGGAACTTGTTATTTTCTCGCTGTCCGAGTATCATTTTCGTGTTACGTAATGAAATTAATCGCACGTGGATCGGCGTGAAACGCGAACCTACTTCGCCACTGGACCATGAGAGCCGGTCTGATGAAAATACCGATAGGACCTTTCCGGGCGACAGCTCGACAACCTACATGTTTTTTTTTCACGCGAAAAGTAACGACGCATTTTATACCTCGATACCCAAATATTTCATATGTTATGCTGACTGACGTCGACAAGCTATTCCCCGTTTGCCACATTTTCCTGTACATTCTTCAATATCGGGTCGAACAGAAAGTTCGTTTCGCTCTACGATCATTCGACGGTAAGAAAACTAACAAATAATTTTAACATGGCTTCTTATGCATTGGACAATGCAGTACAGGTCGTGAAACATTGCAGTAATTAAGGTTAAATTAATATAAATGCGATTATAATTGTTTACAAACAGAAGCGGTGAACAAAAACGGAACGGATTTATACGAAGGCAACTGAGAGATTATAGACTGAGCTTTTTGTTCTCGATTTCTCCGCTGCACGAGATGCAGTCAGTCATTTCCTGTGGACTGTGGCAATGGCATGGAGTATTATACTTAATCCTCCGATATGACGGTGATTCAGCATCAGAGGCAACATTGTATTATTAACGTTATCGTAATAATATCACCACCTACCGATTGAAAATGTCTTCTTGGTGAAGATAAGCCCAAACACGGCACAAATCGGATTAGAATTATAATTCCGTCCATAATATTTGTCTATGGAACCCGACGAATCTGAAACGTCTCGAGCTCGATGAATGTGGTAATACAGTGCCCGACAAAATGATAGGACATTTGATTTTGATATTAGATATGTCCTTTAAAGTATCCATATAGAATTGCAAGTTTGTATCTTGTACACGAAAGAAATTAGAGAAAATAATGTACACACGTATTGATTTTAGTCGGACAAAATGATAGAACATTATTAAAAAAATACAATTGTTTGAACAGAAATATTTTGTTGAATTCCAAATTAATATTTAGTAAAACCACCTTTTCGCTGTACAACATCTACTAAGCGATTAGGAATTGATTTAAACAATTTTTTAATATGTTTTTGTCTTAAAAGACTCCAATTTGTAACAATACTTTGTTTTAATTCCGTTACTGATACTTTGAAGGACATATCTAATATATAGGGCGTGTAATATGTACATATATCCTATTGTGTTATATGAAATATACAAATACATCAAATGTGCTATCATTCTGTCTGGCACTGTACGTGACTACAGTCTTCAGTCAGACAGTCAAGACCAGAACCCCAGTGCCTTTCCATTACCATCGTTGGTAACATCGATCCACAGCTGCCTTTCACAGTTTCAGCATTCACTAACAGGTCTCACCACCTGTATAAATTACATTTAAACTATCAGACAAATGCTCTACGATAGTAAATCATAAAATCCCCGTTATTCCGCTTCCAAGCTCAACCTCCCAAGCACCTCATTCATCCCCATTTTAAAAATCGCGTGATAGAGTACAGTTTCGACTTTCTCAGGCAGGCCCATTGATTAGCCTAAATTCTAGGAAGGCTGCCCATCGCTGAAGACCGTCAGTGACCGTCAGGTCGACGACATGAAATCACGTTAACCGGACAACGAAGCCCAGCAGTCTTATCTGGGGTTGGAAGTGTGGTTCTACGCTCGGCGGTGTAAGCCCGTGACGCGATTATGTCCATTTTAGGTGTACGTCGGCGTCGCGACACCTGACAAACAATTTTATCTTCTATCAGATCATCTGTCAGAAACCTGAATATATTTGCTTCTTCATTATTTATGGAAATAATCACTCTGTTCAATCCTTTCTGGCCGTAGATTCATCCGGACGCGATCTTGATATGTATTTTCTGAAATATAAATTCCTAGATTTTTACCACAATGTTCAACAATCTTGTCACATCTTAGATTGATGTCCTCTTCACATTCAAGTAGCTGACTGGGTTTCGAAACGCGAAGGGTTAAAAGTATTTGATTTATCAGTGAATTGTACCTGTTTTCGTAGGTGTAATCAATCTTCCTGGCTTTCCGATTTCAAAGAGAAAAGGAATCGGGGGATGGAGCGTTCCCGGGAAAATCCGGGCTCGAATTCATTATTAAAAAGCCCGAGCGAAAGCGACGGCCAGCCCCCTTTCATCTTCTCTTCGGAAGCCGGTGCATCAATATTCAAGCGGCGATGCGCCTCTTCGTATCGCGACAATGTCAGGTAGTTTACTTTATATTTCACAACACCCTGCCATCCATCCTGGCTTCCCCCTATGGTTATAAGATCCTTATCGCGTCTATTCAAAGGCTGCGAGCCTGCGAAAATAGAGATTCGGCTCTCTTTCCCATCTTTTGCCATTCAACGAAATTTTTTCAGCGAATACTGTTGATGAGAAACATGATATTCGGTTGAATGTGTATCCTGTATCCTGTAGCGGAGTCTGCGGAATTAATTGCGACCCGGAAATTTCCCTTTGTTACCTGGAAACTTCCCTTTGTTACTCAGGAACTTCCTTTTGTTACTCGCCTGTAAGTCAACTTTCGAATTCGTTGCCCTCTATTCTTTATTTTCATGTTTTTCGCCCTTTTGTAATATATTTTTCAAGATTCGATCTCGAATTACCAATTAATACCCATCGCACAGGATAATTAACGCGCTTAATAAATTTCATCGTTCCGTGTTCACTGTATACGATCTAAAAAATACTTGAGCAACTCGCCCGTCATTTTCTATACATTTTCCGGCAGAGGCTCGTCTTCGAATTACGGCTTTATTCGCGCCACGGAGGCTAATTAACGCACTTAATAAATTTCATCGTTTACGACGCACCACCCCGCGACAAAGGGGTGCAAGTTAAAAACCGCAGGTGCCGGAGGAGTCGATCGAGGAAACTTTTCCCCGGGAAAACCGCTTGGATCGGTAAGAAAAGGAGGGATTTACGAGGGCAATTAGCGGGCCGCGCGTCCCGCGAGCGTTTTGCTTCAACTTTAGTGGCCATTATCGTGCGTGCCCCGTCTGCCCCTTCGACACGGCGAATTTTTATCGCGCAGCTTGTCCTCGTGCCTCGGGGTCTCCCTTGGAGCCTTCGAGGTTTTTATGAGAGTTTCGTGCCCGCCGAGACCACCGCCGAAACGAAGAGGAACCGACGAAGCAATTAGCCGTGAACGATCTCTCTCGCCATGGCCCGAAGTCGGTTAAATATATCGTAAACCACGGGAGAGCCACGCGAACGCTTGAAACATAGATCTAATAATGGTCTTTCTACTGCTTACCTCTCTTCTTTCGTTTCTCCTTCCACAGAGCTTTAATACGACCGCTAAGGGAAAGTTTATTGTAAGCCACACGACCTAGACACTCGGCAACACCCTGCGGAAACACCGATCGCTGAGAAACTAAAGTGATTATAACCCTTCCTTGCCGATCACCCAATTAACGGGCCTCGAAACACGCCAGCTCCGCGCGAAACGCTTCAAAGCCACCCTCTTCGCGAATTTGAGCCGATTCGCAGGCCTTCTCATTGTGAAATTCGCCTACAACATTTCGAATCGCTGGAAATCGTGAGTTGGTTCTCGGATTATTCATGCGTTTATTCAATCTCGTACCGAATCGTAAAATACAAAGAATCTAGTTGAACAACTAACAACGAATTGTTTCCAAATAATTAGTTATTAAAAAGAAGGGTGGGCTATTGAAAAGTTCGAGGTATCGGACAGCAACCCTTTTCATCTTGGCACCCGCCCCCGCAAAACGGCGGTTGTAGCGGCACTGTTTCGAACAATAAACTCGTTTATTATTGGCTTACCGTCGTAACTCTCCGGCGTGGTGCAGGACGCGATATTACGACATTATTATGGCGGTACGATTGACTAAATCGTCGGGCCGGGTCCTCGTAACTCGGGATTAGGGCGTGCGGGGCCGGGCTTAAATCGGTTATTACGTCGAGCAAACCTAGCCGTAAATCGTGTCGACGTTATTCCACGGCCCACGAAAACTAGCAGAAGTATTCCGTGGCGCCGCGGAACTTCTGTCCCGATCTTGCGACTCTCGTTCGTGTAAACAGTCCATCAGCGAATCACGGAAACCATCGATCCCGATTTATGCTGCCGACGACTGCTTCGCTGGAACCGCAAATTGAAAGGCCAGCCCCTCGTTCTCATAATCCTTTGAATACACAAACCAATTGCTCAAAGAACAATCCCATCTGCATAATTGTTTCTTCGTAGTCATTATCTCAAACGAACCGATCCCCACCCGGTTGGGAATATTCGTAAATGATTCAACGAAAACATTCTTTACTATCTCCAGCTCTCATGAAGTGCATCAATGCGCGTTACTCTTTGTTAATTTTCTGAAATGTACCAAACGAAAACAGAAATACGGTAGAAAAGCTTTTTGTTTGAAGTTGCTCGAAAATGATCACCGGGAGTGTTGAAAAAGATTAGTCAATGAAGAAGAACGCTTCGAGGATGAAATTTGCGGAGGAATTGCGTCGGACAGAATTTTCGCGGCGACTTAATACATTCGCAAACCTCGGGAGTGGTTACGGGGGTGGCATCCCTCGTTTCTTTCGTCACGGGTTCCTCTCGATGGAAATCCCGTTCCCGTGCAGCCCCCAATCCCGTAGTAAGCAAACAATAATAACATCGTCGCCGAACCCTGGGGAGAAAACGAAAGAAAATACACCCCTCGGGGGACAATTTATTAATATCACTGGAAGTGATTAGAGGCGAGCACACACAAGGAACGGACGCCGCCACCGATAAGGGAGTGGCCTCTCTCTCCCTCTCTTTCTCTTGGATCCTTCGTCCTGGATGTAGTTATTGAAGTCCTGGAGCGGACGTTTTTATTGCTGGGCTCCCGCGAGAGATGCGACCGTCTTGACAATAGCGAACATCGATGCCGAATGAGACCATGCTTCAATCGTTTCATTGCCTAAACGGTCCCGAAAAATCATTCTTTACCTCTTTGCTATGCGTTTTGATTTTTTTAATCTGAAATCGTTTTTTTGAAAGAGTTCCAAAGTTAGCTGCACGATCTTGATATCAAAATGGCGACGTCTGTCCTCAGTAGGTTAATCGCGTGGCATTTTAATGGTCGTAAACGCATTAACATATCGATTACAGCGATATCAGGCGTATATGCTGTCGCAGAAGACACCGGCGAATACTTGGCCTCCTCCTCTTTCTGCCCCCTCCCGAGGCTTCTGCGTTTGTTTTTTTATTATCCAGCCCGGGGGGTAGAACGCTCGACGAAACAAAGAAGTATCGTAAAACCGGCCGTAAAGGTACTGCAGATAAAACGTTGCTGCAGCAGCTGTACACCGGGGTGGGGGGGGGGGGGGGGGCAGGAAAATAAAGAAGTTCGTTGCGCGATAGAATGTACACCGGTATGTTTGAAAACGGAAATAAAGAAAAACGAAGAGTAGAGCTTACGCGTGTGAGAGAGAAAAAGGAGGAATGACGGGATGAGAGGAAGGGGGAGAACGGCCAGGGAAAATTTCAAGTCAACGAAACTGCCCCTGGTTTCATCCCGAGGTCCGCGGTTTTCATCTCGCACTTGTCATGAATATTTTAATAATATTTACTTGTCCCTGCGCGCAATAACAATCCCTTCCCGAGTATTCATATTCGCGATGTTTGCGAGGACAAAGTTTTCCTAATATATTTGCCGGAGATTCGCCCCGGTCTGACCACCGACGTCTGTATCTACTTGGCGGACGGTGAAAACCGCACTAAATCGAGACTGAATTCAATTTGAATCGAATTGAATGAAATTTGGTAAACAGCCGTCGTTGCTTTTTCTGGAAGCTGTATTCGCCACAATTACCTAAGTATTTCTGCTGGAAAGGCGTGTAAGGCTCTTTGTCTTTGGAAAAATTTTGTCTAAAAATCTGTTCTAGTGAAAAAATCCAGAATACAGGATAGAATTGTATTAGTCGAAGAATATACCCCAGGTTTGCCACACGCGAAATAATTAAACGGTGGGGGTGGCCGCGACATTTTTATCAGCGAAGAAGGGAACAGGGGTGCAGAACTGTCTACGTCGTCTCGTTTCAGGCCGAGAGATTAACGATTCGGAAAGATAATTCGTTCGACTAGCTCCACGGAAAAAAGTGGTTCGAGCAGCCTCGAAAAAAGCGGCCGTTATCAATTCGTCTCTGTTCAGCCTCTGCCACCCCTTCGGCTCCTGTCAAAGAAGGCGCGACGGGGTTGAGGCTGACGGCGTCGTTGAATATGGGAAAAGAAGAGAGTAAACTTAATTCACGAGACAAATGGCGTCCTGTGGATTCACCGGCGAAATTGTACCCTGGTCCCATGGGAGGGCAGGAAATAACGGGGCGAGAGAGAGTCTACCTTCCATCGAGGCCCGTTTTCCTCTTTTCTTTTTGATAGACATTAAATCTGTGATTGTGCGGAGGAGCTGCCTGTTCTCGCTTTTCGAGACAGCTCTAGTTAAAGTCCGGGGTTGTACAGAGTAATTTGTGATCGAACTGGGAACGATGATACGCGAAATGCCCGTTTCTATCGATTGCGTTGCCTCTATTTTACTTACGGACTTTTTGAAGTCAAGATTGAGGTAGAAAATTATTTACTTTTAACTTTATAAACTTCAACTGTGGTCATGAATTTCTGGATTATTTTAATGACATTTCCAGATGCAACAATTTCAGGACGCAGCTTTGTTTAAATGTTTTCCGCCGTGCAATTTCGCGAAAACAAGGTAAAGGGTTCGCGGAGGTGAATTTAATATTGAAGATGCTACCGTAGATCGTGGAGGAAGTATCGGAGAAGGTCGCAGAGATGGGAGGTGCGGGGATCGACTGCTTTGACGCCTAACGAAGTCAGTGATTAAGATCTAATGAAGATCGAGACGCGCGTGGTTCACGAGACGCTCGTTCCGCCCTGTTCCGTAGCAGCCGGCGTTCTCTCGGTTATTTATGCAAATTGGGAGCCCGGGAAATTTTGCAAAAACGGGCACCTCCTTGCCAGAGCTGTTTGCTCGGCGTGGAACGAATGAGCAGCACTTTGGAGGCGCGAGAGAAGACTGTATCGGGCTCTTTGTGAATTTATTAGCGGAATGGCGAAGAAAATACCGAGGCGAAGGCGTTAATCTTGCATAGAGTATTTATTTCGTCATTTTTGCGGCTGGCTACGCCCCCTTTCTCGCCGCGAACAATACTTATATTCCTTGTCTCCTCTCCTTCTTCCAGGAAAATATTTACGATATTGCAAGCAGTCTCAATCCCTCGTACATCTTAATATTAAAAACTTCGTACAATAAAAGTTTCTTAGGGAAGAGAAAATTACAAATTTTCGCGAATTTGTGTCGATTCGTTTATTCTACGGATAAACAAGGTAATACCGTGATATTTTCCATCGATCAACCGAATCAGTTCCATTTACGCGAAGGGTTGATGGAAATATGGTGTTGTTATATCTCGGAACATCTGCTGCTGCGAAGCACGGTCACAGGGACGCAGGAAATAATCAATTTCATAGAACCTGATGCTCTATATGGAGGATGGGGGACGAAGTGGAGCAGCGTGAGAGAGTCTATTTTGCGTGAAGAAGTTCTCGTCCGAAACGAGTCCGTCGAAATCGTAACAATATGTGTCCCGCGATTCCCGGGGAGAAGAAACCAAGGCAATTCTGTCCGTCGTAATGGTATGTATTATTCACATCGATAGACCGAGTCGAACTTCCTGCAGGTCCAGAACCGTGGTCTTATTCATCCCCTACCTTTCGACCCATCCCCTGGAAAAGAACTTCGAGTGCTCTATGGCGAAACTTTGATCGTATCGTTATCAAAATTCTACGGAATCGCGAACATACTTTCGCGAAAATATAGAAGATGCTGACTGACTGACTCAACCCCTTTTCCACCTCCACCAGAAATATATGGTAGCCTTTATAATCCGTGATCGATAAACTCACTCGCCGCTTGTAATCCTTAAGCCTTTGCGTAATGAATTATAATTGCAATGATTACAGTATTCTGCCTGTTTGCGTAATCGAGAACAAGGATCTTCAATAAATTGCAAAGATTCGTCTGAAGATCATTTTTCCCCGGTGCTATCGGGAGAAAATGCAAAAAGTTCGAGAGCTTTCGAGGGAAAGTGAAGCAGTCGCGTGTCGTGCGAAATAGATCGCTGCAGAGGGTGGGTTTCGTGGGTGGCAGGAGAAAGTTCGAGGGGTTGAGGCGGATGAGGTGTGGGTGTATATATCGGCGAGACTTTGTTCAGGACGGTGACAAACGCCCGGCAAACACGGGGGTGAGTTCGGGGGTGGATCGCGAGGTCGCCGGCACTCGGTTTCGCCGGGTTAAACAGTGAGATGCTGCGCCATCTCGTGGGGGTTTGAAGGGTACGAGGCGGTGGGTGGGGTGAAAGGGAAACCGAGCGAAGGTGAGCGTCGGGGTTGGCTAAGGAACGAGAGCGAAAGGAAGGTCGAGACGAGAGAGAAATTGCTCTCGGCAGAGAGAAAGCCAGTCGGAGAAAGACGAAGAGCATCCGAGAGCACGAGAAAGCGATCGGTTCGAGGGAGAAGGAAGGGTTGAAACGGGTTAGGGGCCGAGACGAGGGTGTACTCGAGAGATGCCGGGTAGAAAAATGAAGGCCCGGACAGAGGAATGATCCCGAAGTATATTATAGACAAACAGAGAGAGAGAGAGAGAGCCTCGTGCAATCTAAAAGTACCGAACACCTTCCCCCCTGGTCCTTCTACGGGGTAGGTTGGGGATGGAACGTAATACAAACACAGACGCATTAATGACAACGAGGTAGACGTCGAAATAACAGTGAATTCACTGTTATTCCGCGGGTTTCCGCAACATCTGTTCTACCGCGGCTTAAGGATGACACGTTTTCAGACACTTCGCATGCCGATGAAATGTGCTTCTTCTGAGAAAGGACCTCGAAATAGTGCCTTAGAGCGGTCTGGGTTAGAGGTAATCTGAAACAAATTTTTCTGCATTTCGATCCGATCTAGATTTAATCGAGAACGTGGAAAAAAATTCTTCGTGCATTGCGACCTAATCTGAACCGAATGTTACGAGCGAAAATCTCAACTAACGGCACGCAACAAATTAATTTCATTAGCTCGACATAAAATACAAAATCTCGATGGTCACGAAGGGGTGACGCGTGTAGCGAAGGTGTTAATTGGCGTAGTCGGCGTCTCGGGACTAGATTGAATGGATTCGTCGCTGCTTTATACGTCATTTTGAATAACTATCGGCGGACGGCAGCCTGGAACAAACATCCGCCGGTAGCGTGGGGTGATCGAAGGAATACGCACGAGAGCACGGACGCATGAATTTTTCCCGGCTGCGGGAAAACAAAAACCGGCGGAACCGCGCCCGAAAGGTAGACAGAAAAGAGCGCGCGGGCGGCGGCGGGCTGACTGAGACGGAAAGGTGGTTGGGGGTTGGTCGGGGGTTGGTTGAGAGGGGTTGGAGGTGCGGCATGAGGCAGGGTCGTCGGGCGTGGGGTGGTTGGGCGCCGTCCGACGGCCACGGCCACGACCGCGGGGGCTACGGCCGGCCCGGGCGAGACATTGAACTCGTTGCAAGGGAGGACGGGCAACGAGCATCGATTCGTCTGCTCCAGAAACGAACGCTCCCTGCCACCCCCCGACACGCTACCACCCCCGGCATACTGCCACCCCCGAGAGAGAACCGCGTCGAGCCGCGTGGCGCCCCCACAGACTATACCTAGGCCGCTTTCACCGTTACCGGGCAAGTTCACAGGGAACAGGAGGGACAACAGGGACAGAGCGAGAGGATCCGAGAGCTTTACTGTTTGTTACCATTTCGATATAGAAGTTACGACTTTTTGGGATTTATTTGTTATTTCGAATAACTATTGCACAATACCGATCCAGAAAGGGTGAATCTCGTTAGGATTGCAGACTCGTGACACGACCGAGCAACGTGACACGCTCGTTCATTCGATCAACCCCTCTCGCGTGCACACGCCCGCACCGATAATTCGCGAGCCTGTCGCGATAACGATCGATATCGCGGGCTGCGCCTTTCACGACCTTCCTTTGTAACCGCTGCATCGTCAATTTTGGCGAGGGTAAATCTTCTGGCTGTTAAAACAGCAATTCGTAATCGCCGAACTGCTATTAGGTGATAAACGTTTTTTTTAATTAGGTATAAATTTTGACCATTCTTGATAGTCGAAGCAATTAACTAATGAATATTACTGCCTGTAGCATCAACTGGTCAGAAATCGATGGCCGAAGAGGCTGTATGTTTGACCACCACCCACCCCTAATTCTTCACCCTCTTCATGGCAGCGAGGAATTCGATCGTCCAATGAAATACTAGTAAAAGGATTAATCTCCGACGCTATCTAGTGTTTCATCGATCAGCTGGGCCGGACTTTCTCGCAGCCCTGATTCCAACCGAGCGAAAGGGTGGCGCGGGAAACCGGCTGGAGCGGCTCTCGCTATGGGGGAAACACCGAAGATAATCTGGATCGAATTTCCCGTGGAGAGTCTCTTCTCGGAGATACAGGCCGGGTAATAGATATTCGACGTTTCGACTCGGGATAAACGAGTCTCGGGGTGCGTTGTCAGAGGTTGGGGGGGCGTAACAAGTGGGCCACCTTTATCCAGTCTTATCGAGCGGTCGATTTAGTTACGGTTATGCTAAGGGATGTATCTGCATGGGCGGCACGTGGCCTCAGCCTCGGACAATAAATAATCCAACCCCCTAAATCCATGCTGCACAAGACCTTGTCAACTTGGCAGGGTTGGACATCGATCGAATAAACTATCGGAAAAATAATCGGTCAGACAACATGTTATTCTATTCGACTACGTAGTACTTGCGATAATCCCTTTACGCATTTATTATAAAAATGGGTAAATGAAATACGAAATAGAAAAACAGTGAAAATAGAAAATTCTAGTCTCCTTTCAAATCTATTTTTATCTTCAATGTCTTACAATTGATACAGAACAATTATAATTTGAATAATTTTGAACCAACAATTCATTTAGGGGTTGCTAATAAATGCATCCTTAACGACGCAGAAATAAAACAATTTTCCCTCGGTATGTCTGAGTTTTCGTCAGTATGGTTCAAATAAAATTTTACTGGATCAATGTCGAACATAATAACATTTCAGGGGATGATCTGCATGGGGCTGGCCCCTCGACCAATAAATAATGTTCCCCAGACCCCAGATCGACTGTGCAAGATCGTGTCAACGTTTCTGGGTAGACGCTGTCCGTTTTCTCGTTACGTTACCGCCGTATCTTTGTTGTCCCTTTCCTCGGAAAGCTACAACACAGCGGCTACATGAACGTTATGGTCTTAAGGGGCTGGCGACCCCTCTTTGTACGACGACGCAGAATTCCCGAAACGTGCCGTCTTTCACGCGATAAGGCTCGCCGCGCGATAAGATTCTTTTTATGGCCGCGCTTTTGTCGAGAACCGGTCGTATATCCACGGCTAGGAACAAATCAGCCCCGACGTAACCCCCGCGGTTAATTACGTTACGAGCGTTCCTTCGCGCTTGATAATGACCAGAATGATAGAGAGCGGCCTGGTCCAGACCGTTCCGGAATTAACGGGTAATAACGGTCGCGAAAATTCCCCCGACAACCCACCCCGGTGTCGTTTAGATTGTCTTTTGAAATGTCATTAACGGTCGCTCTCCTCTGCCCCATCTGCTTGTTGTCTCCTGTCTACTCGAACCTAACCCACGCTCGATCTAGTCGGCAAGTAAAACGATGGTTGAACGCACGTTTGCAATTTAATCTTACCTACAACAATACTTTTCCTCATAGAAAATGTTAGAAAACGTGTATGTGTATACATTTACATTGTACGAGCGAAACATCGTGAGAGCGACAAATGTAAAACGAATAACGAACAAGCGAGCGTCGGTGTGCGAGACCGGAGGCAACGGAACAGTTAGTTCTGAATCGTATTAGATGGTTGATGTCGTTATACTAGGTGCGATCAAAGAGTAAGGTGACTTTTCATTTTATCAAAAAATATTTATTTATTCAACGATATTTATGTTGTCCCCTTCAAAGTAATCCCCCTCAGATATAATACACTTGTGCCAGCGCTTTTTCCAATCCTCGAAGCACTTCTGATAAGCAATTCTTGATATAGCTTTGAGCTCTTCCAGCGATGCAGTCTTTATCTCCACAATCGTTGCAAATCTCCTTCCTTTCATGGGTCTCTTCAGTTTTGGGAACAGGAAAAAGTCGCAGGGGGCCAAATCCGGTGAATATGGTGGCTGAGGCACGATTGTGGTGTTGTTTCAGGCCAAAAAATTACGTTTCTTCTGGTCAAAATTAAGCAGTTTCGGAACAAACTTCGCTGACACACGTCTCATGCCCAAAACATCCGTTAAAATTG
>CM052201.1:10878159-10984924 GCA_028455805.1 Lasioglossum figueresi | reverse complement strand
TTGTTAGTGCGACAGTAATGATATCTTAGAATTATTTAAATCGAAATATCTCCTAAACGACTAATTTTTCAACATAAATAGGTTAATACTTATTTATAAAGAATGTCCAACTGCATCGATTGATGTATTAAAAAGTATATAATTTCATTTATAAAAACGAAGTTGACCTTAATATGACCTTAACGCGTTTACCCACGAATAAACTGTCACACCAAATTATGCCCCACTCGGCACCATTCAATTCCTATCTGAAACATTTTTCGATAGGACTAACAGCGGCGAAGAAACCAAGATGTCAAAATGGGGTGAGACACCCTGTATATACACCCTCCTCAACTGCCGATTACACCGTCTAAGGCAGGGCCCGCTAGGTAGCCTTACTGATGAGTCCTCTAGCGGGTCTAGGACGAAACGACCAATATTTATATATACACGAGTAGAGTTGACATCACACTCCTCATTGAATGAGAGTTTACATCTCTCTCCCACATTTAAAGAATTCCTTCAAGTGAAATGCATGTGGAACGTTATTCGTTATACGTTTTACGAAAATTATGATTGAATATGTGGGTCAAAATCACGCAATCAATCTTTGTCTAAAAATGTCTGGAACGCGTTCGTTGTGATAATTGTGAATGGGTCCAACTTTCGATACAGTCCAGGTTATATTTTGATACAGTTGCAGGTTAGCAACGTTGATTAGAATTAGTAGGTTGCCGTGAATGGGCTCTGGTGGCTCATTGAAGAGGATCGAAGCGGAGAGATACAGAGTATGGACTCGGTTCCCCCGGCATTTCCATTAAATTCTCGTTCCTTCGCAGAAGGGTCAAGGTATGCTCGGCTAATCACGGATTCCGTTGTTTCGGCGACGTGAGGTAATTAGCAGGCGCAATTAATTCCGGAGCGGTTAGGGATTGGCCGTGGAGCAATCCGAGGGAGCGAGAATGCGGTTTCGCTCTGACTACTATGCCGTTGCAGCCAGTATCCGTTTAGTTGGCTGACGGTCTAATGTCCGCTTAGCTGAAGCCGACCCTCTCGAAGCTTCCTCGATCTCCCTCGCTCTCTTCCTCTCTCCCTCCTGTTTCTTACCTGTCCGCCAGCTCCTACTGCCACTTAATTACCTGGCCAGAGATGAATCGTTCCACGTCAGGGTCGCGATAACGTTCCTACCGTAAGTTTTCCGTCGAGGAAATGATACTCTTCTCTCAATTCATTTAACATTCCCGAGAGTGATTTATACTATGATATTTCCTATGGCATTGTGGCCGTGATATATTATACCCGGGTGCAATTTTTATCGTGTTAATGAAACGCTCAAAACGCTGAACGTGGACTGAAAAGCTGCTCGATTATTATTTAACGAGACCGGACACGTGATTAATGACGGAAAATAATATTACTGCGAGTACCAGAATATCACTGCACATATCTTGTTGCGATGTTGACACGTGTTTCTAAGCGGAGAATATGTCTGCATGATTTCAATGACAGTGTCTTCTTCGTGCAGCACTTAAAATATTTTTCATTGCTTTCTTCATTGATATATTTGCCTACAAAAATTTGTCTTTAGCCTGTCCGGTGATAAATGCACTGAAATTATTAACTATGAGCGGAGGGAACGGGCAGATTAATATTTAACGAGACCGAGACTCGTGATTAATGGCAGAAAATAATATTACTGGTCGTTACAGAGTACTACTGTGTAGACAAACATTTTATTAGCGAAATAAACGTTTCGTTGCTTCCTGCATTATCAAACTAACTCAAAATAATTTATATCCGCATCAAGATGCATAACATAAAAGGGATTACTAAATATATATATATTTAATACGTTCACAGTAATTAATGAACCCGAGGATCATGCGTCACGCCTAAGTGAGATTAAGTGTCCCGTGAATGCGAGAAGGCAGAGCAGAAGATATCTGCAAGGTATCTTCTCGTATTACGGGGGTTCCCAGACCGATTCCCGAGGGAAAGGGAAAAATCAAGACGCCCCGAAAACAGGTGCATTGTTCTCGCTAATAATTCGCCCCGGTTCTATCTCAGAGCTCGTCTCTTGTCTGGGCAAATATGGCTCTGAATTATCGTCGAGCAAACACCGGCAAAAGAGCCGGCAGGTTAAACCCGCCTTACGATCCGATTCGCCCGGGCGACATTTCTTCGAGCAAACACCGGCCCGGCGAAAAAAGAGCGAAAATCCAACAGACTGTTAGCCCGGCCGCCAACTCTCGTATAATAAGGCGAGATCCCGGAATCGATGAACTCTTCGGAAACACCATCGAGCAAATCAGAGTTGACTCTCCTCTCCTCCCGTTACGCTAACTTCCATCAAATTTAGTCGGACCAAGGTTTTGGTTTCGATTAAATCGAAACTTTCCAAGTTACGGAAAAGGTAAACGAAATAAACATTTCAGTGGGGTAGCTGAGAGTTCTGCCGGATCGACGGAATTTACCAGTTTGACATTCGAAGTTCGTTTCGCTCACATTGGAGTTTCATTTCTAAGTCACTTTACGCTTTTGTCGTAACACACTGTACCAAAAAAATAGTTGGGACAGTTCAATAAGATTTTTCTAGTCAGTGAAAGAAATTTTTTTAAATTGCGATTATCATAAATCTCCGCAAGCATCAATATTTGCTCAAAATTCTGCTATGGATTATTTCATTGTTGTTCGAGACGTTTGTTGCAAGTAGAATAGTCGAGCATTAATCGGACGCGGTTGTTCTTGTATAAATTCGAGATTATTTATGTTTTAAGGGTGTTTAAAGATTTTTATATGTTTGTACTCGATCCTTGGCTGGCATGGCACATATTTAATCGACAAATATTCTTCTACCAACTCCGAATAGATTTATAAACATTTCCTAAGTTGTCCTTCCAGTTTACAGCACAAATTCGATGCATCGCTCCAAGTTTCCCTGGATTTCAGCAAGTTTACATAGGGTAGCACATTTCTACTCGGTCTACGCGAACCCGAAATAAACCGAGGTCCCCAAGCAACAAACATTTATTTTCTGGAGTTCGTCGTCGCGACGTCGAGAATATTCCTGGGTGATTCATCGTGTCCTCGTGCGCGCGGGTTCTCCATTATATTCACAATTACGTCTCCTCGAGCATTCGCCGGTGTCGGACACGTTCGTCGGCGATCGTCGGCGACGGTTTTCGAAGCATCGAGCCGGGCCGACGCGACGAGCCGTTTTTCCCGGGGCTCCGTAACGAGCCCACGGGCCGTAGGAAAATGAACAGAGCCCATTGTCCGCGGCAGCAGTCGGAAGAAGACGAAAAAAAAACAAAAACCGGGGGTGGGAAGAGCGACGGTGCAATTTGAAATTCAAGCCCCCCCGTCCTTCTTCGTCCCTCCTCCGTTGGCTGTCTGCTCGTCCCCTCCTGTCCAGGAGTTTACCGCGACGTCGACGACCACGACGGAGCCCCCGAAACCACCGAAACACGATGAAATTCCATTATTTCACGGCCAAGGCCCGGCCCGGCACGGCCCGCACCCGTTTGTTTACTGTGGCTCTTTTCGTGCTCCACCCTTTCCCATTTCCTTTCTTCTTCCCCTCCACTCCTCCGAACTCTCCCCGCACCACCGTCCTCCCTCCTTCTTCATTCGCTTTTTTTCGCGAACGTTTTGTTGTTTGAACAACACCGGTACCAATGAAAAGCGACGAATCATTTTTGCCCAGACCCGGCGGGGAGGCTCTATCGACTCTCTCGCGGCGGTTTTATTTTTAATCCGGCGACGGTGATCGATGGCACAACGGTTAAACAGTTTTTGTCCGCACGACGCCCACGCGTTGTCCTCCTACCACAACCTCGTGTCCTTTGTGCATGATCCGGCGAGGATCTTCCATGTTTCCTGAGAAAACAGCTGGAAATGCCTCCGACGGTGTCGCTTATTATTATCCTGTGTGTACCGTATGGAAAATATCAGACGAAAGTGTGGAACAGAATTTTTACAATATAAGTAGAAATAGTCGACCATGATCAGACAAACCACTGGAAATACATACTGGAAATTTCTAGTTCATTTTTTCATGGAGAGTCGTCCTTCTATACCATCGCGGACACATCTACCGGGGTATACGCTGTGCAAAAATCATTTTTCATATTGCTCGGTGCGCCGGGTTTAGCAATTGCCGCTGATGCGGGTCCGATTCATTTTCACGAGTAATTTTCTTTATTTCCGCGGCGACGCGGGCCGCTTTCGCAAAAATTCAATTACTCCCGGAGCTCTGCCGGCGTCGTTCATTGATATTGCTCGGCGAATCGTCGCTTTATTTCCCGGAAAATTGTTATCGATCACAACAGGTACGCGGGGGGGATGGCCGCAGCTCCTCGAGAGCGGGCGGACGCAATTTTTCTCGGTTCGCGTCCGCCTCCGAGAGCGCAATCAATTACCGCGGCGTATAGGATGCGTGAAATCAATTGTCATATTTGTGAAATATTTTTCGAACGGCGGCCTGTCGGCCAACAGCGCGTCGCGCCGATTTTATTCCGTTCGAGCGGACGCCCGTAAATCGTCGCTTCTTCTCTGCATCGATGAACGATGCTTGATTTGTAAGCTTGATTTACGCGACCCATCGATATTTTTTCTGCATTTATTAACAACTATCCGGTGAACGGAATACTGAAAAAGAGAGCCCGGAGAAAATAAAAGTTTAACTGCGATTTATACATTGAATATTCACCCTTTGCAATGTAATATGCAGTTAGAGCGGGGAACGTTGAAAATGGTAAAATGCGGATATCCACGGTATGTTTGACCTAAGCCGAGCGTTTCGAGCGTGAGCTAATCACAATGTCTGCGTGTAGACACGCAGAGGCCTCCGATTTCCAAAGGGCACGATGGATTCCACGTTCCACCGGCGTGGCGACTCCACCCTCTGTTTTCATTTCGATAACGACCACCGATCACGCATCCGTCAGAAAGTAAAATTTCCATCCCCAGTTGGCAGTCGAAAAAAGGGAAAATGGGGAAAATGAGAACGTTGTCGGATCAATGGGCACGTCGAGAGCGACGATACGTCGACGCTGATGCACCCTCCGCCGTAGCATCGGTGCATCCAGGGTCAGATTGCATCCCAACCCCAGCTCGAGAATCGGTTCGGTTGTTCCTTTGTTGTCGGACTCGAATGTCGGGCACTCGTTCTTCGGAATGCGTCGCGTGTACGGCCCTGGTCCCTGGTCTTCTCTTGTGTATCGATCAGCCGCCGGTCCCATGCTAACTATACAAAATGCGTCTAGACTATTTTTTACGCTTATCCCAGTTTATAGGAAATAAGGGGAAATAAAGGGTGGCCAGGAACGCCGGCGCACCCCCAACCACCGGAACCTTGGTTTTCGGATAAAAAAGACCGGTTTCGCTCCCTTTCTCGCCACGGTGCGTACACTGCTCTCTCTCTGTTCGGCCTTTAGATAATCTTTTCGAGTGATTGGGTCCTTCTACGAACACCAAGATCGATGAGACTCAATCTTTAACGTGTAACCCACCGAACATTAATACAACGATTCCACGATAGAAATTTGTCAAATTCGGGGAGCCACGTATACAATGGCTCAGCGAGGTCTTCAAAAAATACCATAAATTGCGGAGACAGCTCCGACATTCGCGGTGGAAATAATTAATAGTGTTCGCAATCGATGCTCTCATTAGTCAGCGTGTTATCTGTGGCGGCGAGCAAATGAGCATCTAGCGATCCCCCGAAATCCGTTGGAAAAATGATTTCGAAGGGCGAGTCGCGTTAAACGTGAATTAGGTCTCGGCCCGAAGGGCCACGGGGCCGACAGATTGACGAATGAACGTAATTCGAGGCTAGTATATACGTAACCCGGTCCACTCGGGGGCCAGATAACAACCCCCTCTTCGTTTCACCCCCCCCCCTGGATTCGAGAATGAATTCGTACGTATTCGAAGAGCGAGAGAGACGGGAAGTTGAAAAGGGCTGATCGATATGTAAAATTCACTGGCGCAACCCGGCCGCCGATAAATCCCGTCCGCAGGGGGCGAAATGCGGGTCGCGGTCAAGATTTATGCAGCGACTCGACTCCTTGGGGCTGATTTACACGAGATTTCGCGACGCGATCGGTGACCGCGACGCTCGAGGGTCGCGTCGACTATCCTCCGCTGCCCGCCATTATTTCTGCCAGACGGAAACCCACACCCTTCAACGACAGCCATCCGCAACCCCTATATTTCTTTGGACGAGGACGCGATACGAGACGTCGCGAGTCGCTTTCGGAAGATTGTTTCTCGACGAGGATTTATTTACAGGGTCCTGCGACACCCCTCGAGCATCTCGCGAGCCTACCACCCCCCATCTTAGGGGATGTCGACCGACTATATATATGATTGCGTTCGCTAATTCTTTGTTGGTGAGAAACTACAGCTTTGGGGTTCAAGGAAGGGGTGTAGCGGATCTAACAATTTTTTAGAACAGTACGAAGCATGTTCAGGGTCGAAGAAGAAGTGGTAATGGTTTCACAGTGGGCCGAGACACCAGGGGTGGCGACTCAAGTGTTTTTACATTCAACCCCCGAAAGGTTGCTCCTAAAAGGGCTGCAATTGCCAAAGACCACTCTCTGCCGAGTTCACCAATGCCCCACTGAGGAAAGTTATGGCGAGATTTCCCTCCCACCCTTGCACGTTCTTTCTTTTCCTCGGACAGGAACATACCCCCTAGCGTCGATACCCTCTTCGGCACCACCAGCCAGTTTGCCCTCTTTGCTAAGGGCTCGTAAAAGGGCTCTATCTCTCTTCCTCTCTTAGCAGCAGTTTGCCTGGACCTTTGTCCGCCTTCTCGACCTTGTGCCGCCGGCAACCGAGCAAGAACTACCCCCGAAGCGTCCGCTAATTATTTACCCCGGACGATCCTGAATCACGCCGACTGTCCAGCGCACGCAACTGATAAATTCTCCTGTCGCGATACACTTTCCGAAAAATGGTGGCTGCTTCTCCAGACCCTCCTCGGGTTCATCCCCTCATCCTCTGCGAGGCTCCTGAAATTTCAACCCCTTCGGGACCCTAGATAAATGTCCTCGACAATGAAAAAATTTATTAAATACACCTTTAGGTGACCAGTTTCAAATGATTCACCCAGTACATTGCTCAGTTAATTGCTCGGAGTCGAAAAATTCCTCCCCCACGAAGTTCCCCAAACGAATTCTCTTGGTTGATGCCGAGTTTGACCGATGCAACCGTTGTTTCTCTTTTAATAATTTCGTTTTAATTGCTGTTCGGAGAGGACGGGGGATGTGGCGTCAACAACGAGCCCAGAGATCTCCGGGCGGAGCTCATTCAATTAAACTTGGAGGATCCTCCCGCGCCCGCCGTTCGTAATTATAATTAAAGGGAAGAAAATATCTCATTGACCTCGTGTCACCGGCATCCCTGGAAGAACGAACCACCCTCGTGGGGGTGGTCGGCTAAACGGGGGGAGTTCCTTAATTACTTACCCTGTCAGCGACGAAGCCGACTGTCGTCCGCACGCGAACTAATAAATTCCGTTTCCGCGAAACGTTTAGCCTTCTAATTCCCGTCGATTCAGCGATAACGTCCGGCCACTCGACGAAATCGTTTTTCACCTTTACGCTCTCGCACTTATCGTCACGGTTACCCTCCGTTTCCCTCGAACGAGAAAGGGAAAGAGAGACAGAGAAACTCCCCACCCTCGATAATAAATCGTGAGCGGAATTATGGACGGCGAAGTCTCGTAAAAAAGTCGAAAGCGAGTCCCGATTGAATTAAGAAGCTTCCCACGGAGAACCGAGTAACCCTAAGTGCCGGCCAAGGGCTCGATACCTCGGCGAGTTAATCCGTTACGCAATTATTACCCTACAATTATTCTTTTTAGTCCCTTTACTTCGTCCCCTTCGGCCCTCCTCCCGAAGAATCGATTACACCTAGTCGACCACGTCAAGGATTACGTTCAACGCGAAGTATGGTGTAGTATGTACACAACTAAGGGAGGTTTCTGTCATCACTTGACCAGACTCGAATTTGTTTATGAAATACAGAATACAATTCTACAATATTATCTTCGTTCATGGTTCTGAGGACAGGTGTTGCAATAATCATTTCTATCTCGAAAACAATTTATCCAATTGAGATGATTCTTTTTAATTTTAATCAGGAAAGTTTACAGAAACAGATGAATATTTTTTAAGTTGCAGAATTTAGTATTGAAAATTATAAATACATTTTTGTTTTATAAATTTCACCCCAGAGGATCAGAACATGAAAATTTAAAAGCATCAGATTATATTCTCTGTCGTTTTACCTATAAAACAAGCTGTAGTTCTTGTTCTTGACTTTCGAATATCGACTGTCCTCCACTTTGAAACTAGAATTCTGCAATTTTTCATCATTCATATTTCGCCAGCCTCTCGGACGCCCAAAAACTAATTCCCAGGCAATCTCCGAAACAACATCCCATTGCAGTTACGGTCGATAAACGGGGTACTCGAACACTCTCGGGCCCCGCAATCGCAAAGAAATTCCTGGCCATATCTCTCCGTCACCGTGGATCCCCGGGATCCATAACACTAAGGAATAACTGATCAAGAGATTCCGTCGAGGAAGACCGCAGCCAATAATCCCTCGGAATCCGAGAGAGGACAGGGTGGATATCTCCTTCCCTCGGAATCCCCGCGAGTGTCTATAAACGAAATAGAAACGGTCCGCGTCCTCCAAGAATCTCATTTTTCCGCGTGGCTACCGGCTAGAATCGTCCGCGCGCAATCTCCTCGATAATCAATCCGGTAACCGATTCCGACGTTATTAATACCGGTTACGGGACGGCCAAGGAACGCCGATAAATAAGAAACGGTGGGTGGGGCTCGGGATGCTCCAATAAAATCACTGTTGGATATATACTGCTGCAGAAATATAATAATCGATCGTTCGGGATGTAGGGTCCAGAAGGTATTTGGACGCTGTTTTTCCGATACTTAAACTATTATAATTTTTAATCTTGTCAATGGTGACCGATTCGAAAAATCTTGGTTTACACGATTAATTATTTATTTTTCTATCATAGCGAATTTTTACGAGGGTTCGAAGACAGTGAGCTCTACGAAGCGAGAGTGTTTTCGAAGCAGCGATTATATCAGCGTCTAAATCCTCCCCGAATGACACCAAAGGGGAATCGGGTCGATAAAACATTAATCAGGGGAAATACTAACAGTCCTCCCGGACCAACAATTATTCCAAGCTCCCTGGCGAAGGCTCGACAAGACGAATCACACACGTCGTCGCGCAAGGAACCAGATTAATTAATCCAAGGAGTCCTGCCGTGGATCCGACAAGGACCGCGGGGTGGAGGGCGAGAGAGTCACGCTCCGCATGATTTGTCTTGCACTTTTCACAATTTTGCCAAATTAATGGCCACACCTGTAGATGTGACTCCTTGGCTCGCACTTCTAGTCGAGGACCAGCTCGAGAGGGGTCGGAACAACCCCGTGGTTCTTCCAAATAAATCACCGCGTCCCTCCCCTTCGTACCCTCATTCTCTCACCGTCTCTCTCACTGCTCTTCTGTCCCTTTTGTCGTCGGGAAACGAGTAAATATTCAACGCGTCCGGGCAGTAACATTTATGATAAAGTTCGGCTCGCAGTTTATTTATTATTCATGGGAGGCGAAGGGCCACTTACACGCGCGTCGGTCGAATTAAAAAAGTTTCCCCTTAATTAATACTGCTGTCGGCTCCGAGTGCATTCGTCCGCGATTTTGATGAGGGTGGTTCGAAATTCACCCTCGATTCCATTCAGAGCCTCCTGAAATTTCGAACTCGACTACGCAGAGCCGCCACAGAATTATCAATTGTCGTCATTGAAACACGGTCAGGAACGAACGCGTCGAAATATAATAATTGTAAGTAAAAATACAAATGATTACGTTACGTTAGTCGACAAAAATGACGACAACAAATTCAGAGTTTAAGGCAATTGTCATCGCGACGTCTGTTCGGAGAAATACATTTATTGAATCATTTTATAGCGATCAGTCGAAAAATAAATAGAATTTACTGTAAGTTCGGGTTGTTTTTGTTCAGAGAAAAATTACAGTAGCATCTAAACGTGTGGATTCTCGACTTCGAACGTAACTGACGTCGCAACCACGGTTCAGTTAAAGATTCCGAGCCATTAAGCGTTCCGTTAAGAGTCCGTGGTCTCGATCCAGTGCAGAATTTAAGTCTACCTTAAATCCTATTTCATAGGAAATCTGCGAAGATGATCCTGGCGGAGATCCGCTATCTCCATTGGGCTTTTGCTCCAGTAATCACTCGGCAAGCGAAGCAGCCCTCCTTGGAGTCGAGCTTTTATCGCAGCTGTTAATCCATTACAGCGTCGCGCGCTCGTTCCACAGGATCTTCCCCGGCCACGTCACGATCAATTTCAAAAGGCGAAGCGACATTCCGGTTCGTCATCATCCGACGTTGACCCGCCGGGACGGAATCAACGAATTCTTCGGATCTTCCACGGAAAATCCCCCTCTGTCCTCTTACTCTGTCCAGAACCGCGCGCCGAATTAATCAGAAGAGACGTCTCTCGAAATGCTCGACGCTGTCCTGGTAATGAAATTGTCCTCGCAATGCCGCGTTACCGTGGATTCCGTTTTATTGTTCCAGCGTTGATTAATTAACCAATGACGACGGAAGATCAACGCGTTCGACGAATAAAATTTCCAAACCAGACTCTCGTTTTAGCAGGATGAAGAATGCCGTGGAGAGAATCGGAGGAGAGTGCAAAGTCTCGTTTTAATCCCCTGGGGACCTCTACCGATTTTGTTGGAATGGATTTGAATGGTTAAAATAGAGCTCAGAGATGTGATTAAGAATTATTTTCGTAGACGAATAATTTTCTGTCTCTTTGATGGATACCAAAATCGATGAATTAGTCTAAACTACAGTACGGAAACGAATTCATTTATAGCATTTCTAGTATTTAATATTACGGCAACAGTGATTATTTTAATCGGTCGACGGTGATTCATCGTCCAGCCAGTCCACTCAGTCATCGATTCACGGTTTCCCTTCCTCGAGAGCCACGTCTGCCGATACGTTCATGGGAAATGCCCGTGCGTGATCCGTTAAAAATATAAAACGGGAGTTACGAAACCGGATAACGGACTATCTCCTCGAGAGATCCCCGGCTCTCGACTTCATGCTCAAAGCCTTGTTCTCCGGGCGATATTTAAAAAAATAAAATGTTGTCATGCATATTCACGACGCTACAATTAAAGACGCATCGAATGCAGACAGGGAACCGAGAGAGCTTAATTATCCGAGAGATGGGGAGATCGGCTCGTGGGATCACAGTAATCTTTTCTATGTTCGTTAAACGGCGAAAGAGGTTGGCATTCGTTAGCGCAGCCCTCTAGCAGCCTCTCTCTCTCTTTCGCTATCTCTCCCTCTCTCTCTGTTCTTGTCTCTCCCCTCTTTCTCTCGAGTGCCATCGAATCAAGAAACTGCGTCGACTGCGTGTAACGACTCGCGTCGTTAACGATCGAATTCAAATGAGGCCTCGGGATATAACGAACGCGAATCTGAAACGCAATACGTCGGAACAATGCGATGGGGGACCCAGAAACGTAAGGGCACGCGAATTCCGTATCGCGGAGTCGGTGGAAGCCTCAAGAACCATTCAAATTGTTTACTAAAATATTTTTATACCCCCCGAATCGATAATCTTCTCATTGTTCGCTTCAGACTGCGAAACCTTGAGAACGACGTGATATGCTTGATTGACATCTCCTTTGTGTCTTTAAAAATTAACCCTTAGCACTCGAGTGACGCCTCCGAGGCGCCATTAATAATTGCTGTCCTATTATTTAAAATATTGTTTACATTATTAGATCTGTCGGTATCTAATCAGTTACTCAACATTTAAGTATTCTATGAAATATTACATCAATTTCATATCCGCTGAGTTTAAAAAATCATACCGAATGGAAATATTCTAGATAGAAAGAAATGTTTAATTTTGCAGTTAAAATAGCTCCGAGTGCAAAGGGTTAATCATTAGAGTGTGGAACTTAAAATTTATATCGTATGTTTTATTCTGAGATCGATCCTTAAGTTGCCGGGTCGAGTTTTCCTGGTGTACCCAATGAATCATTTTAGAATTCTTCATTTCATTTCTTCCACTTACAAGATAACAATGTCGTTTTTGTTAAATCAAACAAATTCCGTGAATATTGCTCACGCACAGCTTAGATGTTCAGGATTAGAATCGTTTAGCGAGAGCATTCATCGTAGAGAACACGCAGGAAAGTGTTTGAGTATTTTGGGGAATGAGAGGGCGTGTTCTTGAGGGACGGTCGTCGGCCTTGGAAAGTCAGAAGCGTGAACAGTACATTTGGCAGCGGTCGTGCGACCGTCGAGAGAGGCTTTACGACTGGAAACGTATCCATCCTGCTCGGGTTGAGTCTGCGAGAGCAAGACTTCGTTTGCTGCGGCAGAGAGCGCGAGAACGCCGAGAACGGGAGAACTCGTAAAACGAAATCAATTCCAGGAGTAGGAAGGTCGACGTTAGGGCCCGGATATGGGGGTAGTTACGGGATCGGGGAGCATCATTTGCGAAACAGAAGTGAGCCGCTTATATAACCGGCGTTTACGGGCCTCTCCTCATCGTTCCGTTGTTTAATCTGGCCTGCGCCGGGAAAAATCGATCCTACCCGGTGAAAATTGGTCCGGCTCGAACGCGAACGGAGGAAAACGAAACCGACGAGCTTTCGCTTTCTTCCGGCTTCACCTGGATATTCTGGACACTCCCGAACCGCTGAAAGGCTCATTCCTGTTTCGTTCGGTAATTTAATTAAAGATATTCGCCTCTCGAATTCCGAACTCGACGAAGAAAAATAAATACAGGATAAAATCCTTTTTATGTTCTCCATTTTAACGAAAATTTCTACCAAGACTTTTTCATTTCTCTTGGCTTGATGAGAAAATAGAGAATGCCCATTCTCATCGCACCAGAATCAAGAGTATAAAATTCTTTCTAAAAGTTCTGAAGGACGATTAAACATCTCCCAGGGCTGCGCATAAAATTTGAATAGCCCGGCCACGTTGAAGAGGGTGCTAAGAAGCCCTAGAATACGGAGAGCAAGGAAACAATTGCGCCAAGATAAATAACGAACCGCTTTCATCGTGCTCGCAGCCCTCTAACGCTCGTAAAATTGAATCGAGACGCGGCCCCGTCGGAAGTGGATTTTCCGAGTTAACCGACGAAAGTGACAGCCGGAACTGAAGGTCGTCAAACGGTCGAGAAGAGCCCGGGGGACCGTGGTGAATTTGGACACGCTAAGAAGTCGCTGGCCCCTCGCCAACAACGCCAATCTTCGAAGGGAGAAGGGTCGGTCTCGCGACTTTTATTTTGCAAATGGACCCGCGACCGTGAAAACTTGCTACCCTTGTAAACAGTCTGCGCTACAGGGTATTCCAAAGATGGACTTCCCTGAACGAGGGGATTCCTGAAAAATGGAGTACATATTTTGGGCAGCCTGTATATTTTCTGACTTCCTAGGAAGATCGTTCTATTATTAACAAGATCAGACACGGGAAGACAGCGGGGAATACTTTAAAACACTCGGGTGCGAATAAAAACGCCCTCCGGGCTTCCATAACTGTCGGGCAGCAGGCCCGTTTCCATAGCAATTATCGAGACATCGGCGATATTAGCGAAATTCGAGCGAGACCCAGCGACGACGGAGGGTGCAACCCTCATCCCTTGGTTCACCTTTCCGCCCCCGTGGAGACCGAGAGAAAAGGTCGTACGATGTTTAGGATGCCGCATTGGTTGGGCGGTCCCAAAACGGAATTGAATTGCCGCGCGCACCGTGGCTCGCATAAACAGACGGAAAAGGGAGGGAACAGGGCGAAACCGTGAGCGAGAGGGGGTTGCGTTCAAAGAGGAAGAGACGAGGCGGTGAAAGGAATGAAACCAGATAAAACGGTATTGACCCAGTGAGGGAGGAAAGGGGCCGATCAGGCCGAGAGGAGCAAAAAGAAACGCACGCACCGCTCGCCGTCGGTTTTCTTTGGCCTCGTCGATAGGTATCAAAGGGCAGACCCTTCGAGTTTCGTTTCCGCGGTGAATTTGCTTCCACGCTGCGCCACCGGCCGCCTCTTATCGCCTGCATCGTCGCTCAAAGAGATGCCGATAACAGAAAATCCTATTTCAATTCTTCCGCTAGGACTGTGTCTCCGGTCCATGGGAAATTCGGGGGTTGCAGGGGTCGATCTGAAAAAATGTATTTTATTGCGCTCGGGGCCTTCGGAACGACATTCCTCCGAATGTAAGGAGGATCGTGGTTTGACTCTTCAAAGGGAATATTCATTCGTCGCTGATCTTCGTGTATTTTTCTAGACAACTTCGCGACAGGACAAAATTTAAAGGAATTTTATTTTTTCATAACACGCTTAAACGAACACAATCTTATTTTGTCTAACATATTTTTCTACTAGTTTCTGAGAGAACATCTCCACTTGAAATAGGAGCCATTAAAAAGTTCCACAACTCATTGGGCCTGCTTTCTATATCAAACATAGTCCTTGGGGAGTATTCAAGGTCGAGAGGGCGGCATGATTCGGTGGCCCTTCGCTCCCGAATGTCCGTCACGCGCGCGTTACGAGTCCTCCGTCTTGTTTACGCTGTCATTCGGCCAACGACGACCGATTTGAATTCTCACGGCAAATCGACGACTTCGGGAAACAGCCCTATTCTTCCTCTCTCTCCGAAGGCTCGAGGGGGTGGAAACGAAATTACTTCGTTCCCGGGGGCGGCCGCCTTTAACTCGCAGCCATTCCGTTCGCTTCGCAAACGAACCTCTCGGAATTAATTCGATCCCGAGCCGAATCTATTCGGCGGCCACTCGATTCCCGGAAGAACGTGCACACCCCCACGCTCCGCTCCGCTTCGAAATTCTTGCCGACAGGGGATGAAACGGTGCTCGAGACGCTCGTGTTTCGATCCGACGGCCATTGTACAACCGACAGAGCCTCTTCGAGTGCCACGGCGAAATCTGTTAACACTTCTCGAACCGTTAACTACCCTGTCGTTCCGGTTCGGCGCTGATCTCGCCGGAAATCCGCTAAAATTCATTGCACGAGATCGATAAATAAAAGATCGCAGATTGGATCATTGCTGCATCGAATTCTGGACACGAGCATTTACTCCACGATTTTGATAAAAATGTACACTCTTCTAATAATTGTAAGAAATTATAAAATCAAAGCAGAAACGACGAAGAATGAAGTCGATATTACGAACGTATCTTCTCGTAATCTATTTCGAGATCCGTACAGAATATAAAAATGTCAAGGCGGGCTCCGTGTCGGGCCCACGTCTGAACTTCTATGGAAGTTCTCGCTCCCCAACGATTATTGCTCCGTGAAGAAAGAGATACGAGTGTCGTGAAGATCGTTAGAGACCGCGTTTGCATAAGCAAGAGTAAACGCGGAAGGTTAGGGGCGGCGTCACCCCGTACGTCACGGAATAACGGTAAATTTATACGAACGTTTAATCGCCGGAGTCGCAGACTTATCGAAATCAGCACATTCCGACCCCGTGATCAGCGCCCCTTTGTTCCCCGGTAGAAGACCCCCGGGTTACGAGCCGAGAACATTCGTCGGGACCCCCCTTTCTCGCCACTCCGGATTAATTTATGGCACCGTAAAAGACCAGGAGATTGTCTTTGCTCTCGCGCGCCCTTCGTGGTTTGCGCGCGACGTTTTTACGAGTCCTCCATTGTGTCGGAAGAAACGAAACGCGCGCTGCCAATTTTCGGGGAGCAGCACCTGAACTAACCCGCCCCTAACCCGCGGCTTCGGCTCGCATTAGAAACCATTCTCGAACCGTAGAATCCTTCTTTATAGCGCTCGTGACGTTTGCGAGTACCTATAACTCAGTGCGGTCCTGTTACTAACAAAGGTTCGCGCCAATTTTCATATCGGCGAGGTCTGAGATAAGTTTCGGCGACTGCGATGGCTCCAGGTATTTTTAAAACATGGTCCCTAGAATTGTATATTTGCGTAAAATGTCAGAGGATTAATACTTTAGAGTTTTGAAAAATGAGTCTACATATAATTATTTCATACAATCTTTCCACTCTAAACGTTTCTAAAAGATTTTCACCCACATAGTCATTTTACCTGCCAGACATTTTTAAACTCCCTCCACAACCAGCCCTAAATTACCGTCATTTTTCCCCGCGAAATTCGATGCTTTTAATTTACCATAAAATAAATCAGAACCCCCTTCCCCCGCCTCAAGAACATTGAAAATTGCCCAATAAGGTCCCAGCAGAAGCGAGGCAGCCTCCCAGACGTCAATCACGAGATCCGACGTAAGAAATCCCGTGGCAGCCATGTTTGTTTAGAGAACGGGGACAATATCTCGCTTTAAATTCGCCATCTGCGTCCTCGTCGCGCCATGAACGAGGGGGATGGTAACTCGATCTTGTTTTCCTCCAGCCCGCAGCCCCCGTAATTCCCCGTCCCCGTGGTGTTTTCGTGGCGTAAATTAAAAAAAGAAGAGAAGAATCGAATCTCAGGGGATCAGGAACGCATACGCCATAGTCTTGAGATCGATTCCGGGCGCTGTTGCTCAAGGAAACGAGGGTAGAATCGACCTGAGCATCTTTGTTCCCTGTACACCCTTCTGGAAACTGTCTGCGAGCTTTCTTGGATCGAAATAGGCTCATCTTGCGAGTCGAGAACACTTTAAATTAAAGCTTCGGGAAGTTTAAAAAAGAAACCTGAGAATTTCAGAGACTGAACCTACCGTGCAATAAAATTAGCTATAATGTAAATAACAAGATTTATTTGTATTTCGTGCTGTGGCGGTTTTAAGAATGTATAATGTGGATTAATAATTACGCGATGCTTGATTCTGAGTCTGAATCGAGGTTCTAGCGCCGTGAACTATAATTTCGGTCAACAGTGTCGCCCTCGGGCCAGCGGATCGATACGCGATTAAGGAAAAATCAAGGGCGGCCCGGTGAAATGGTCCGGAACTGATAAAAATGTGTCCATTCGGTGGATTAAACTCTTACCGCCTTTCTCGCCGGCCGATTCGACCCTGGGGCTCTTTTATTAATTAACAGGAGGCGTTCTGCGAGGATTCCGGGACTCGTGAAGCTCTCAGGGGTGGCCGGGCTGAGAAATTGGGGCGGGATTTTAATCTCTGCGTCTGCGGGCTGTTGGAACTTTTATTTTGACCCCCTATAAATTCTCTCTAATGCTTTTTCGATTATTCTTCGTACACACTCTTTATCGTACTGGTTTCTTGTTTCGATAAAATCGCTCTCTACATACGATGGACGTTGAAACGAGTACAATAGCTTCGATGAGAACGCCGTGCATTAGAACCTCTTCGTATCCACCCGCTGGCCAAGAACGGGGTTCGAACCCCATAAGTGCCGGTTCAGATCAAGGAAAAGGAACTCTGGAAGAAAGTGCGTGTCTGACTAACGAGAAACCGTTGTCACGTTGCCGTATATCTCTCTAGCGGCGCGGGGGGTGTTAGACACAGCCAAGCAGGACGATTCCTCGGCGAACATCCACTCTCACGGCAGCGGCCCGTGAAAGTGGGTGACGGCACTTTCACCGGGCGGAGATATCTACGGATATCCGCGTGGGAAAGGGCCGGGCAGCACCCTCGTGATTTCCGGGACGCGATCTCGTGCTCGGTCCTCTCGCGGAAACTCGTAATGCGACGTTGACTACGCGACAAGCCGATTCGGCTGGACCCTCTCCAAATTTATTGCTAACACTGGAATACTATGCTCGAGTGCCACGAATACTCGGTACATCAGCATTGTACAGGGCGTCCCAAAAATGTCGCCCACCCTTGAAACCGGCGGTTCCTGAGGTGATATGACTGGAACCACTAAGAAAAATTGCAGATCAATTTTGAAGGCCTGATTGTATAGAGGGAAAATTTCAATGTTTAAATCTGTGGTGGATTCAGCGTCCAACAAAATTGTCAAACGCTTTCACAGACGCCACAATTTCGCGCGGAAGCGTCTTGGAAGAAAGTTGTTTACGCAGAATCATTCATCGTCCCCGGGGGGGACCGCATCGGCGAGAAAGTTAAACAGAGTCTGTATCCCGGCGTAGTAAACACGCAATAACGCCCGGCCGCGCCTCCAGGGCATTCATGAAAACTAATTCTCCCGTTTAATTTCGCAGCTTTATATCGCAAGGTAGCCTCTTATTGCGCGGCGAGGCGCATCAGCTCGTCCCGCGGCCGTGACTCTTCCCGCGAGCAGAGAAAAGAATATACGAGGTGGCCGTGTAGAGGAAAGGAGAGGGCGGGAGCCCAAGGAACGCGACGAAAATTTGCCACATCGCGTTACCTTTCGTAAAATTCCCGAAATTCCTGCGAGTCCCGCGGCCTCTCGGATATTACCATCTCCCGCTGGAATAGCAAGAAGTTTAATTACGAAGCAACCGTTGTGCCCGCAATAAAAGCCGGAAGAAGCGGAAAAGAGAGAGAGAGAGAGAGAGAATGCACTCGACGAGCTACGAAAAACCGGGCGGGGAAAGAATGAATCAAACCTAAATCGCTCTCTCGACGAACCAAGTGAACTCCGACAGAGCTGCGGGGGTGGAAGAGTCATCTGAGAGACGGTAACCACCGACAGGAGCCGGAGTCTCGTTACAGAGAAAGTTTCCCGGCTTTTTTCCCTCCTATCGCCATGGTTTCTTCTCCGTGGCTCGGTTTTTGTCCCCGGTTTATCGTTTCCGTCCCCGCGAGCACACTCCGCGTCTTTCGCAGGGTGATTCAGAAACAACGGACCACCTGGTGTACGCATATTATCAGTCGCGAATCTGGATACCTCATGGAGAATCGCTGAAAATCAAAAACCCATAATCCAATGACTGGTTACAGATTTTTTTATTTGTTCGTTTATTGAAAGCAAGGATTGAAAGTTGGATCCTACCGGCTACTCATAATGTTAACGGGATCTGTCGAAGACGAGAAACCGTTTGAAAGGCGAACCTCGTCGAGTAAAAACTTAGAAGTATTTTATAAACTGTTCGAAAGAGAAATATGCTCGCTGCATTGAACACGTCCGACTAATTATTGTGGGACACCGAGTGTGCAGGCCAGAGCCAAGGAAAAAGTTAATAGAAATAGCGATATTACGGGGATCGGAGGCAGACGGCCGTGTGTCCAGACCAGGCAATTACCTTCTCTGCAGTCTGGTAAATATAACAGCCGGACAGGCTCGCGGGACGACAGCCCAGATATATCGTGAGAGATATTGCCTTGTCCAGAAGAACCTTCCAGGATGTTCCGTACGTCGATTCATAGCTAGCTGAAAACCCGACGGTCCCAGGGATTATGTGATGAATTCGGAGAAGAGGGGAGCCAGGCGAATTCCGGGAATATTGTCGTTAATTAAAGCATTATACATCTTTGTTACACGGGCCAGTGTATTTTGAGTATTCTTGATTGCATCGGTCAGATTTTAGCTCGTTAATAATCGCTGCACGCCTCGGGGCTTCGTGAAATTCGGGAAGTGCTTCCTGTGTTTGATGCCTGCGGCTGATAGCTGCGTCGAAACACGGCGTTTTGATAGTTAATTTATGTAGGTTAAAAATTTGGTTGAATATTTTACTCGGTACTTGAAGAACGAATCAGCTTGGAGCAGGTTCTACAATCATTTACGCAGGCTGAAAGTTTGGGTTGAATATTTTACTTAACGCATTCACTTTCTACAATAATTTTATTAGAGTACAGTAATTGCCTAAATAATTCATGTTGCTTAAATAACAACTTTTCGTGACTCGAGACTTCTCGTAGAAAGTTGCGAAAGAAGTAGCTGGAGCAGTCCCTGAAAATTTCAGCGGGATGGAAAAATGAGCACAGCTGCGACGGAAAGCGCCCTAAATCGATCGAGTACTGTTCCCCGAGCAGCTGGTAGTTCCACGACGAAACATTCAATTCCTCAATTTTTTAAAATATCCGTGACCGTCTTGCTCGGCGAATCGAGACCCGAGTACACAGCAGACGCCGTCAATTTCCAACTCAAATATTTTTCCAAGCTCTCTCCGCGTTCCGCGCCGACCAAACAGAGCTCGAACTCGAGGCAGCGAGACGTTGAAAAACGAAACGGGGACCGATCACCCCTCCCGCTCGTCCGTGCCACGCAAACGTCGAATTGGATTGTGGGAGAAGTCGCCGGGACGTTTAAACCAATTTTCGGACTGTGATCCACCGGTCCGAAGATGATAAGCAAGCCACTGATAACCTTCGGCATGATAAATCGGGCAATTGTGGCGATAGGATGGAGCGACCGTCCGAGGGCCGACGCAAAAGATCGGTGGAAAGAGTTGGAGAAAGATAAATAAGCGAAAAGAGGTGGAAAAAACGGTGGCTGGAGGCGGAAAGAGGATCAACGGAGTTTGAACAGACGGGGTGGAGGTCTGGGAGATAATTGGCGGTATTGGTGCTAATTATCGACAAGTCGGTAATTTTCCTGTTATCAGGTGATTTTGTCGCGTATTCAGTTCAATTAATTGATTTTTAAAGTCAGAAATGAGAAATTTCACTTTTCTCATTGTCTGACTACCGCCGTCGTAATCTACTGCTACGATCTCTCAGCCACGAATTAGTAATTCTTCCTGTGCCATTATAATTTAATGATGCCCACAACTAATTTTCATAATGAGACATCCACTAAAGTAGTTAATTTCCTTTTCTAAACGAGATCTAAAGTCCTCGTTGTTATATTGTTTGAAATATTTTTATACGGGCACTAATTGCCAGAAAGTCGGTCAGGGGTGCAATTTAGGTAGTCATCCGGTATGCTCCGCTAACGGGCTGGAAAAAAGTGGCGTCGATCTTTGTCTGGACAGGACACAGGTGGCGGTATTTTAGAATTACAGCTTGCAAAGATCGCCGGCAAATATTTGCGGGCCTTTCGGGTGAATGGCGATGACACGACACCGCCTCGTGTAATTCTCGAATTTATGGGGGATGACCAGGGGGAATGAAAGGGTGCGGATCAACGCGGGCTTCTTTGGGATGTAGGCCTCGTGGATTTAGGAGGGTGATGCCTCGTTCGATAGGCGCAATGGCGTGTCTTGAATTGCGGGAGCAGGATGTTCCGCACTGCGAAAATTAATGCCCGCTTGGAACTGCTCTGGCAGACTAATTAATCTGCGTATCTGCTTCTGTGATGTTTGTGAACTGTGGTAAACTTCGGCTGAGAACGTTTGCGCTTTATGGCTCGGGAAAATGAGAAAAATTATGGAATTGAACTCGGGTCGAAAAATTGCTGCGATTTATTTCACAAAATTTCAATATTTTACAGATCAAAGAACTTTTTGATGAAACAGTCGTCTCCAAATTTTGTGGTGTAGCGTATAGTGTAGCGTTCAGTGTACGATGATTAAAGTGAACTGGTTTTGGCGGGGAACTCTGTCAATCCGTCAGGAAAATTAATTTTACGTTTCACGAGTGGCGAGGTCCAGAATGAAAGTGTTATTGATTCGCAAGTACTTGTTGAATTTGCCGGTGACGCTGGCTCGAGGTTCCTTTGAACGGGCTGCACTTTGAACGTCACTGTCCATCGGACTGCGCGCTCTTAGGCGTGCCGTGAGCGCACTCATCGATATACCAATGAAAGCAATTACCGTGAAAAACAAGCGCTCGCCTCCGTTCTGCACGCACACCGTTTCAGCGTTTCCGTCGAGTTAAGTCGATTATCGTCTCGATGGCAACCTCGAAAAACGTCAATACAAGTAACTGAAGAATTATGATTATAATTTTTTAAGTGTCAATATTACGTGCAAAAATATTTTTGGATCGCACACCTGCATGAATAATGATTCAATTTTGATCGTGTCACGCTCGAACCCGTCGCTAATTAAAATTATAGCCCAGCCTGCGAACAGACTCGCATGACGTCGGGCCTCGTCAAAAGACAATTAATATCCGGTCGTTCGACGCGGTTTTCATTAGCGAATGTTGGAAATAGGCGATGAGATTGCACTAATTGTGACCACATTTTGCGGATTAGACTGAACAGGAAAATTCATGGGATTCGTCCTTTGGACTACCGTTCATTAATCCCCGTGTGAAATATAGTCGGGTGTACCAGTAAATATTTCACTGCATCTTTGAACAATATTAACGTCACCGCACGGTATCTATTAAATAATAACCTGCGATTTAGCTCGTTATTCATTCCGTGTACAAGGTACGACGAAACGCACTATAAAATTAATTCGCTTAAATTCTCGCCAATTTATCAATTCAAAAATGATAATATAACCATTTGCTCAGATAAAATCGCTGCCATACGTTCATAAAATAGTCCGTCGCTAATTAATTGTTACTTTCTCCGATATAATATTCTCCGTAGATTCTCAATTAAAAAATGATTCGGCAGCCGTTTTCGTCAGAAACGTTTCGGGCCAACTACAAAACTAAATTGCACGCTCCCCGGAAAATGCAGAATTCGTTAAACGTAATGGAGCAGCCGGTGCAAGCAAGATAAAAACGCGTTTTCGCAATTATTCCCGTAGCACGAGTCCGGCGTATACGTTTGTCCACGAAATTGCATCTACTTCGCGGCGCAGCAATTCGAGGGCTAAATTTACTCAAAGGCCTTTCCTCCCTCCGTTCCAATTTCGGAGGGCAGGAATTTCGCGGTCCCCGAAGGCTTTTGCGCTTTTTTTTTCTTCTCGCGGCTTCTAAAACCGCCTCGCGCCAAGCCGAGCCTCCAAGGGGACAAAGAATCGTATTTTTAACCGTTTCTCGTTATACTGCACCTTCGGCCCCGGGAACCACCACACACGCGAAATTTTCCTCGCTCGCGAGACACGCGATGCGCCTCAAAACCACGTTCATCCAGGAATGTTGAAAGAGAAACACGTCTTTTCCAGTTTCCTCGTTCTCCCTTTGCCCTATGGAAAATTAAAGTTCAAGCAGCCGGCGAAACGCGAGACACGCATTAAACCGTCTCGTCGCTGAAAAGCGACCTTTGTGCTCGACCAACGACTGCAGTGACTGCGCTGCAGTCGAGCTGGACGCGTGACACTTGGATTGTTTTCATGGTAAAAGATACTTTGTAAGATTCTTTGTGTTGCCTTTATTGCTTCAACTTAACGTCCGACCGTGACTAATTCGTCTTTGAATTGAAACTCTATTGGTTATTAGCAGTCCACATGAAAATAAATTAATCCAGCATACTTTCAAACACCTTTCAACAAATGTAGCCTATTCTTTGCGGTGACACGATGTAATTGTATCATGTTCAGATAGAACTAACAGTCATAGTACCTGGACTGACCTATCATGGCACCGGAACGAGCGAACCGATGGCGGTGGAAAAGCGATTAATTTCGAGCGGAAATGGAGGAGCGTTCGGCGAATCAGTGGCAGTCCCGCGGCCACAAATCAGTCGGGAAACAACGAAACTTTCGACCAGAAATTGCTCGCTAAGAGCCGTACGTAAATTCATTTTGAACGCGCGTGCGTGCCACGCCGGGTAATTTCGCCGTGTGTGCGCCGTACTCCAAATATTTTTCCGGCTCCGTGCGTCCCAAAGCCGGAAATTTAAAAGCACGGCCGCGCCGCTAATTGTCGAGCTCGATGATCCGCGATCCTGCCCAGCTACCGATAATCGAATCCCGCGATTGTACCGGTGATGCGTGCCTGTAAATTCGCTTCATTCTGTCCGGCCAACTCCCGTGCGATTCGGTGAACAATTTCTCGATAAAACTTCCTATTTCGAAATCGATGCGAATCGTTGCTCTGTTTACTTACTCTAATTTATTTCTTGCCTCGATATATGCCACGATGCAGAACTATTTTTGTTTTACTGAGAATATTAATCTGCGTTTTCGTCTGCCTAACAACAACTCACGCGACGACGACGGAGATGAAATTTTTTCTGCGCGACAATACAAGACATTCCTAAAATTATTTAAATTCAAAGATCGATACCAGCAATCGTCCTTAGCATCGATAATACTCGATAAGAAATTCTCAGGTCTCAGGAAAGAAATATTCGAGGGCCGAATGACCGTGTAGAGGCTCTCGACCAGAGACAGAAAACTTTTTTACGAGGCTTCTTCTCTCCCAACGAGCATAAGTTGTCGAAGGGTTGACTGTCGGGGAAAGGCCCGCTGAGGGACGAGCATAACAAACAAAAGTTCCCATGAAAGAAAGGTTTAAGTGGTATAGAAGTGATCTAGAAGTCGACTGGAGACAGGCCAAGTTTCCCGGGAGGTGGATTAGCGAAATGGAAGCCAGTTTCATCGGGCGAGTGGAGTGAAATTACGAGTGCGACGACGACAGTCTCGTCGAAAATTAGATACAACGGTGGACCAGGTTCGTCCGGGAATTCGCCTCAAGGTTTACAGTGAACGTTTGCACAAACGTCGAAATCTGGGTGCGACGGAATCCCGATCCGACGCGACGGTAAATAACGGACGGAAAGGCGCGCGAAATTTATCCGAGGATTCGCAGAAGTCGACGGGAACCTTTATAGTCGGGCCACCCCGCCCGGACAAAGAAGACCACTATTTTTCAAACTTTACCAGCACCACAGGAAACTTGCCGCGCATGCACGCCAAACATTTTAAATATGTAACTCGGTGTCACTGGCGCGCGCCGCGTCGTTACACTCGCCGCGGCGCCTCGACGTCTACCAGGCGACCCCGACTTCCCTCTTCGACCACTTTCATTGCTTCCTCTCGCGTCAGATTTCATTTTCGCAATGCGAACTATACCTTCGGTGCCATTTCACAAATTTTTATTTTATTTTCTTTGCACGTTGCTGCGGGAAATAGAGTCCAGTCGAATATTACTAGAATGGACATAGATGGCCTCGAGCGTTGAGAAATACTTGGTACAGTAAAGTCGATATTACTGTCCAACAGCCGTATTTATGGTGGACAGTAAGGTTGGTATGTTTGATCGTATTTTTGTTACTTCAAAGGAGAGTCCGAACATAGAGAAGGACAATGAATTTCAAAGGAGAAGCCGAATATAGAGAAGGACAGAATGAAATTCAAAGGAGAAACCGAACATAGAGAAGGACAGAATGAAATTCGAAGGAGAGTCCGAACATAGAGAAGGACAGAATGAAATTCAAAGGAGAAGCCGAACATAGAGGAGGACAGAATGAGTGTCTCTTTCCAATACGCTGTCCTTCCTTGCGACCGAAACTTGAATCGTCGATTTAACCACTAAATACAATTGGAATTATATCGTGTTTGGTCTTATATTCATCAGAAAAATTCTAGAAATACGATAGCGCAATTTCATAAAAAAAATAATGAAAATTAAGAAAGTTGAACATTTCGATTCGTTCGAGTCAACGTGTGGTGTTTACACCGATATACCCGAGCCGAGATCAATCATCGCCTCCTACGGCCGCCAGTGGAGTGAGTAGGCACTGGACATAGATGGTGGTATAAACAAAGGAGAGGAATATCGACTTTACTGTAGTCACTGCTACGCGAACTTTCACAAAAATACGTCGATACTTACGGTACAGGCATTTTCGTTGTATTTACGAGAGATTTTAGTAAAATCGAACAAGCTTTTCATTTCATTTGAAACTTGAAAATAGTTTCAGTCTTGAAGATTTGAATAGCATCTCGAGTATTTGGCAACCACGAGCTCCTTCAAGTGGCACTGAACGCCCCCGAAGCCTCCGCATTAGAAGTTCCAAGTATGATAATTGCGAATCCTTAATGAATAACCAGATTTAGTAAACAATAAGTCAGATCCGATACAGAGCTCCCCGATCAAGGGCTCTGAGACAGAGTATGGTAAATTAAAGCTATCGACCCGTGGCGATTCGCAGAGTAAGAGAGGGAGAAAGAATGAGAGAGAGAGAAAGAGAGAGAGATAGTCTCTCGAGCCTTTCGCCTCCAGCGAACATATTACAATAATTGACCAGGGGTTACCTTTGACCCGCGACAACGTCCGCTCCCATCCGACAGGCGTGCTCATCGGACGAAACGGCGCTGCCACGGTGACATCTCGGTCCAGGATAACCCAATTTGCCTCCCCTTTCAACTCGGAGGGTCGTCCTAGATCGATGAGGGCCCCCTCAGCATCTTCGTTTGCCTCCCCCGTTGCGTCGATGCGACGAAACGCAGATCTGCGGGCGCAGTTTGCACGGGGCTGACCCCATGGGGTCGGCCCTTCGTGCCTCGTTTGCAGAATCAAGGGACAGGGAGAATTTCGCTGTGAAATCACGTCGGCTACCAACGAGCAGGAATTTTTCTGGTGTCGCAAGACCTGACAGCCATTATTGCCAGCACTAAGTTACATTCTTCGAGTGTGTTCCAACATGTTTGTAGACGCGTTTCCATTACCAAGAATGTACATTTTTAAATAAAATAACCCCAACATTTTCTCAACGACTCCGTACGCTTTATTAAATTCCCCACCGGTATGAAATAATTTCATGGACCAGGGATGCCGCGGACCACACCTAAAATCCTCGATCCCTGTCCTGGCCAGACGTCCGTTTCAACTTGGAACACCGCGACTCACCCCTACGCCTCAGGTGATTTATTCCTTTCATTTCTGCGGGGGGTAGGTCGATCTTCGCGTGGGCATTGTCGAACGTCTCGTCGTGTGGAGATGGAAAGGTGCGGTGGCGGACGTCGGAGTCGGTGAACTCTTCAGGGATGCAGAGGCAAAAAAGCCTGTCCGGTGGCGGCCAAGGGCGAGCTGACAAATGGATAGGATTTAAGCGGCGCAACCGTCGGGGGACGCGCGTTTTTCATCGGCCTGGAAAAGGGCACCGCTCTCCGCTTTAAGTAATTGCATCTCGACGCAGGGCGAAGGTCGCAATGGGTGTGAGCGAGAGAGAGAGAGAGAAAGAGTACGAGATCACGAGATCAGTCGCGACGACCACCCTCCAGAGGAAAATCCTTATCGACGAGGATGAAGTATGAATCCGGCCCGCGAAATCTCCGAGGGCCTAGCAAGGGGTTGATGTCACGCGTGACTTAGGGGATGCAAAGGACATCGTCAGCGCCGCTCGCGATCGGAGAATCACGGAGAAAGACCGACGAGACAAAACGTTTTTGCTGGACCTAAGGGGTAGCTATCTTCCCACCAGGTTCATCATCGTTCCAACCTCCTCCCCTCCACCCGCGCCCTGTTGTTGGGACCATTAGGGAGAAACCGGGAAAATAACGATGGGGCGAGAGCTCGTCGTTTCCTCGGCTTGCTTTCCATTTTCAAATGATCGCCGGGAAGATGGAGGAGCCGCTGGAAAAAGCGATCGAGTGTCCTGGATGCGACGCCGAGCGGGGATCGGGGGCCGAAGAAAAATTCTGAATGCCTCGGCTAGACCCTTAGACAGAACCAGTAGCGTGTTCTTGCATTTGCATGGAGTCAGGAAGATTTTCAGGAATTTTCTGATTTTTATTTTCAATTTCTTTTAGTCGAGACACGCAGAATGGGCGAACTTGTTTACCCAGGAACGTTTCGGTAGTAAGAGCTGGACCTCTAACTTTATCAGAGAACGCGTTACATCGGTAAAGAATATTATTAACACTCGACCGTTTCGTGAATTCGGTCTGTTCGAGAGATTAGTCCGTGAATTTATAACGGCATTGGGCGAGCTCCGTTTGTATCAAGGTCCTCGGGATCAGGGTCTCGATATTAAGGATTCAATTACTCCACCAACGAGGAACGTGGCGAGACGAAGGTTCCCGTTTTAAGAAATCAGCCTTAATGGGGTGAGTTATTCACGTGACGGGGACCTGCGAGCGGAGCAGGTCGATTAAGGTCAACGATCACCAGGAGGCAAGGACATTGAAGGTCGTCGCTCGTGATCGGGGATGGTCCTTGCCACGAAAATGAGGTAAAAGGAGGAGGAAAACAGGAGGGAAGAGGCGGTCGACTAGAGAAGAAGACTCGAAGGAGCTCGCTTAATGACCGACTGTTAATGGCCGAGATTGCCGCGAGATAGGTGCGTCGTTTCCAGACGATGTGACCGGAAATTCGAGCGTCGTCTCGACGGTCACGCGATCCCATCGGCCCTTCAATTCGTAGCACACGCCGATATCGCGAGAAATTTGCGTAAAAATGGCCTCCGACGAAGCCGAGCAGACCGTTCCGCTAAATTGGAAACAATCTGATTGAGTCCTGAATAGGCGATAACGTTGTCTTCTCTGGAACGGTTCTAGTCTTCGATAATTACTGCTGCATCGTTGCAGGAAATGACAACAGGGAGACAGCCTTCTTTGCTACCACTGATTCATTTATTAAAGGTAGACACAGAACGCGAGATTGGGAACTACTGAATTTTTAAACATTTTTATTCCAGGTGGAAAGAAAACCTGAGATCAGTAGATACAACCCTTGAACAGCTTATTTCAGTTTTTTCTTAAAATTATGAAGAATAATCGACCAGCAAAAAGTGCCGAGAATTAATCTTGAGACAAGGGCTGAAACAACCCCTTCCAGCACAACTCCCTCGACTAGTGCCCCATATACGGATATCATGGACCCACATAAATTCCTCGCGTATGAAAAAAAGATGCACGAGCTCGCACCCTAAACCCCGTCAATCCGTCGTTTCAAATTCACCCCGATACAGAGACCCCGAAAGACCCAACGTCCCCGTTTTCGACCCTCGTTTCCGGTACGACAAAAACACTCTCTCTCTCTTTCTCACCTTCGACAACCAACGTTCTATCAGACCCAACAACCCCTGTCTCACCTTGATCCGAGTTCTATAGGCGACCCCTAGCTCCTGGCTTTCTTCCAGAGAGCCGTGGGCCAAGCCAACCCCGACAGAGTTACGTTTATGATAATGAGCGTACCTCGTTCCGCGTTGTCGCCCGTCTGGCTGGTTTAAAACTCGCTCTAACGCTCTGCTCGAAAGGCCTGTCCACCTGATTCGCCCCTTTATGGGATATCGCGAGACGCTGGCCGCGTTTCATGAGGATAGCGTTTGGAGACAAGCCAGGATAAGTATGATAATTAACTGGGGGTCTGTGATATGGTGGCCAAGCAAGAAGTCGGAGCTTCCAATTGCTTCTGGTGGTTGCTGTAACGATAAGTACAGCTTTAAATGCGTTCACATTTTTATCAAATCGAATCTAGGATGCCTTCCCGTAGAAATTTTGGATCGTTCAACATTTCAAATTCTAGCTCGAGAATCGCACTTTAAAAAAAGAGAATCGCGGCTTCCAAAAAAATTCACACATCCCTGAGGGGCTCGAGCCGGCACGCACGCGCGAGCAGTTCTACGCTCGCGGTCAGCTGCCCGGAAGATGAAAGAGCCGCGTTTAAACGCGCTTCACTGTCAAGCCCTCGTTTTTCCTTTCATCCGTGGCTGGCAGCCATCTAATTAATTAAATGTAAACCTGCCATCCCTTCGTCCCTTCGTGCGTCCCTTGACTGGCCCTGTCATCGCCGGCTTCTCGTCGGCGTCTCGAGACGCGGCTCCGGAAACGCTGGAGTCGCTTATTTGCGTTTACACAGCGCAACGTCTTCGTCTGCTATCCCAGCAGACGGCTAATTGGCCCGTTTGGAAACCACCCCCGGATCTCTCTCGATCCTTCTCGATCCCTCGCGTTCCTACCAATTAACGATACCGCGTCGCGCGACGGTCCGAGACGGTGTTTTCCAGTCTCTCTTCTCTTTCCCGATCGCCGAAGACGTCCCGCGGCTCGTTATAACATCACCGTGGAACGTTTATTTTGCCGGAGAGGGGTTGCCACCCTCCGCAGCACCGATTGAAACTTTGATAAACGGAAAACGCGGTATTTAGACAGCGGGGCGCACGATAAACGACGTCTGCGTTTTCTATTTGCGAGCCGAGTCGCTCGGGGAACCGACCGATAAATTGTCCGATTCCCTCCGTGGGAACGGTCCGCAAACATCCGCGAAGTTTCGAGCCCCATGGCGACACCCAGACATCAATACCACCTCCTCCCAAACCGAGATTTTCGAGCTACGATCCCTGAGAAGTACCGCGAAATCTTCCAATGAAAAATTCTAACGTTCCTCTTGGCACAAGTTTTATAGGCGAACGGCACATTCCGTTAACAATCTCCCAAGTCTCTCGGCAATGACTGGCCCAGACACGGCACTGAATTTTTAATTATACCAGGTGGAAAAAAATAAAAATTGGGAGAAAATCGAGACGAGTATCAGAATTTAGATTTTCATTGCCGAAGCAGTCAAATTTAGCGGGACTAATCCTCCTCCCCTTCGGAAATAATTCTGTCCAGGCTCCGCAGTCTGATTTCCGGATCCAGTTCGCAAAACTAATACTTTCCAGTGTCACCCGCCCTGCCAAAATCACCGGAAATAATCGTCCGAGTTAGGGGAGTTGCCTGCTGGAAGGGGGGTTTCCCGAATCCTTTCGCGGTTGTATCGCGCGAACACTGATATCCCGGCTCGTTTAATAGTTCCCCAAGAAGTTTCGCCCGCGATTCGCCGTTAATTTCTCGGCGGCGTTTATTGCGGAAGTTAATGCTCCTTGCGAAATTCGCATTACCAGCCGGTCTCCAGCCTACCCCCTCTCGCCTTTTCCACGGGCTCGCCGCTACGGTCGGATCATTAAGAACTTTCCCCGGTCTCTGCGGCTCTGCGAACCGATGAGAATCGTTCCGTCATTATTTTCCCTGTCTCCTAATGGATCCCGCCGCGAATCCCGCCGAGACGAGGGGTCGATCACCGAAAAACGTTTTGTGTTCCCGATGCGATGGATTCTCGCGTCCGCCCTTTCGGCGACAGTGGCGGAGTCCGGCCCAACAATTTCGCGGCGAATCTGGCCGACCATTCGATAGGATCGGGACGAAATCGCTCGGAATTATTAGGGATTACTCACGGACCGCTGGTTTCCCTCGCGAAGACCACCGTGGACAATTTCTGTCGCTTGACTCGCTGGTTTCCGGACTGTGATCCCGGCCATTAATTACAACTAATGAAGGAGCTGCGGCGATTTGACGCTCTAAGTGGAAATTTATGTTGGAGCTGATAAAATTCCAGATAGCAAACGCAAGTCTTTGTTTCCTTCGAATTACCTTTGGACATGAAACATCTGATAAAGATTCACGATTTAGTATGATAAAGTTCCAGGCAGCAAATGCAAGTGTTGAAGTCTGTAAAATGGTCTCGAGAGTCTCGAGAAACTATTGATAAAATTGATAAACAGAGCTCAATCTTTACGGCTGAATAGTACTTCATATGATAAAGTTCCAGGTAGTAAATGGAAGTGTTTGTTTCTTTAAAATTACCTCGAGAGTCTTTAAGCAACTGATAATTAAATTTATGATAATGCAATCTTTAGCGATAAACTGCACATTTACTTCGACTTCAAAATCCAGCAGTTACTCGTATATTTTATATCCTAAAGTACAGGGTGTAACAAAATTTAGTGCCATGGTTTTGGCAGATGGTTGTACACCTTCCGATCGGTGGAGATTTGTTAAAAGAAATTGCCGCAAAACTGACTTTGACCTTGACATTCAAGGTCAACATTTTTTATGCTTGTATCGCATTTTACTCGTCAAAAAATATATAAAAATTTGACCTTGAATTTAAAGGTCAATTTCTTTTAACAAATCTCCACCGATCGAAAGGTGTACAACCATCTGGCAAAACCCATGATACTAAATTTTGTTACACCCTGTACGTAAAGTGTAATATAACATGAATGTACAGAATACAAAATAAGGTATATACACAGTATATAAAATGAGATGAAAATGGAAGCGTGTACAGTTAATAGTTTCTGAATGGCTGAGCCTGTCAAAGGGAATTAAGAATCAGCGAATCGTGCCGATCTTTCGCAAACACATCGGTCCTTTTACGCGCGTTTCCAGCCTCTAAGATTCATCCCCTGTGTCTGTATCTATGTATGTGTCCATGTACGTGTATACGTGTGGCAAGGGAAACGTCTCGTCTCGAGCTAAATACCTCCGACGACGAAATTTTCCGTAATTAGAGGGAAAACGGCCTCCTTTGATCTCCCCCTGAGGAGAAGCACCGCGAACGAGCAGAGAGATTGCCCTTCGCGACGATCGATCGAAATAATTGCAGCCCCCGAAATTTCCATAACGCGATGGAGTGGCTGGTTTTCGTTCGAGGCCGCAATTTCGGCAAGGGCTCGGCGTTTCCGCAACAGCCTAACAAACGTTTAGTCCCCTTGTGCTTACGAAAATATACCCCTTGATGTTCGCTCGATGTCAGAAATTTTAGTACAACGTTCAACAATTATTCAACGCACACGCTTTGTACCTTTATTCATTCAGTGTGATTTTGTTCCATTATTTCTCGCGTAATAATCGCAACTTTTAGAGAATTCTTAGCTAATACTTGCTAATTTTCGTTCCACCCCTTTCGCCATGTAAAATTGAATCAAATACACATTGTTCTGTAAGACAATCTTACCAATCACCCAAATAACTTCTCTCTCATTCTGCGAGGAAACTGAGAAAGGGTTCATCAGCTGTTCCAAGGGGTTCCCCGCATCAGTTTCGACAAGAAAAATTGAAAATCTGCGAGGGTGGTTGCCACCCCCGTCGCGTGACCGCAATTCCATCCGGAAGGTTTCCGTTTCCGAAAGTTAATCCAGCTTGAAACCCGATAGGCGGTCGTTTTCTAACTAGAAGGGGTATCTCGATCGATCGTGGAGAATAATCGCGAGGTAGGGGGTTGGTCGGGTAAAAACAGAGGCAGGCGAGGGTGAAGTTGTACAAGGGCGGGCCTCGAAAACCGCGCGTTTCACCTGATAAACGTAACTTCTGATACACTAACCCCCTCCGGCGTCGTCCCTCGAGTTTGTTTAAGCCGAGTTTTTCATGATCATCCCCATAGATTTTCATCCCCCTTGCACCACAGTCCATTCGCGACCTCCTTAATACCTCGGATCGAATAAGAATTCATTAAAGAACACAAGGGATGAGGAGCGAGAGAGCGAACTAGCTCTCCTCGAACGAGGCTGGGGTTTTAAATAATTTAAAAGTTTAGTTTTTCAGCGGCCTTTTTTCGAGGCGTTTCGGAGGTTGGTTTTCGCGGAGGAATCGAACCAAACCTCACTGCTCTGTAGAAAGTTTTCTCTAATTACTCTGCTGGGTGGAGGAGGGGAATGAAAGTTTCCGAAATCTATTCTCCAGGCAGTTTCGTCGTCTTGGGGACTTCGAATGGCGCTTGGAATTCGAGGCAAAACGAGAGTTATTGTTATTAGTTGGGCTTATTGCGCGAACGATGCACGTTGCACATTGTTTATAGTGTTATTAAGTCGACTACGGTTCCAGGTTGAGCTCAGTATTCGCAACTTTGCGGAGGATATAGAAATAGGTGAATTAGACATAAGTTTGGTACAGGTGAGAACGTGACAAAATATTACTTTGGAACTTGTTTTAACGGAGTATGCGGGGAAAGGTCCTTGAGAGCTCAAATGAAAGCTAGGTAAACTAGGACTATTTCGGTTTGATGAAAAATTCTATATATCGCATAATATGCCGAAAAAATTTCTGTAAAAATTTCTCTACCGATATAAAATACTATTTCTCTCGACTGTCTTTGTAAATATTTTTCAAACGTCATATATCGATGATTTCGAATTGTATAGACTATTCAGACCTAACCGAAAACGAGAGTGGATAACGAGGGGGTGGTTATAATTCGCTTTGATCTCGCGTAGGCTCGACACTTGTAAAAAGCAACTGTATGCTACTTAATAAAGGGATGTCGGCGTTACCACGGGAAATGTATTAGCGGTATTGCCGGTGGCAACATCGGGTTTGAAATGTCGAAGCATGTTCCGTCGTGTCTGACGATTCCCGGCCGTTTCTACTGAATTTCACGGTCTTCAAAGGAACACCGCGCCGGCCGGGCTCGGCTCAGCTCATCGGCCTCGGGGATATTGCAAGAAAATATTTGTCCGCTCCGCTGCCAGCCACGGGGAATATAAAGATCGACGAGCGTCCCGACCGAGCCAATTACTAGATCGCTCTTCGAGTAATGGGATATTCGAGGAATAAGCTGGGACGTCGAGTCGACTCGCGTTTGTCCGGGACGCGGTTATTTCCAGCCGGAATAATGAGCTTGTTAGAACTTTAAAGACGCTTTCGAGGATGATCGTTCGAAGCTGCACGGTTGGCCCCTCGATCCCGGTTCAATGGATCTTCATAAATAAAATCACCGAACCCTGGAACCCTCTAAGACTTCCATCAGATGCCAGAGATTTTATCGTGTTATCTACGGACTGCGGATTTTTATGCAAAATACAAATTTTCGAATTTTAATTACATCTGGACTGCATTTATGACAAAGATGGGTAGGAGTTTCACGAAACAGTAAAGTCATTAGAAGATTTTAGAATTATTGTTATATCGTTTTCAACATGTTGAACCTGTCTCACAGATCCATAAAATCCGCAGTTTAACGATCGGGTGACAATAAATAGAACAGGGGATCATATGTTTCCAAAATTTTCAATAAAAACTTCTTCTGCTCGAAGAAGTGTATCCGACCAGAGCTTTATTTTTAATTTAATGAATAATCATATCGATTGTCCCTCCTTATTCAAATCAATTTTTACGTACCTGAACGTGTTTTGAGATCTAGAACAGAATTTCCAACACTTGAATGCAAATCCACATATGGATTAATGAATCCTATAAATCGATTTATTGCGAACTCCAACACTATATAATAGTATTGATTTTTTTAATGGGTCGTTACACACATTCAAAAGAAAATTGCGCAGGATCGACTGATAATATCATTACCTTTATTTCAACAGTTTTTGTGCATGTAATAATAACTTTTATTGGTCTTTTTAATGCAAGCAGTTCGTTGTCGGATATTAGGTCTCGACGACAGAGTGTCCATGCGCAATTATTTGCGGAGACCAAGGCAGAGAGTTCGACGAAACTTTCTCAATCAACTTCCGACTGGACGCTTCTGTTTACCAAAAGATAAACAGATAAAAAGAAAGAGAGTGACAGAGAAAGAAGAGCAGGACTGGTTGTCGAGCTACGAAGAGTTTTACGCAGATTGCGATTTCGTCTGGATCGTCTTCATTTCAGCGTACAGGTAAATGGCTCGGGGTCGTGTTACAGGTAAGCCAGATTAGCGGAAAGGAGGAATAGTTGTAAAGCTGAGGCGAACGCCTTCTCAGACTGGGCATTGGACGTGTCTCTCCCCACAAGCCCCTGTGAGCCCATGGCCTTCAGAATCCATTCCTCGAAGAAGTATAAGCTCGAGTAGATGCCTGGAGTTTCCGGAAGTGCGCAACCGTGGCCACCGGAAACCACGCCCGTCAGGTAGCCGTTGCAGATCATGCCGCCCCCGGAATCACCCTAAACAAGTCCACAATTTTTAACATTATATCAATGGAAGACTCCGACGTTGGTACTGAGAATCCCTTATTTTTTTAATGAGCAAATACCTGGCAAGCATCCTTCTGTCCCTGCATGTATCCGGCACAGATCATGCCAGGTAGCATACTGGTGACGTTCACCAGAAGCTTACCGCAAAGTGTGCGTTCTACGATTGGCAGGTCCACGTACATTAGGTCGTTGCTGACTACAGGAAAATTCTGCGCACAAAATTCGAAGAAATTTGAATACTCGCACGAGAAATAATAAAAGCACGACAATAGAACTCACCTGTTCCGGGTATCCCCATCCAGACACCTGGCACATCGTGCCAGGTATGGGAGGATTGACAGTCAGAAGTGCAGGTGTGACTTCCTGTGTTAGTTCGAACGGGACCTTCAGCTAAAACGCGGGAAACGATTGATTGAAAATTATTCCAGTGGAGAGTACGAGCAAACAAATCCCGACATACATAAAGCAGCGCGACGTCGTTTTGCAAAGTACTGGGAACGAATTCCGGATGGACGTAAATCTTATCCACGCCTCTTCTCTGTCCAGTGGAGGTCTGTGCATCGAGCTGAATCTCCCCGGCGACGACCATGACCGTCCAAGGCAAGATTTTCTCGCCATCTCTGCACAACAATAGTCTAATCAGTCAATCTGATCCGCTTAAAGGAAAAATATCGATTAACTTTATTCGAAATTAATCTTGTTCTCGCTGCTTGACGCGACTTATCGTTTCAAAACACTCGACACCGTTTCAAAATCTCTCACACGCTTTTAATCCACTCACAGAAACATGCAGTGTGCCGCTGTTACGACATAGTATTCGTCGATCAAAGAACCGCCGCAGAAGTGTCGAGAGTTGTAGCTGCGCTGCAACGAGACCTGCAACGAACCACAGCAAGAGATTGTATCAAGTCGATTATAAATTGTGTTCTTGTGGAAATTTTTTTAACTTTCGAAAATTTGAAAATGTGTCCCAGTGGGAACTTGAGTATCGAATCTAACAAGTAACCCACCTGATAAGGGAACTGTCTCAAAGACGCCTTCGTTCCGTTCACTATACGTCCTGTCAGACTATAACTGATCCATTCTACCTCCGTGTGCGGCGTCGTATTGTCCGCTGAGTCTCCTGCAACAGATTACGCTGCCTTATAATGCGTTCTGAATTATACTGACCTAAGATAAGGTCAAATCCACAGGTATCGTTTCGATCGATATCTTTATCGCCGTATAAGATTCTACCAGTTTCACTTACCATAAACTGTGCCGGCAACTGACAATGCCATCAAAGCTACCAAAATCATTTCTCGCGTGCTCCCTGTCATTTTCGATCACTCCAACTGCCGTAGACCGACTGATCGAAGTGCAACTTGTCAGAATGGAGGTATCAGCTTATCAGTGACGAACGCAAACACTTATCTGGGTATCCGTTATCGCTTATTATCTAGCTAATTATAACATAGACCGTACACGGTAGAAAACTTAGCCACCCTTTCGCTGCCGATCGAACCATAAAGAAAGATCGAGATAGATCAAGGCAAAGTCCCTTGATAAGAAAGACAATGGGAGATTCAAGATTACATTTCCGATGCGTCAATCACATTTGATCGCGTGTATGCCACGAGGTTGCAATTGTATACGCGAGGAAAACACGTTTTAATAACGTTGAACGTGTCCAATTCGGGGAACCGATGGTTCGCGAGCTCGAACCGGCTCGAACTCTTAGAGCTGAGAGATAAGTAATCGACGGTGCCAACGATCAATCACGCTGGTCGGAGAATGATCCGACAGATAAAGATCGAGAACCGGTAGCCAGATCGCTTATCGCCGGATTGAGAAACGTTGTAACCTGGTTTATTTCCAAATCTGCCAGAATTCTTACCTCGCGCGAGATAAAAATAGCTTAAAAATGGTGTCATCGGTGGGTGTCGATGGAATCATCAATTTTAAACACAATCTCATTCGGTGTATAAATTAATTCGCGAGTTTATTTCGATATGTTACGATTGATTGACTGTGAGAGCAAAAACACGAATTAATTACCTCTACGAAACAAAAAGTTAGATCGACCCTAAGTTCTACCCAGAGAAAAGATCGGCTAGACGGTTTCTTTCTTAAAAAGGAGCACGCTGTTTCCTAACGCGAGTAGTAAAGGGGTTTCACGACCGGACAATCGAAAAATCAGCGAATTTCTCCGCGCAATAATAACTCCTGCTAATAAGAGTCGTGCATCATTAACATCTCGTTAACTGTTGGCCGCGGGCGATTCGAAACGCGCCGCTCTCCTGTTGCTGATCGAGCCGATTAATAATTCCCGTTGCCGCTCTAAAAGCCGAGGATTTCGCGATCGATCAACGATCGCCATGGATCGCTCCCGTCCGTTCCTCGCCCGGAGAAATATCGGAAGAGAGAAGGAGAGACGAGTGACTAACGACTTATGCGCTTTCGAAAGGTTAAAAAGTATCCTCTTTCGACTGGAAAGCCGCGCGCGATCGCGCGTTAATCCGTTGGAGCGAGGCGTGCGAATTAACGCCGCGACGGGCAGCGATCGATCGATCTTTCGAAACCCGTTCCCGCGATGAATTCCATTAAGAAACCGGTACCAGGCCGCCAATATTAAAGGACGAATTAATTGCTGAATATGTAAATATCGGGGGACCGAGGCGGCCTGAATATTCATGGCTCTTCTACCTTTCCTTTCTCTTTATTTTTTCCTTCTCCTTCAGCTTCGAAAGAACAAAGGAGAGAGAGAAAGTGAAGAGGCAGAAACGATACTCCGAATCGGCAATTATCACTCTTCCCGAGCCAGACACTGGCGTAACCCGACGACAAACGAATTAACGAGAGATCGCTCCGAGAGATTGTCCGTCGCTGCTGTCTCGAACAGCGATTACTTATTATTTAGAAGACACGCACCTGGCGTAATCGACCACGACGTAAGTACACCTTGTTATTTACGAACGGCATCCTGCTTGTTCCTCGATCCTTCTTCTGCTTCTTCTTCATCTCGTTGCTAGTTGGTTGATCGAAATCTCGGAAACAATCTGCCGCTGCGGGAATTCCGCGAGATCTAATTTCGTTGGATACGGGTCGCTTCTTGCTGTGATTTATCTGCGACAGGATGTGGTTGATCTTCCCCTTATCTGTAGATTGTTTAACACTTTCAGGCAGTACTTACAATTTCGTGGCACGTGGAATCCGGTTGTGGTTCTTACACTTTATCGTTTCAATTTTCAAATTTCTCAAAAAATCGGAATTCACGATGAAATTTTCAAAGAAACTCGCAAACATGTTGCAACACGAGAAAATGATTTAAAAATCTGGAGTTCAAGTAGAAGAGCGCCCATAGGTTTGAATTTCGCGCTTAATTGATAGATTTGCGGGGTTCGCATTTAATTATCATGGAGGAAGAGTCTCGATCGAAATCCGACTGGCACACGGCAGACAGCGCTTGAGGCTCTCGTACACTCTAGTCAGGGTGTGTCCCACCCGGAGATTGTACACAGGGGTTGTACGGGGCTTGTACCACGGGGTTGCAGGAACACGGGGGTGGGTAATGGTGGCCCCTATCAGCTCGGTACACTCTCCTCCTGCTCGCTTCGGCTGCCGGCCCTCGAAAACCCCGTCAGAAGCAACGATATTCCGGTGAGTTACGTCGATGGTACCTGAAACGCGCGGCCCCACCACTTTGCATATTGGATACTCGTCCGGCCGGCTATTCGCCGTCTTCGATGGACCCCTGTCTCCATCCGCTGGTCCGAAACGGTGCCCATGCAGAATTGTTGCTGGCCGGATTTGTCGTTCCCAGGTTCAGCTGCCCCAACTGGTTCCGAGGGAGCGAAAACGGGCTATCGACAATCGGCTGCTGTGCATGCGAACGCACAGGTTCGGAGCCAGTTGCTCGAGAATTGGAGGAAGGGAAGGCTTAGCTTCGCATTACTTTTTGGTTGAACGCTCTATCGTGATTTCTTCGATTTCTAGGCGCAGTTGGATGTAGCAATTCAATCCTGGTCAATACTCGATCCTGCGATTAAGCTTGTTCTTAAAGTAAGGCAATTCAATGTAATTCCTGAGGTAAAGCAATTAAACTGGATCACTGGAACTATAATTGCACGAAAATTTCCATTGATACGCGGCCGTAAATATCCTTATTCTACTCGCAAGTAGCTCGTACTGTTCCAATTTAAAACAGAGTACAATCAAAAGATGAGACAAAGAGCTGAACCGTCGCCTAACGAGAAAAACAAGATCAAAGGGACGCAGACTATGAAAGACACTGTAGTTAGATTGCAGAAGAGGATGAGTTGGAGTATCGCGGGTCGTGTTTGAATGACAAGAGGCCTGGTCGATCATCGAAACCAGAAATCCCAGACGGCGTTCCATTGCCTTCGAAGTGTGTCTCACTCTCTCGCTCTCCCTTCTACTCTCTATCCTTGTTTCTTCTCAGCTCCTTCGGCAGCTATCCTCTTCTTCTCGTCGACGCTCCTCCGGATCGAAGACGTGCCACCTCTACCCGACTTCTTGCAGCCGGATCGCGGAATCATTCTCGATGGAACCGAGGATAATATTTACGGGATGTAATGATAAGGAATGCTGGTTGTTCCGACGACCGTGGATCCCTAGGTCCCTCCTCCCCCTCTCTCTAGATTTCTATTTCTCTCGGTTGTTGTTCAGGATGCTAAAGGACCGGATCGCGTGTGCGTGACGAAGCGACACACGCAGTCATCGATTCCGCGGTGTGGAGGAAACCGTTCGCAGCTAAATCACTGCGTAATCTGATCTAGCTACCCTCGGGGAGAACAGGTTGTCGAGGATCGACGACAGTCGCCACTATCATCGCGGTGATGACGGCGTCTTCTGCGGAACCTTGCCTTTCTTCTGGCACCGTGGACGATGCGACACCGTGCGTCTGTAACGATCAGCTTGCATCCTCTCCAGATACAGAAAGTGCGCGCGTCAACGTGCCGTCGGTAATAATCTGGAAAAGACCACGTCTTCGCGAATGTTTCCTTCAATGAATCTTTTAACAGCTATTTCACAGTAACAATACAATTGAAACAGTGGACAAAGGCCGACACAGTGATTCCGATTCCTGTCGATTCCAGCTCGCCACTGCGAAACTGAGCAACCGCGTTGCAAAGGAGCGTCTCAATTATCCCGTAGCTGCAGCAGAAACATCCTGTTAAACGACGGTGCCGAGGATTTTTCTCGTAGGAACGTATTCCTGCGGGCGTGCGACGCGACCTTGACAAAGTGGCGAACTCACGGCCCTATTCATCCGGTCGGGGTTCGGCCCGCGGCGTTTTGCCGAAGGAAGAAGGTTACCTTGGCTTTCGAGCGAGCAGTTAAAGGGCCGTTCAAGGTCTACCAGACGGTTCCCAGTCCATCGTCTGGCTCTGGCCGGGGCCGGTTCGCTCGGTTGCTCGTTACGCTCCGCCAAGTGGACGACGGATGGAAACAGCCAGAACGGAACCTTTTCCGTTCGCCGTGCAAACACACCGTTTTACTTCGGGAACTGGAATAACGAGCGTGCCGCCGCCTTTTTTACCGGCGAGCCCCCCCGACTCGGTTTCGGCCGATCGAGTGCCACCGGAACCGACTAATTATCCCAGAACCCTCTGAAACATCGATTTCCGCTCCCGTCTTCGTTGCTGCCATTGTCGGGACGATTGCTGACCGTCGGGTCCAAGGAACAATGCCTTGGTTCGCTCGGATGCTGATCGCAATCCTTTTTTATGGGATTCGACGCTCCTCCTTTGGATTCCTCGTTCTTACGATCCTACTGTCGACAATTAACACTTTGGACTCGGTGCTATCTTAATTCCCAGAACCAAATTTTTCTCCGGCCTAGAATATATACATTTAATACGATCTTGTGAAGAATTTGAACCTGCACGATTTTCCTTTGGCCATTGTTAGTGAACGTTCGGTAACATTAGACATTTCAAGCTAGAACTATATGAAAAGTTACATCCAGTAGTTGAATCATTACCTTTGGGATTATGATGCACAAGAAGATGTCTTTGAGCATCCGTGATTCATAGCCAAGGATTTCTTAGCAAATTTTTCAACGGCTCAAGTAATTTCTACCTTCGGCCAACAACTCACGTCTACCGCGTAATTTAATAACTTCTCCAGGACTGATTACTCGAAAGCAGGTGTTTGAGCTCGCCTCTGGTGCAGTTCGATCATCGAGGATCCCATTAATGGGCTTCCTGAAGTCAAAGTGTGATATTCGTCGATCGAGAAAAAGGGACCTTCGAAACGTACGGGTCTGATCACAGCGGAGCCAGGTACCTGTCTACCAGTCGTGGATCATCGATTATATTCGGGATCCGTATTCGTGTTACGTCAGCATAGCAACGAGGGATTGAGTCAGAATCACGAGCGTTATCGGCGGTCCCTCGATTTTTGCATCGAAAGCCTTGATTAATGGCTGCACGATGCGCCGCCAGTCGTGGAAGGAGCCCGGTGCTTAAGAAGAGAGCCCCGGCTTCGAATGATACAAAATTGAGCCTTCTCTCTGGCGTTATTAATCAAGCGGCAGCGTTTTATTTTCGTTAAGGTCGTGGACCGCGCCCGGACCAGACCCGGACTGGTCAGGTGATTTCCAGGATGAATAGCTTGTTACTTTAAACCGAGGAGTCTGTATCGTGGTCGAAACGGAAAATTGCTCGATGCAAATGACACCCGGATTGCATCTTGTTCGCGTAAGCATTAATCACGGCTATCTCGGAGGCCCTGTGCGTTTCGATAATTTCCCCATCGTATGCATTCTCTCTCTCTCTCTCTCTCTCTCTCTCTTTCCCTGTAGCTGTCTCTCTGGAAGCAACTTCGAGACCACACCGGCGGTTTCAATTACGAGCGGGGATTATCCGTCGTAAACGCGGTATTAAGTCAACTTACGCGGCGCTGTAACGACCGCATTCCGATTCGATGCAGCGATAGTTCGCGTAACAACATACTACATAGGCCGAGTATAAGCATTTTATCGTTAAAACCAACAGCGGCCTACATTCCGATTGGAAATTATCGACGACAGACCTCGTTACGATACGGTACAATTTCGACTTATAATTCTGCTCGAGATCGCGGATTATTTACAGATAAATCGATCAACCGATTCTAAGATGGAAATCATACATATGATACGTAATTGTTCGTCCGAGACCCCCTTAGATTACAGTCGAGACGGCTTGATTCGAAGAAGCGTGCTGGGGAATCTATTTAACCTCTTGACTGCGGAATTTCATTTTAAAAATACCCCACAGAGTGCGGAATTAATATCAACCGGTGACGAGTATTCACGTCGAACGCAGAGCAATGTTTCCTATTATAAATTTTACGAAAAACGAGGTAGGATTACATTTTTATTTGAGAAAAAATTACCGTTCAAAGTCATCCGTTCCTTGCTCGTTGGGAACTGTCGATGATGTTTATTTAACAAAACCAAAACGTAACGTACGTTTGGTAACTGTTGACATCAAAATGTTGTAAAATAAAACTCAAGAATTTTGTAACATTGTAATGGGTGGCGTGCGTCACGTCGAAGTGACGATCGACGATCAAAAAGACGATCGGCAGCCGGAGCGACGAACAAGACAAGAGTCGCGAGCTCAGTTCGACACTAGAGTCGGTTTAGGCAGAATATACCTGGTGCTGTTATCCATTAGCTATTTAAAATAAAGTTATTGTTGAAAAGTTACCTATTTCACTAAACTGATTTATTCCACTAAACATCATATCCCTTAACAGTAACAAAACGTTAACGCAACGCATAAATCGATAAAAACATATATGTGTAACAGTTAAACATATGACATGGGCGTAAATCAATAAAAACATATATGTCTAACAGTTAAACATATGACATGGCATCCACACTCACAGTCAGCCATCCACACGGTGGTATAAACATTCTGACACAATTCATTCTTCAAATGGTTATTCTTATTGAACCGCGATAGAGATTTTGATTGACGCGTATACACGTCGAACGCAGTTAACTGATTAAGAGAATGTTAATTGCAAAATGTATTGTTCGAATGCACCTTATTTATTATTTCCTGGAACACAGCGAAGCTGCAAGGTGAAGTGGAAAAGAATGTGTATAGGAGATCCTGCAGGATCTCGGTGTCTGTTACCGAGGCAGTACCGTGTCCCAGGAGTAAGAGGAGCCAACAGAAACCGCAGGATCGAATCCTGGGTGTGCGTCATCGAACAGGCTCGCGATTCTCGCCGAGCTTACTCCTGCTGTTCGTGTTACGTAACCGAGAGCCCGTGACCTCGATCCCGAGCTGCTTTTGCTCGAAGCGTTCCATCGGCCACACGGATACCAACACGAACGCCAGAACCAGACGGCGCAGTCAACCTCCCACAGACAAAACAACCACCTCCGAGCACGACCGCGACCTTTTTGTCGGCTCCCGGTACAGTCGCTGCTCGCAGACTCCTCTTGGAAACTGGCTGTGCCTTCTGCGAGCTGGTTGAAATCATCTCAGTGTTGCCTGTTTCCTCAACAATGCTCACTCTTCAATATTCTTCCCGATCACCATCCTCTGTTAACTTAATTCCCATCGAATGTACACTTTATTCTGTTCTTCTACCGTTGATCCAGAATTCTTTCGCATAATCATTTTTCGAATGACCAGACTGCGGATCTTTATGCAAAATAAAAATGTTCCGCATCAATTGCAAGAGAACAGAAATCACATGAAAAATTAATAGTCTTGATTTACGATCATTGACATTATTCAGAAAATTTATTTCTTTGAGCATGTATTATTTGAAAAAAATGGCTCAAATTTTGGGTAGACACATTCTTGTTCTTTTCGTAAAGTAATGTGAGATAGTTACCTTTACTGTAAACCTGTTTATTGTTTTAGGACAGCAGTGCCAAGATGTGTTTATTTTGAGATGGAATCGGCTGGAAGGCTCTAGGACGACTGTCGGTGATCGGCGAGTGGCAATAACGAGGCAATACCGTACTTTCGACGAATAAACGCGACGGGCTGCTTTATCTCTCGCCTTTTTACTCAAACAGAAGGCGCTCGTTACGCGTCGCGAACGCGGACACATTCGATACTCGTAAACAAGAGGTTCCCATGCAGCCAGCGCACGCTAATGGAGGCTGATTGTGAATTATGGCTGCTGCAGGGATACCCGCATAGCTTACAGCCTGACGACGGAACGCCGAGTGATTGTAAGTTATTGGCAGTTTCGCGGGTACCCTATCGCCGGATCATCCTCTCGATACGGGACCAGAGTCATCTTTTCTCGAACCCTTTCAGCCCCTATACGCTAAACCAGCGACCAGAAACCCGCATGATCCTCGCAAAATATCAAAAACTGTCGATTCTCCTTTTATATTTTGACTGGGACCGATTTGGATGCAGCAGGGCACCTGCGAATGTCAATAAAAGTTAAATGAAAGTGAAAATTCTCGTCGGTTCGATGGAGCTTACACGGTCATGGCCGATCACGCCACAAAAAACGTCGTTCCACAATATTCTATTTTACCTCTGTTCGCGGCAACGTTTGACAACATAAATAAATTTACAAAATTCGTAAATTCGTATAAAAGACCCCGGTTCAATTCGGTCTCGGCGCGTAAAATGAAAACTCAACTCGAGCGAAACCAATCGCTAAAAGTGTCAATAAAACAGGCCTCCGCCGAGACCCGGCGACTATAGCACTCCATAACGATTAAATCCCGATCAGATAAACTCTCGAAACTCTGGCGGAATTCCTGGGAAGAGTGGAACCATAACGATGAGAAGAGTTACGCCGAAACCGGGTTGGATCCCGGGAGGATCCGGTCGCTGCATCGAAGAAATAAAAGATCGTAGGACTATCCGTGCGGGCCGTTCTGTAAAAAGAAGGGAGCTCTGGGAGCTGGCTGGAACAGTCCTGTAAAAATAAAAAATCCCGGAGGGTAACAGGATTAAAACGGAGGAGGTAGCGAAGCGCAGTCGCGGGTCGCGACCTCCGCCGAGCGGTTTTCATTGAAAACGCGACCGGCTGATCGGTCACGGCGATTTTTACGAGGGTTGGAGTAACGGCCCCGGCCATATACGAGCTCGTTTTTATTACAGGGCTCCTCGAGAGACGCGTAACGTGCCTCGCGATCGTAAGCGAGCCATTTTTTCCCGGCGAACGATCCGGGGGGCCCGGGTAATCTTCTTTAACGCGCGGAATGCCGCGGACGTGACGCGAACAATGGATCTGATCGACGGCTGCGGAACAATTCCACCGGCGCGGCGGCCCGCGTACGTTTTATTTCCTCCACGATCGAACAACTTATCACCAAGCCGTTGATTGATCCGACGATCATTGCCTCAACTTCGCGCACAAGCGAAAATTTTGGGGAGCTCCGATTGACAGAGAAGCATTTGCGAAAATGTATTCCAATAAAAATGTGTCAAATCGACACAGTGATTGTGAGATTAAGATCAAGTTTGACGGATACCGCGTCAGCCGGCGAGGGTCCAGCAATTTTTCGGGGTGTGTTTCGCATCCGGACAAGGGTCGGCAAGATCGAGATCATCGGACGCGTTGTAAAACCGTCCGATCGCGAATTTTAATTGAATCGATCGTTCGTCGAGAATGGAGCGGGGGTATTACCGGTTTATTTGCGAGCGGATACGTCGCGAGCCACGCCTACGGCGTTTGTTGCACGGACGTGTTTATTTATCGTCGCGTTCGACGCGTGTACAGGACGCGGCAAAAGTTGCTGCACTCAATGTTCACCGAACGATCTCTGGGTCGAAGACGAACGCGTAGCTTCGTGGAGCTGTACCAGGACCCCCTAACGTCGATCGGAATGTCTTCGTCGGATGGATCTCGGACTACTCTAACAGATTGAGCCATCGAACTCGCGGACAGGTTACTCTCCCCCATACAAACCGCCGCCGATCGCACATTTATCAACCGACTCGCCGCTATCGATCACTATCTTCTTCGCAATTATTCACAGATTTAGTACGTCACGTCGCCATTATAACTCTTGCCTAATCGACAGCTGCGCATTGATAAGGGGACACCGGTCATTTCCTAGACCAATCCCGACGCTCTCGGTCGACTCATTCTCGAGCGGTCTAGATAAACATAGACATTTCGCAAATTTTCACGATCAACGTGTCTTATCAATTCACACACTTCTCTCCGCAGAATAAAATATTCCCGTACTCCCAGACTAATTATCGGTACATCATTTTCATGTTGTTCGACACCTGTTTGTATTTCGTCGTTGCCACCATTCGCCAGCATCGTCCACGCATTCCAAATAATTATTGACACAACTAACGGTTGATAAACAAGTCCGGAGAGCAAAGAACGGATTCGCTCGGTCATCCATAATCCTGACTCACGAGAATTCCGAGCTTGCTGTTTCGATAGCTAGATCATGGGCAATCGGTGTCAGTTCGACGAGGTCTCGCGGGACCGTACTGCCAGTATACCTACTCCTCCCATAGTTTTTCGCGACAGTGTGGAGGAGGGGAGAGCCCGAAATCCTGGCCGACTTTTGCCATTAGAGGTTGCAGAAAGTTTTCGGGAGTCGACCTCAGGGGCCATTTTCGCGAACCGGAGAACTTGCCGAGTTTCTTTGATGGAGTGATTTGGAGGTCGTGGCTCCGGGAACTTGCGGTTCGCTGCGGGCTGTTACTGTCGAAACCCTCTGGACACTTCACCATTGTTCCCCAGTTTCTTATTTTTTATTTACGAGCGAAAATGAAACCGACAGTAAAAATTTGGTCGCACGGAATTGAACAACGATGTGTCATTAATAAATTAATATACACGGCGAACCATACGAAATAGTCATGCTAAATTTCACAAGTATACGAGGTGCGATCAAAAAGTAAGGTGACTTTCTATTTTTTATGAAAAAATATTTATTTATTCATCAATATTTATGTTGTCCCCTTCAAAGTAATCCCCCTCAGATATAATACACTTGTGCCAGCGCTTTTTCCACGTGTTTATCCTCGAAACACTTCTGATAAGCACTTTTTGGTATAGCTTTGAGTTCTTCCAGCGATGCAGTCTTTATCTCCTCGATCGTTGCAAATCTCCGTCCTTTCATGGGTCTCTTCAGTTTTGGGAACAGGAAAAAGTCGCAGAGGGCCAAATCCGGTGAATATGGTGGCTGAGGCATGATCGTGGTGTTGTTTCTGGCCAAAAAATTACTCGCAAGCAACGATGCGCGAGCAGGTGCATTATCGTGATGCAAAATCCATGAATTGTGTTTCCAAAATTCCGGGCGTTTTTATCGTATTGCTTCACGCAAACGGCGCATAACTTCAAGGTAATACTTCTTATTAACCGTACGACCTTGTGGTAAGAACTCCCGATGCGGTACGCCATGATAATCGAAGAAAACTGGCGTGCTTTTTTCGGTCTTAGCTCTTCTGGGGACTTCCATTGGGACGATTGGACTTTGGTTTCGACGTCATAACCATATACCCATGATTCGTCACCAGTTATGACCCTTTTGAGCAAATCAGGATCATCATTGACGTCATTCAACAGCACCTGAGCGATGCTCGTGCGACGCTTCTTCTGGTCAAAATTAAGCAGTTTCGGACCAAACTTTGCCGAACACGCAAAACAATTCTAACCTTTATGCTTCTCGCAAACAAACAAAAAATGCTATATAGCTGAAACCGTGAACATATGTTTGGGACGAGTGTACCAGCATAAGAAAAAGAAGAAAACGAAAATCGACTGTGGGTATCCCGCGAAATTCAAAAAGTCACCTTACTTTTTGATCACACCTCGTACAGTGCGGTTCACGAAATAAGAATGCACTCGCCTAACTGCGTGCAGATCGCACGGATAGTGTGTGTCAGCTGTCACGTTTTCGATTTTTGCATGCAGAATTGCGCAACAGAAGCCGGCCTGTATCGTCGCCGAGATATCACTCGGCGCATCAGATCGTCGAGCAAGCTCATTCGCTGTCGCTGTAACGTCACGATTCACTTAATCGCCCCACGGTCGTTGTCGTCGTGACGGTACGGTTCACAAGATAGTTTCGGTCTGGCTAGATTGCTCTATTACCGAGCATCTTCGACAAAGTACTGCGATCGCGCTGCTAACCACTAAATTATTATCGGGGAGCACCGAGTCACGCCACCCGCTCGTTATCGCCGCGCATTGACGCGCCGATGCATCGCGCGATGCACCGCGTATACGACGACGTTATCGCACTGTGCACGATCCATGACCGTCGTAATGTGGATCAGTGGAGCGTTTCAGACTGTCGTCGAATCTCTCCGGATGTGTTGAATTTTATCGCCTTGCTAGCAGAGAATCAACTTCTATCTCGAGCCCCTAATCGAGTACACGTATCACAAACGAGTACGATGATCGCTGTACTTAGTCTGGGTTCGATGCTGCTGATAGCAACCCCGTTTGCGATACACTTCGAGGTCTTTGTACTCTGCTTAAAGGCCATCGACTTAAAAGAAAAAAGTGTACACCAAGTGCTTAACAGAAGCCAATAATCGTTATAACGTCTCAAAGAACAGAATCCAAGGCCAGAATCCTTCTCCGATCCTGAAACAGAAAAGAAGAAATTGGAGATCGAACGGGGCGTCGGACAGACACTTAACAAGGTCTCCAATTACAGAATCGAGAGCAGGTGACAAGTGGCGGGCGATCGACAGGGAACAATTAACCATTATCGCGATCCAACTGTAGCACGCATTAAATTACGGCAATGGTCGAGTTGTTTCGTTTGCACGAGCGCCGGATGAGATTCCGCGCGGCGGTCACAGTCTGATTCCCTCCAGAGCCCCAGGGGCCCAAAAATGGCAGAAGAGGGGCCTCTGAAGCGTCGTCGGTGAATTTGCGCGAAGAACCGGCAGGAAGCACGCCGCGTTATTGCACGCGGTCGGCGCGGCGTCGCCGTTGCGTGCATAATTGCGGGGCCCCCGAAAACTTCGAAAAACTGCGCGCGGAGAACGACGGGTTCGTTCACCCCACGGGAACACCGACTTTCTCCTCTTTGTTGCCGTGGCCCGACGGAATATTCTTACAGACGATACGATCTGCAGTGCAATTTTCGGACGGCGCAGCTGCGACCGGTGCGGCAACACTTTCACCGTGTTTGGTGCATCGTCGAACCTTTTTCGCCGGCGAGAGTGTTGCGTCACGAACGGTCACGCCGATGCAATTGATTCGCTAATGCGCCTCGTCATCCGGACGAATCGCTCGTGCCCAGGGAACATCGACCTCTGTCTGCTCGCTGTCTAACGATTTTAATGTCTTCGTGGCTCACTGACTCTACTCGAGGAATTATTCCCGCCGTGATTCGACCGGGAGATCCTGCTTGGATCGTCTATGATCGTCGGTGGAACCAAGGGATCGTTAAATATCTTGGGGAACACATTATTGATAATCAATCTTGCGTAAAGCTCATTTCGAAGAGTGAAATCTCTACGAGATTTTAACCTCTCTAGAAATTCGCGAGCTTAATAAATTCCGAATTTCGAGGAGCCGAAAATCTTCAGCACGCTACGGCCTTTCGGAATTCAGGATCTCAAAGAACTCGATAGCTCCAAAATGTCCTAGGACTTGAAAAATTCGCGGAACCTGAGAAACTGGAAGCTCATCCGCAAGGAATCTGCCGCAATCGGCAAAGCGTTTTCCGCGGGACGGTGAAATTGATTTAGAGCTGCGTGTATCCACGCGAACGGCTCGGCTGTCGATAAATCAGGACAGAAAGCAATTTAAACGGGTCCGATGATCGTAACCCCGGCGTAATACCATCGACCGGACTCCCGACGTTCGCATAAGTTTTCATTTGCTCGGCCCTGCTAACGAAGTCTTCGGCGATAAATTCACCGGAGCTTTTCCGGGGCTAATCCCGGCTCGGCCCTGAGCCACGGGGAAAACTCTCCAACGCGAATTAAGACGAATTCTCTGCAAGCATAGTCGCCGACCTGTCCGCACCTGTTCCTCGCCGTTAAAACGATTCCACCCCCATAAATCCAGGGTGGAAAATAGGCCGATGCTTTCCGGGTCGGGAATTGCGGTGGATTTGTCGGCGAACGATCGCTGTAATCAATTGATACGAATGGACCGCCTATTCCTAATTAGCAAACCGACTCGCAAATCCGTTCGCTATTACATTCATTTGCCTCGACTGTATCTACGACGGGCCCGCGATTTTCTTACCATAATTAAACGAACCGCGCAACAAGAAGAACCCAGGGATACGGCATTAAATAAAGCCGAGGCTATCAATTAGTTTGTTAAGCGGCTCCGAACGAGCTCGCTACCGAACAAAATAAACTATCCGTCGGTTTTTACCTCCTCCTCTAATTGATGCATTAACGAGCAATCTTAATAACGTTATCAACTAATTTCATTACGTCCTAGTTGGATTACTGTGCCGCGTCGCTGCGAGGTAGACTGCGGATTTTATGCGATTATCGAAAACCTAATGAGCAGCCGCGATCGAAGATCTTTGCAAAACCTGTGTTCAAAACTGAGCAAGTCTATTTTCAGTGAAACTCTACTTCCCGAGAAGATATGTACTTTCCCTTCTTGCTCTCTTTTATTTTGCATAAAAATTTAGCTTCGAGAAAATCTCGTTGAGCGACTGGTCTCGTTAACGAAATTAGTTTGGTCCTAACCCGGACTGATTAGGCGAGTTCTCAGGCAGCGATTTCCCTGATAAACGGCCTCAGAAGCCATTACAGAAGCCGCTTGTCCGGTATTTCGTGATATCGCGCTGGATGCGAGGGTAGCTCTCGCCGCTGCATTGTCGTTAGGGGAAAGGGATCACCGTAGATGCGGTCTGCACGTTAATGGCATGTGCTGGCACTACGTGAACCCTTCCTGACGACGAGGGTGCATCCTGCACCTGCGAACCGTTGCAATTCCGCGACCGACACCGTGCACTGCCACGCTGTCAGCTGTTCTTGTTCACGTTCGCGAACGTCACAGGATACAGCTGCAACGCCATCGAAGGAACGCTTATGGTCTGGGGTTTAATTAAAGAGCCTTCCTTCGATCTGACGAACCGTTTTAAATCATCTTTCCCGCACAGCAGTCTTTCTTCGGCGTATTGTCGAGCGTTCGTACACTTTACGAATTCTCTCTCTTTATCTATCTGTCGAATGGAATCGAGGAAATCCTCTCGATCCGCAGACAGAACGCGATCGGTTTCGATTGCGAGTGTACCGCCCCCGGCCTTGGTAGCGGGCATTAATTACCGACCGCTGCCTCGCTATTGAGATTAATGACACCGACCCGTACTTTATGCGAGGATGGGTTTATTGGCAGCGCGCGCTGCCCCTTCGCCGTGCTCTCTCGTGAGTGCGGTCGGTGTTAATTGGTACGGACGATCCGGGGGATCGGTGTTCCTTCGATTCGACACGACGGAACGGGACCCGAAGCGGTGATTGAGCTCCGTGTTTGGAGAGCGTTGCCTCCGCTACCAGAATCTTCCTTCCTCCCAGCCATTCGCGACGGGAAAATAGCCTAAACACACAAGGCCTTCCTGGAGAATGAAAATCCAAAGAGGGACGCCCAAGTGAAATTTTCCTCGACTCCCGAGGATTCCGGAAATCGAAAAAATTCCTCTCCGTGCTTGGTACGGAATTGCAGAGATACATTTTCGTGAAGATCGCGAGTAAATTCGTAATTTGAGACCGCTATCGCGTTTCAGAAACTTTTCATATTCCCTAATTATTCCGTTGGCTTATACGAGAAAAATTCAAGAGACCCTCCTGCAGATATCTTAGAAAAAATAAATACAGAGACCCCAGCAGTTTTTACAGATGGAAGATTATTTTACTCTTATCTCGCACCGCTTTCTTTTCGCTGTATCCTTGGATTATTTTTGGAGAAAAGAATTTCCGAGTCCGCGGAATCCGTGATATTTAGGGATTGCGGGAATTCCAGGAGCAGACTTCGCAGAATTCCATTTAATTCGGCAGCGGTAAGTGGCGGTTCGATTCGAGCAGTAGCCGGTCCGCCGTGGTCCAATTACGTCGATTCTTACGTTATCTCGGGGCAATTTGCACCAGCAATTAACGGGAGCGTCGTTAAAGGAGCGAAACGTTAATTGCCTGCTATGAGTCCTGGCCGAGTCATCCTGCCGATTGTCTCGGATCGGACCGTTAACTTCGCTGCCGTCGTGTTAATGGAGTCGACGTCGAACTGAACGAGCAGGAGCAGCCTAGCACGCGTGCCTTCCACGCGGGTGAGAAAACGTCTGCCAAGATCCTCGGAGGAACAGAGTCGGTGTGCGCGAGTGCGAGAGTGAGACGCGAAGAGAGAGTTTCGGGGTGTAATGTTACTCCTTGGACGAGCTACTCCGGCAATCAGGATTACGTTACACGCTTTCATTGGTTTACATTGAGTGGCTTCGACGCGGAAGACGCGCCGCTCCTACTAGCCGCAACTAATTTCGTTTCGTATTAGGTTTCCGATCTCCTTCGATCGCGTTCCTGACACACTGACGCGCGACACTGGCGACTATAATGTTTCCGAGAGCAATTGCTACTGTCCCACTAAGATACTTTTCGTCGAAGTTCGTTTTATTGCGTTTGCGCAACGATCTACCTTTTCAGGACTCTCGGAGAAATTTCATTGAACATCCCTGCTGGTAAAATTGTCTGCTCGTTCTGCGTGGATTCCGTTGAACGACGTTGATATTAAGTAATTGAAAAAGTTTTTAAAAAACAAATGTACGTACGAGAGCAAATAATTCTCCCTCAATCCCCTACACAGACACGGCAGCGGGAACGTTTCTGACCAGCTAGTGCAACGCAAAGTTTGATAAAACGAATGGAGGGTTACCTGCGTTTCGAAACAAGCAAAATTCTTCTGACGTTCGTGGCCATTGTCAAATCCCTCATCCGAGGGTGGAAGCAGGAAGCCCGATCGGTTCTCCCGGTAAACGTGGCAGCCGGCTATCGATTTTATCCGTGACGGGAGAAAGTCTCCGACGGAAATAACGTATTCGTGCCTCCCGGGAGCGTCGGCGAACGTCGCAAACAATGACTTTGTAACTCGCCGGTGGACGTCGGAGGACACAACACGCGTCCTGCCAGGCTGCCAATACCTCCGGGGCAAAGTTAGCCCTGCGTCCCCCCTCGCCGTTCCTCGCGTACACAGTGAACGGACAATGGATCCCCCTAGTCATTATGAAGTGAGCGCGGCGAGCCTCCATCCAGCAATGGCTAAATCTAATCCGACACTCGTGCCAAAAGGGTCCACCCACCACCGAAGGGTTAGGCTCTTTGGGTTAGAACTATTGCCGTGGGACCGAGCCATGGGGTATCCACGTTCCACTTGCATGAAATTTCGCGGCAGCTGCTTCCCGAACGACGCCACGATGTTTGGCAACATACTATACCTTCCTGCCGCGGACGAAATCAGTTTACGTGTTGCGGAACGATGTTTCCGCGTTGGTCGATCGTGTTTAATCGTGTTTGCAGATGTTCGACATCGGACAATCTCGAGTTATATTCTTGCCGAAGCTGACACGTCGAAATGAATTGGATACGTTGAAGTCGGTATTCTTGGTAATTCCGGCACTGCGTGTTGGTTCGATGGCGTTTGTCAAACGAGGTAGCGTATCGGGTTCAGAACTTCGTGTTCTGCGTTGCCAGGTCTGTCACGGAGTGTACATTTATTGTAGAAAAATAGCGGAGGTGATTTTTGTGGAGTCTAGTTTTATGCTTTATCTGTGCTTAAAAGTTGCACGGCGGATCCAGGTATCACAGGAGACACAGAGAGCGACAGTTATATTTCGTTTGCGGAGTCATCTATACGACATGGAAAGGAAAGATACCATAAAATTGAATAAAGCTGCCGCTCTCCGGTGAATGCAAACTTTGTACTGTTCGGAGGACAATAGACACTCTCAGAAACAGAATTAAAGGCCGCTGCGGCATCCGGAGCGCCGCGACGCGGTTTCCCGTCGGCACTCGAGCTGCACAAAACGGTCTCCCAGAACGTCCCGCCGCGCCGAAGGAATTAATTTTTCACTAAATTGACTCCGCTCGCGCGGACCAGAGGAGAGACAAGCCGTTCTCGGAGGAGAACCGTCGCGACGCTGCTCGCGCGGAATTCCAGGGGACGAGACAATAACCGGCTGAACACCGGCTTTGCCGGGGGCCAGAGAGATGTACGGGGTGTCCTGCGACTGGCAGACCCCATAAAAATGTCGTTCCACTTGAAAAACTGAGTCAAAAAGGTAAAATGAATTTTCGTTCGCCGTCTGATAAAAGCACATCCGTTTCTACTGCTGAAAAGAATCTGCTCGTACGAGGCTTCTGTTTCGAAACAATCATTTCGAGAATTTAATCACCGCAGACAGGAATAAACTGTCTGATCGTAGTTTACCCTGTCCCTACTTCTTCTAGACACTAATCAATGTGATTTTTGGATACGATAAACCAACAAGAATTGATATTCTACATACCGGATGAAACTGTCGTTTAAAATCAAATAATTTGATTATTTTCTTGAGCTTCAGAAAAAATTCTGCTTTAAAATTTTGTAACTGATCCTCCTGTAGAATCGTTTTTCTGCAACAGGACACAGTGTAGTCGTGGCGCTGGTGGCTCAGGTAATTTGAGACGGGGGACAACTGTGGCCGAGCATTGTTCAAGCCGGAGAGAGCAAGAGAAATAGGGAGAGAAAGGGAAAGAAAGAGTGCGAGAAACGAGACAATACGAAAGTTTCACGACTGACGAATCCGCGGCGGAAAAAGTTCCCCGTGGCAATGGCGGGGATCCTGGCAGCCGAAAAAAACGAGAGAGACAGATAGAGAACTGACTGTCAGAATCGAAACTTCAGCGTGAGTCGTCGGCCCCATTGTCGGCGGCCAACAATCAGCTGGAGCGTCGCGACGTCCGCGGAACCGGCCGAATAAGTGTACGCCGCGGGAATAATGAGAGAAAAAGTCGAATCCGCTTCCGCGAACGACTGTCCACGGGACCGTGTATCCTTTCCACCCCTGTCCACCCCTTTCACCCTCGTTCTGCGTCGACGTAGCCGTCGACGGACGAGCAATAACGTCGGATATATTCTCCGGCGACGAGCGGATTTTCCGCCGAAAATAAAACGACACGGCGAACCCGCCGAAACTCGAGGGAACATTACTAGAAACTGCCTGCGTCTGGGAATATTTTTTCTCGAATTAGATATCGTATCCCGGTAGTCGCAACTGGCTAGAAATTTAACATAAATTCAGTTAGCGGTCATTGATGAAAAATGAATAATCTGAAACTGCAACTATTTTTCCATTCGATATAAATTAGTATGCAACATCTTCGTGATCAGCTGGCAATCACCAGTCCCCAATTACTCACCGCTATTTGCCGTGGGCAACACCGTTGCAATTGTCGCGGTTCGTGCAAGTCAAACAGGGGATCGAGACGCTCGTCAGCCGGTATTGATCGTAGTCCGGTGGATCGCCAAATAGATCGCGTCCCCTCTATCCTCGCCGAGTTAAACGGCGACCAGAACTCGCCTAATTCGCTTAGTCTGGCCCCGGCGAAAACCACGTTATTATCAGCGTGCCGGTACAAAGGGTTCGCGATCAAGCACCCTCTCGTTAACAAAGAGCAATCTGAGATCGATATCAGGTGTGCGTGGGTGCGCACACAGCCCTCCCTTAGCTACGAAGGGTCGATCGATAAACGAGAAGATAAGACGCTGCTGTTGAAACTCGAAATTCTATCAGCGGGAAACGGTCTATCGTCGGACCACGACAGAGACAACGCCTGTTACCCGTGTGTTTCAGTTCATCTCGCCGGGCGACGATTGTTATTTATACACGATTTATGCGAACGCTCGCTCGCGCCACGCAATAGCGCCACTCGGGGATCAACCAGGACGTGCAGATACATATTTTAGATAGCGTTCCTCGCCGCTCGAAAACGCTCCGGGGAGAGATATCGCGCAATAAGCTCGATTTGTTCTCGGCCACGTTTTTCCCGCTGCGGCCACAGCGCCACGTTCAATTAGAATCGGAAACGTTTCACTCTTCTGTACACAAACGCAACAGAAAAAACGTGGAAATTGTAACGGAACATGGAAACATCTCTAAAACCATTAGAAAATATTTCTCGTGGACGAATTCACCGCAGACTCGAAGATCGAAGCTTCCCCTTTATAACGAGACCCTAAAACTTGATCTACGATTTTTTTTTGCTGTTTTATGGAATAGAAATAATGGACGAGTCGTATCTTATATTATTGCAAAGTTGGCAGTACACGTTTCATTCGAAGCTCGATAAAACGTCCAATAAAAATCGTACAGCATGTTTTATAGGGTCGTTGCAAAGGGGAGGCCGTAAGCTTTAAAATGAGTCGAATTTTAAAATTATAACAATTTCATTGAGCATTGGAATCGAAATGAATTTATCCGCTGCATCGTATTCGTTATCTGTTATTCGTGCACGTGCCATTTAAATAACACGTAAAAGTCTCGATCCTTTGAAGAAATGAAGAAAAATGGATCGAGAAAGAGGCTTTAAATTTCGGTGGCTTTGAAATGGGAACAATTTTAGTAACTGCGACAGTATACAGGTCTTAAGTCGGCAGTTAGCATAACCCCATCGCAATAAACTCGCGAAAACTGCTCAATTCTCGCTCGTCATTTCCCGGCGAGCTTTACTTTTCGATCGAGTCACACGATATTCTCGGGAAGACAATAACCTGCTACATTACTTCCCAGGGAGATCCTCCGGATAGCGATCCTGGGGATCTTAGAATTACGGGAATTGGCAATAGGCGAGGGGTTGCGGAATTCGAGCGCGGCAGTTCGCTCGAAATCCAGGAATCCGACGACAACGAGCCTGTTTCGCGTGGCGAAACCTCGCCCCCTCCTAGTTCCCGAGGATTAATCGATTTGTCTGGAAGGAAAAGGATGCAATAAAGGAAAGTCGATCGGAGGCTTCCAATTAAATGGTTCGCGTCGTCTGCTATGCCGTTTCCAAGGCCATGGGGCCTCTCTCCTTCGATTAACCATCAAGCCTGCCGAAGTGTTCCGTCGTCCTCGTGCTCTGGCAGCCATCGAACTTTCGGTAACGAGCCGACGTGCCTGGTAATATTCCCACGGCGAGCTGCGTTAAGGGTTGCCAGCCAGGCCGAGGGCGACAGATAGACACTCGAGGGACAAGAGACCGCTATAGCGCGGCTCTCTCGGACCTCCAGGACCTTCAAGACCTTCCGCGTTGTCGACTTCACCGAGTACTTTGCAAGTTTCGACGGATTCGGGGTAATGGGGCCGACACTTTTCCCGTACACTGGATCACGGCCCGCCAAATATTGGACGTGTGCATCGAATTATAGCTGTTCGACGCTTTGCATCCTGCGACTGCTTTGGATCGCAACTCTTTAAAACAACCCTTTAAAAAATTTCCCTGTGCAAGTATAAAAATATTTAATTCACAGAGGTTTACTACGGAAATGGCACTAAAAAAAGGGCGCAATAATTCTTTGTAACGGGGAATTACAGAGAACGAAGAGTGTCAAAGACAAAAGAAGAATTGTGAAACAATAGACGGTGTTTCCGCTGACACGGGAGGGCAGGACCAGAAATAATAATCTGGGGGCGGCTGTTGTAATATTTCACGGGTGGAAATTAAGAAATCGTTAGTCACCGAGCCCCGGGTCCCATCAGGCGAGTTTGGCGCTTTAATTAACCCGTTCGCGGGGCGCTCGTCAAGGGAGGACGTCAACGGCACACGTGGAGTGGATGTCTGCGAGACACGATCCATATTTGTTAATCCATCGCGGCTGGGAACGAAGGAGAGAGATCTTGACGAGCGAGGCCCGCCCGTCCGACAATGGCTTGTGTCTGGAGCGGTCTGATTAATTTCGCAGCGTCGGAGGCCGACTGCTGCTATACTGGAAGATAAATGAGATCATTCCGGGACAATCGAGCATCGAGCCGATCGCGAGACACGCAACAGTCTCGCAGGCCAGATCCGCCGAAAATTCATATCGATACCCGAGTGCCAGAGCGGAACGAGTACCAAGAAGGGTGGATTATGATACGGACCCTATAAATCGTGGGAGGACGTGCGTGCATCTGATCCGAGCCGGATTGCTCATAAATTAAACCGGCTGCGATTTCACGACGATAAGAAACACGGGAACAAATTCTGTTCGCTCGTTTTGTTCGCCTTATCGTTGACTTACACTACTGGCGCTGGATTTGCGAATTTATTCCGCCGAAACCACAAGAATTACATAACCGGTGTTTCGTGGATGTATTCTACGTGGTTTGAAGTGGTACTCTGAATTTTTTCAAGAACCTTCGTTTAGTATTTGCAAAGTTACGCTTAATATTGTAAGAATAAAATTGCTTTTTTGATAACATCGTTTGCCGGATGCATTTATATTGGCTTTCCTCGTTGTAAACGTTATAAATCTGTGCCAGGTAGTCCACAAACAACGCCAGTTGTGATTTCATTACGATAACAACTCCTGGCGGACTAATCGGTCGCGGTAATCGTTGACTTGTACTACTTGTGCCAGCTATAACCGCTTGCGTTTGTGAATTTATATCTCGGGAATTGAAAGGTTCGTTTAAACGATGTTCGGCATAGGACGAATTACTTATCCGACAAACTACCAGTGGAACGTCTCGACAAAAATTGTTTTACAAGGGGCCTAATTTCTTGCCGCTCATCCCCCGCCACCCTCAGGAAAAAATAGATTCACTGGCGGGAACCGAGTATTCGCGTCACGTAGCAGCAGGACAACATCGTACGCGAAATTGCCGGGCAGCTGGCATTAAACCGACCCTCTTGTCTAGCTGGGACCGATCCGGACGCGTCGATCCGTCGGGCGATCTGGGATCGCGAGCATAATCCCTGTGACCGCGGGCCGGCCTCGGCCCGAGGCACACCCGATGAATACGGATGCCGCAATTCCGCAAATCTTCGCCCCGGGACCCGAGCCTCGCAGCGAGCAGACGTCGCGCCGCACCGCACCGCCTCGGCCAAATTGCCCTGGCAAACGCGAAACTCTCGTTTCGGGGGTGGCCGCCGACGCCACGGGGAACGTTTAGCTGGTTGTACGGGGGCGAGAGTGCGGCCTGTCGGATCGAACGCAATAAAAAGTAATGATAATTGAGATAAGAAGACGCGATGACCTACACCGGGATGATTCACTTAATGCGCTTCACCTGAGCCATTATTTCTCCCCCGAGGGATGATTTACTGGGTAAAAAGGCACCAGTATTTAAGTCCCTTGGATCGGCTCTATTCAGGATACTTTTGATAGATGCTGGTTCCCCTAATCCTCCTCTGTGTACGTTAATCTTTGTTCGTGGCAATTCATTATTTTTTTCCTGGAAAATTAAATGACGGGAAGAATTCAAGAACATTTACGTTTTGACGACATGAGCTATAAATACGTTCGGAATTGACTATTAAGAGTGTTCTAAACGCTTTCAAATTATCCCCCAAACGGATTGACGTTCCACAGGACCGTGTGTCGAAAGGAGCCACCCTCGAAGATCGGAGGGGGTAGAAATTATCGGGCGGTTCGATGGGGGATTAATATTCATGGGAGTGGTACTGGATAACGCGTCCGAGGCACTCGTAAAACTACTATTAACTGGAATCCGAAACAGGTCCGGGTAAACTTGTATTCCCAGCGGCGATCCCCTTTCCGGTCGGCGTAATTCGAGTGGCGTGGGGGTGGAAGGGTGACTTGTGGCGACGCCGGATAAACCGGGAGCAGAAATTGGGTACAACAAAGTCGGTTATATACCGGGAATGTTCGTGTAGGACAGAGTATCGCTTTGTTCCGTTTTCGCACACACGCACCCCTTAAAACGTCTCTGGGAAAACGGGGGTTGAGCGCGTATTATTTTTAAAAGTCGTGGGTGTGGCCTACCGAGTAGCATATATACTCGGGAAATTTTCGCTCACGACTCCAGTTTCAAATAAAAAATGGAACGAAACAGGCAGGCCTTTTATAAAGAGACACTATCGTAAGGGATGAAGAGGAAGCTATTGCAGGGAGAAAAATTCTTTCTATAATGAAATATTAACTGGGAGAATTGTAGAATGGAAAAATATGTTGCATTCATTTCGACGGGAGAATTTTAAAATGCAGGAAACAGCCCCTTCTCGGTAAGGGATGAAGGGAAAGCTATGGTGTAGGAAGGAAAATTCGGTTCTACAGTGAAATATTAATTGTAGTCGAATAAAAAATTTGTCGCGTTTAGTAAAAACTGTAACGAATAAAAAACATGATCTTGTTATTAAGGGATGAGGAGGAACCTATACCAGAAGAATAATTCTGTTCTACGGTCAAATATTAATTCCGAGAGGTTCGGAAGTTGGAAGGGGTAGTATAAGGGGTGAGAAGTGGGCTGCAGACGGTCAAACGTGAAAAACTACCTCCGTTTGAAGCGACGAATCCCGTAAGGGGGGCACGTACTTCATTTCATACTTCGACTAGCTCACGCGCGCCGCGGCCGCGAAACTTATGGCAGCTACGACATCCACGGGGCATAGAAGAAAGACGATGGTGTGGGGGTGGAAAAAACGTTGGCGCACAGTTCGAAGGGTGAAGGGGTTGGGCGAACCAAGCCTCCATCGGACTGTCTGCGAATTATTAAACATAACGGTGAAATATCGCGGTGGCCGATACCGGGGGGTGGCTCGAAGGGGGAGCAACGTGAGCTGCTTTCGCAACGGGCATTTTCGCTTTGTGTATTCGGCTTTCTGAGAGCAAAGCGAAGGGAGGAGGTGCGCCAGGGTGGCAGCATCGATGCATTCGACGACGGCAACGCGATTATTCGGCTCGAGAGTGTTTGATCGATGCTGGCGACGTTGCGTGCCGAGAAACGCCGCCGCCACATTCTCTCTCTTTCTCTCTCATTCTCTCTGTCTCTCTCTCTCTCTCTCTCTCTCTCTAACTTTTGCCTCGTTCCGAATACGCAAGCAGCAGTAACGCGTTTATGAATTCGGGGGTGAGTTTTTTGCTCGACGCACACAACCAGATGCACGGGATAAATGGGAATCGACGGGCTTAACTCTCGAGCCGCAATTAAAGCGCCTCCAAATTATTTCTTTGCGCTATAAATGATTTCATCCCCCGTGGCACGGTTTCATTGATTTTTGAAATGTTTATCCCTGTTGATAAAGCCATTAACGGTAAACGCTATCGAGCTTTAAAAATAACTGGTATATGTTGTCTCGTAAATGGACTGCGGATCTTTATGTAGAATAAAAATCAAGACGAAAAAGAATTTTTCTAAAAATAACAGAGATAACTTGAAAACCCGGTTTCTAAAGGAGTAGAGCCCGGTCGTTGTTCTAGGACAAGCCAGGAGGTAAATCTGGGCTTTATCTGTGAGTGTCGCGTCTATCCGTGCATTTTCGCAGATATCTCTCCGAAAAGAAGAGATCTCCGGAGCAAACGGAAGACGCAAAGTCCCGTCAACCTCGTCCGGAGCCAGACAAATACGTCTGGCAAACAAAACATTTATACTCCGGTGTTTTGCACAGTGGCATCCAGCCTCTCTCTCCCCCCGTTTCGCGGACCAGAGACATCTATTCGTAGAAAAATCCGCGGCATCGTGGAAATTCGATTACCGGCACTCCGAGTCGAACAAATGCGTTCCATGAAGTCGCGCCGTGGAACAACAGACCCACAGCTAATGCTGTTTACAGGCTTAGACTCGCGCGCTACGGGGAAATCCTTTCGAACGACTTTCCTTAACGCCGATCACGATACCCGGGGAAAATGGTTAAAAGCACCGAGCTTCGAATTAGTTTCTCAATCCTCTCGCTTCTTCCCACCGTTCACCTCGGGGGATTTTATCAGGGAAAAGAAAAATATCCGATTGGAAGCTGTTGCGGTAGGAATTTATGAATTGTTTGCTCCGTGTTCTGACTTTTATACGAATCCTGGCTCTCCAGAAAATAAATTATTTACTGGATTTAGCGGTGGCCTAGAGGAGAGGGTCCTTATAGTGAGAATTGCTTTAAAGTGTTTGCTGAATTTTGATTTTTAAATAAGAACGATCGTGTTAAAGTCGAAGGAGTTTACTGAATATTTTAACTAGGCTTGCTGTTTTCGTGTGTAGATACTTCTAATTTTTCGAAGAAACATAGTTACCACTGTCTGCGAGAAGGAGAATTCGCTGGTTCTCCGAATTCTGATTTCTCGAGGGAGGATTTCGCCTAACGCGTGATTCCAGGTGAGGAGCCGTCTCCGTCGGAAGGCGACTGCAGTTACGATTATGGCAGTTCCCCTCGACGCGCGACGGTCCTACTTACGACATATTAGCGACTCCTGAGACGGCCATTAACCGGGCTCTTACAAGATAGACCGTAACGTTAGTTGACGCGACGATTGCCGACCTCTGACCCGTCTCTCCTCCTCTCTTGGCCTCTCACCGAGGAGTCTGGCGTCTCGGCTGCGATAACAGCACACGTGTCGCTTGTCTAGCTAAAATTCAAGCCTGTCGCGGAGCGAATTGCTCGGCGTATCTCAGCTAATTGTTATTAATCGCCACTTGTCCGTTCTATTTCGGTACTGTTCGCTCGCGAACGCGTAATTCGAGACACAGTGTTCCGTAGATCTCGAAACGAACGGTTCGAACGAGCTTTCTAACTATCCTCGAGACAGGCTGGTTCGTATATATCAGATTACGGTAACAGTAACGCCCGCGGATTAAGGCTCTCGCTCGGTGATATATTCTAATTGCAGAAGGGAGTTCAACTTAAGTGAGATTCACCGGTATTCGAGTTGGCCCGCTAATACCGCCATTAGCGTGGCCAATGAACTACGAACTCTCGGCTTAAGACGAAGAACCGTCCCGAATCAGCTGGCAAAATTTCATTCACCGGCGAAGCGGATTCGCCGAGAAACTTTGCCGAATTCTCGAGCGAAACGATCGAGAGCCCCAAACGCCCTGGACTCGATCAATTCGACGCTCTTCTTTCCTTCCAGTTCACGGGAGACGTTTGCTATAGTATGCTCGTGGTGGAGGTTGTCGAACCTCGGGGGAGGGAGTTCGTTCTACGTGGCTCATATCGAAAACCCATAAAAATTAATGTTCCACGATAGCGCCGCGCTCGTAGACGGTCTGATCTATACAGCCGCAATCCGATTACCGTCACCGGTGTCCGAGGATCCTGATCAGACCCGGGGTTTACGCGAACCGTTATCCGTTTCGACGTGTCCTCGTCGTCGCTAACATTGGCCAACATCCAACAGCGCTAATGGCATTTAATTGACCCTCGTCGATGCGTCTCCTACTTGGCACGAGAACCGTTGCCTCGCAGTCTTCCGATAAACTTCTTCCTGCGTACATTGAATACGGTGATCATTAGGCTGCGGATCTTTACGCGTTTATGAAGAAATTAGTTGGGTGAAATGCAAAACAGTGTTTGCAATTACTTTAGTAATTTAAGGAAATAGAACTCCTAGCGCAGAAACGAAGTTAAAAATTGAACAACGTTCGAACTTGTACTAAAATAAAAATACACCATTTCCCGGTTAAACAAATTCTTGCTCCGGCGTAAAAACTTCGACGGATTACGAGGAAAAGCCGAAGCAAGACGCACGCAAGATTTATTCATTCAAATAAAACAATGCATAAATTAGGAGAGCTCAGCGTTCAAACCGCATTTAAGAAAATCAACGCGGTTTCAGAAAATCAGTGAACTAAACAAATTACATCCTAAATGGCTATTCTAATTTAAAACTAAGAGAGCTCTCTTACCGTTTATCATAAGATCTCAACACGCAGTGATCCACAGCAGAGTTCCACTGGAACTCCCTGTACGAATGCCGGCTTGCCCTTAGGACACTCCTTCGCCGGCAGCACTACGGTTAGCCTTGCGATCCGTCCCAGCTTCGGTATACACTGCAAAGGAGCTTCAACGCTTCCAATGCCCTCGAATCTCAAATGTGCAACCGACCTGGTAGAATCCAAGTCTTGCCGAACCGAGTGTACAAAACTTCTCATTACTCGGGATCACTGGTGGAACACTCGAGGCCAAAATGAAACTCAAATTATAAATTATCGCGGAAAAACCTCACGTCGTCTCACACATTTTTCAATCGTTTCAAATGCGACCACAGTGAATCGCTCGCCAGACTCGCGAATTCATTTACACGTCGAGACTATCGTCTTCTATCGCAGCGCATTCGATCGACGTTACAAAATCGCGAACAAACGGTAATCGAAAAATTCAAGAATATTTGTAATGTTGTTTTTAACGCGACAAAGTCTTTAAGGGACGAAATGCATTTCTATTTTATTCCTGCTTCTGACGATCGATGCGGCATACTTTTATTTTGCACGAAGATCCGCAGTCTAGTGATCATATTCTAAGGAAAAGCCGAAAAGTCGTAAGGACACTCGAATAACCGATCGTTGGTGACACACGTGTTTCTTGTCGCTGTGTTCGTTTCGATCTGATCTTCTTGCGATACGTTGTCGATCGTAATTCCACAACTTCCTACCGTTATGAGGTTCTGTAGTTGTAGAGTTATGAGTGAGGTTATTGAGGATACTGTTATTCTCGATTCTCTGTTCTTGCAAATTCAGTCATATATAGGGTAGCTGTCTGTCAACACGCACACATACACACATACATCATCCGTACTTCAATATTTTCTTGGAGAAAATGAAGGACAAGCGCGGAATTGTTTCGTGCGTGAAATAAAATTTCATTCTCATACTTTTTTAAAGAAATCAGGCTTCCACCGGCAGAACGAGAATCGGACATCAATCCCAAGTTCACGCTGTCGCCGAGTACATCGGCTTGAACGGATCGATGGCGACGGGTATCTACATAGAGGCAACCAATACATCACCGAGTGGTCACTCCGGTCGAAGTGTCCGCCGGTCCGAAAATAACGTGGCCGTTTTCCCGGGGTCGAACGGCCGATCTTCCAGATATTAGAGTGTTTATCCAGGCTTTGCGAACACACTCGACGCATTGTCTGTTTGCCTGAGAGGAGGCCGGGACTCCCGCAGGACCGGCTAACGACATTAGCTCGGGATTTGTCTTCGGGGGTGGATCCGCGCGACCGGCAGCCTGTATACCCTATTAATATTACTGCTGTATCACTGTTTCGCCGGACTCCGTGTCGTTAAGGGAGATGTACGCGCAGATAAGGCAAACAGCCGGTTCCAGGGTCGACTAAGGGACCGTCGCGAGCCCTTTGTGCCCTCGGAACTTTATTACGGCCGTCTCTAATGGGAAACGACGATTCCGTTCCTTTTTTAACGGCCACGGTTGCCGAAATCGGGCTAATGGATTCTGCGACGCGAAGAAACACGGGGACACCACTTCGGGGAGTTTCTGATTGCCTTGTGACACTTCCGGAGGGTGCAGGCCTGCGAAGATGATGGAACAAAGATTTTCAAGTACGTCCATTAGACGGGGCACCGCTAAACGTGTTTGCCGGAGCTTCGACTTCGGCTTAAGAAAAATACTGAATAAGGTTACTGTCTTCTTTGGGGTGTAATGCAACCCCTGGCGGGCTAAACAAATTTTTATCCAACCCCAATTTTTAGAAATCAACCCTCAGAAATTCATATCCACGTAGATGTCCGACGTGTTTTCTAAAATTCTTTCTCATCCGATAATCTGACGATTATTATTTTAATTTCGCCGGGGATTGTAATATTGTAAATGGAATGGCCATTTTGTCAAGATAGATTGCGTTCCGGCGCGAACGAGACATCCCAGCACGAAAACACGAGTCGTTCGAGTAGCGGGAGACCCTGGCGAGCATTATCTCTGGAGAACGAAGCATAATTATATAAACAGCGATGCCAATCCGCTCTGTAATAACGACAGAAACGGCGAGGCCTTGCTACCCCTCGGGAGAGACCCATGTAAGGGCTGCTTCATTAAATACTCGGGTCCCTGGGAGAGCAGCGTCCCTACCTCGAAATAGTCAATGATTGTAATAATAATTACGCCGTATTAATAATCGTGGATTACGTTGTCTGTGTGCATCTTTAATAGGCAGCCGTCGGCGGAGATAGTTCTTAATTATGCTTGTGGGGTGGCTTCCCTTTGCGGGACCATGTTTTTCGAACGATTGATCAAATGGAGCCTGCCCGAAGACTATCGAGCAGAAAAACTTTTAACTGGAATAGGATGCTTGTGGACAGACAGGGAAATCAATACCTTTAATTTAAATAAATACACCCGAGCCTATTTAAACAATTTATTCTCTACTCGTCAACTACTCGGCTCTACCAACAACGAAACCAGCCCCTAAAAATGTCACCCCTGGCTAGACCAGCCTCGCAACCCTTAAACAGCGATCGATCTCCGAAACATCATCTTCATTCGTGGTAATATAATCGATGGATGCTCGATGTCACGGTAACACGAGGAACGAGGATAAAGCCAGCTGGAAGGGAAAAACCAATTTGAAAACGCTTCATTGTCCCAATGTCAACTGCTGGCTCCCCATTCCACCTAATCGAGCGCAATCACGGCTCGTTCCGACGACCCCGGGAAACGATCCGCGAGGAGTTCTCGTTTAAGATTCCGAGGAAAGAGCAAATGAAAATCAAACGATACCAGATTAAGTGTCTTGAAAAGTCGATGGAGTCGGGCCCCTCCTCGTGGGGGTGAAGCGTTATTAATGACGAGGGGGTGACAGCGAAGGCTGTCGTCCCTCGGCTGACAACGCAGTCGCTGCCGTTCCGACCTGGGAAGCCTAATGACGATTAATTCGATGTCTTGGTGACGCCTCCAAGCAACGACAGGTCCCCGGACTTCCGTTTCGAGCTACGACTATGTAGAGAGAGAGAGAGAGAGAGAGAGAGAGAGAGAGAGAGAGAGAAAGAGAGAGGGAAAGAGCGCCGCTAGCCGAGCCATTAATCAACGAGAATGAGCATCGCACGAATAATAATCGATCCCCGGACCCTCTGCGATGCTCGACCGCCTCCGGCAAAAGCTCGCGAGTATGCGAGCTCAGCTCCCTAAGCGCCCTTCGCGGGGGGGTAAACAATCCTTTACGGGGGGAAGTACATGCTGAATTTCAGCTGCGTTGCGTGTAATTATTGATTTTTGCGGCTACGATTGAACCGGCGCCGCGCTCAGTCTTCACCCCTTTGAACAACACATTCGCCGGTAGATTGTAATTTTTGGGGATCGAGCCGCTGTCGATGCCAATTTTTCAGTGTTTCATTTGTGAAAAATTTGGAGATGTTGTAGAGGCTGCTGGGTATATCGAAGAATTTATTTGGAATCATTTAGACCAGTTCAGATGTTGCATAAAAGTTTCTGCGCTTAAATTCTATGTGATGTGGTCCAGGATAAAGAAAACGTTTTCGGCATTTTCGTATTTCAGGAGGATCATCCAGCTTTGTAGGAGCATGATGAATTTTACGATTGAAGACTGCGCGGAGACCAGAGAGAGAGCTGGCAAGGATTCGGGTAACAGGCGGCGATTAAAGGCTCGAGAGTCGCAGCCCCTAAATTGCCGTGAAAATACGAGTGGCCCATTAATCAACCGTTCGAGCCAATATCCATCCCCTGAATAATAAACCGATCCCCGGGCCCAAAATGGATTTTTGCCTGGAGCGATTCGCTGCGCTAGCCCGATACCGAGGGCAGTAACGACACCCTTACAACGACGACGGCTGCATAATCGGAGGATTTCGGATTCCGCCCTTCCCCCACCGGTGGTGCACTTCATCTCATGTAACTTTTATAAAACGAGAAACGATCGCGCCCGTCGTCCCGTAAAAAATCCTTTGAATCCCGTGGAAACGAAATAGAGTCGCCCAGCCCGGGGGATCACGGGATTCGAGCATCGTCAATAATGCCGGAGGACTGTATCATTCTTTGTCTGCATGTTTAACAACTTTCCACGTCTGGGAAATTTAATGCTGCGCTACTCGCTCTGTCATATTCATTGCTTTTTCCTGTTCTTAGTAAGTGTGTCACCATATTCTTACCTGAATACTATGTCTATCATTAAAAAAGAAAGTGTGAATGTCTGATCAATTTAATACTGTACTACTTGCTACCCTATCTATTTCTATATTTCATTACCTCCTCGACAGCAATGCGTCTAACTCCGTGAACTGTTCACGAAACATTTAACGAAACAAGCTCATCAATTTCCTCGGAATGCCCATCTCAATTTGCGTCTCCGCAAAGCGCACGATGCTTTTTTCAGAGTTATCCCGGCGCAAATGTAATGAATGAATGAATAAATAAATTCCAGAACGAAATCACCGGTAGAATTCCGTAATGAACGTCGGTGTAGTCGATCGATCACTTTGCCCGGCTCGCGGCAACCGGAAAACACATGCATAATGAATGAAAATATCGAAAGTAGCCGGGCTAATATTTGAATAATAACTCGCGGAAGAATTTATTCGGGCAGCGTGCAACTCCCGATCGCTCACCCCCCGCCATATTTCAAGCTTACATTACGTCCTCACACCCTCCGACAGTGTTACATATTTTACTCTACATTATTCATCCTCTAACCCCGGCGTCCTCATATTGCATAGTAAGAACCGTTTCGTCCCTTGCCGTTCCAAGAGGGTGAGCGCCATATTCCCTTTAAGACTGCCACTGACCGACAGAGACGCCCTTAAAGGTCGTTAACTAAAATCGTTAGCCAAGTCTCTCTCTTGCAATTCACTCGAAGCACACATCTCCGAGTTTCAGCTGGTTTTTGACAGTGTTCCAGTGACGGATGCGAAGACCTCGGTGATCCAGCTACGGAGAACATAGAACGATCTCGAATATCAATGGGGAACGGCGTGGATTTTAAGGAGTCCATTCCCGAAGAAGAATCGCGACCCACACCTCATACGTCATTCCTTTTCCAGGGAAACCGACATCGGGGAGAGAACCGTGCTTTATGGAACGCGATAAAACTTGCCCGAAAAATTCCAGCCGTGCAGAGAGGGGGGAATATCGTGCTATTTCTTCCGTGGAAGCTTTAACCACCGAACAAACGTCTTCGAGATAGGGAAACTTGCCACTTTTATTTTTTAGCAACCTCCGCCCGTTTGTCAGCTTCGTTCCCGAGAAATGTAATTAAAGTAGAACTTACTTTAACAGGACGACAACCTTTTTACCATTTAAACAATGGACTCGGCATTCGTTTCGAGCTCTCGTTTCACGAATTGTACGTTCATGTAATAACGGGAGAGTCTACAGACTGATGAAATAAAAATTTAATTTGTCCGTCGTAAAAGGTGTTTTCCAGCGAAATAAGCAATCTGAAAAATGTCGAAAGGTCGAAGAAATCGTTGAAATATTAAGAGCGTCGGGCCAGGAGCATATTTCGGGCTTCGGTAACGCGGTTCGAACGGACCTGAACAAATTCCCCGGTTTGGCCCGCGTTCCCGAAGGCGTCGTTCCTTCCGCGAGAATGATCCACCCTTATAAATTTCGCAACGTTTTATTCTCTCCTCGATCTTTCCACCCGGCCGTTCGAGTGCGGATTTTTACGATACCGGGCGCAGCGGCGCGGCGCGGCTCCCCTATTCACGAGGAAACATGTAAATACTTATGACGAACGTCGCCCATACGCGATTTCGTTTCACGACTTCGTTCCGTTTCTCGTCTCCGATCCCCGGTCCCGCTCTTTATTATTTTCTTTTTTCTGGCCGCCCCTTCATCGCTGATCCAACCGACAGAGCATCGTCCGGGTCGCGTAAAGACGCCGGTTTTACGGCGTCCGGCTTTACGAGGGCCTTTTAGAAATATTTCACTCTTCTCTCTCTCTTTCTCCCTCTCTTCGCCCCCTGATATGCCGTTCCATCTCGCCACTATTCAATGGACATCGTTTTGTGCGAGATCCGCGCTCGCGCGCGATCTTAAACCGCGAGAATGTAAGCGCAGCCTCCGCAGGAAACCGTTCCATAAAAATGCAAAATATTCTGACCGGCCGCTGCTCCGACTCCTTTGAAACCAAATGGGATCATTGTGGCTTTCGGTGCCGTGGGAAAGTCTTGCGGAGTTTCTGAATGACAGAGAGGAAGGATTTTTACGTTCTACCAAGCTCCGAGAGGAACGTTTAAAAATATTTATGCAAAATAGAAATTGTATGTAGCAATTGCAAGACGATTGAAGAAGTTCAAGGAAAGCGGCAGAGCGAGGAAGACAGACTCAGGTTTCCCAACACGATGATTCGAGCAGTATCGGTGCAGCGGCGATAAATGCGGTCCGTCAGGAACAAAGGCAAGCGGAGATCGAGAAACCGTAGCAAATCCTCGGGAGAGGAGACTTAATACGCAACAGCACCCTCGAAGCTACTTTAAAAGATCAACGGAAGGCCCAGAAGACCATCCGAAGAGCCAGCATCCATCGCTTTCCGGGCAAAGTAGAGTGAAGACCGTACGGATCCGCAAATCTCCCCGGCAAAGCGGAATTAAGTCCTCTCGATTCGAAAAACGGGTGTGGGGGTAGAATTAAGAGTCGCGACGATTCACCGATTCCCTCGGAAATAGGGGAGACCTTGCCCACAGCTGATCCAGGGTGCACGGAATTGATTAGAAAAGAGAAAGACCGTGCCCATAGGCTAAGTCTCCGTTGGGACGTTTCTTTTGTATCGGTCAGGCCTAAAATTCGATCGAACATCGGCGTTGGATGCTCGTCCCCCTTTTCTTAGACATCAAAGAGGAGCCGTCCCCCATTTTGAAGGGCCTCGGACGACCAGCGTCTATTTGATCTTCCTGTTTTTACGATCGTGCGCCACCTACCGAAACATGTAAATGCGAACTCGGAATCCCTTTAGCGGACTCTCGCACAAGGCCATCCCCTATTTTCACCCCGGGGGCCGCCCTATGCATTGAGCCGTGCGTGTCACTTTTTCGACCTAACGCGATCGTTAGGCCAGGATTAGGCTGATAACATATTCAGCCGAGGGAGTAAACGTATGGACGATCGACGGACCAGCCGATAAACCCGCGAACGACGACGCCTTTTTCTTCGACGACCTGCGACATGGCTTTGCCTTCGTCGTTATCGCCATGTTTTATTTTCCAGACGCTCGTGGACGCTATATCCGAACATAATCTCCTTCAAACCGGCGGAGAGTCTGCGTAAATTTGTCGCTGTCTATTTATCACAGTGATAAAATAGAAAAGAAAAATATTAATAATTGACGAGTACTTGTAGATACGTTTTCTGGAGCCGAGCACGCGAGACGTCAAAAGGAAGAGAGGGCGTCGAAGGGCTGGTAGCCAAGGATACATCGGTGAATGGAGCCCGAAGTGGGGGAGAACGAGGCGAAATGGATTGCTTGGACAAACTAGAATTACCAGTTACACAATGCGTCTCCGCCCGGCGAAGGTTATTCAAGGTGAGAGCCGTTCGAAACGATGAAATTCGAACCCCTTTGAGGATGTTTCCACCGGCGTGGCGCCACCCGCGCCAAATCTAATTTCGATCTCTCTCCTCTCCGGGACTATTCTCTCCGATGTAGTCGGAGAGTCTAAAGCCACTTTAGAGAGACTCTCCCTTTTGCTGTCGAAACTTTGCACTCCGTCTGTCGATAACCCACACTAAAATCGCTTAAACAAGTTCGCCAAGTTGTTGCTGAAATGGTTCAGACAGGGATCCGGTCAAAATTGAAAATTAAGGGGTCGACTCCCTATTGCCCCTCAAGGGAGCGCCACAGACTTTGCAGTCTTAGAAAACTGTGGTAAGTGGCAGAGCCGGATTAAATCCAGTAGCAGAAGTAGCAAATGCTACGGGCCCCGCGCTTGCAGCAGAAAAAGCCCTGACTACTGTTAACAGATATTTCTGCTAAAAAAAGGTCCTTCATTGTGTTTTGTTTTATTATCATGCAAAACCTAGGGCTCCCAGGTAACATTTGCTACGGGCCCCGCGCTAGCTTAATCCGGCCCTGGTAAGTGGTTATATCATTTTTCGTTAATCGAACGCAACAGCTAATTAAGTTTTTTTGTACAAAACAATGAACGCTATAATGAATTAACGACGAGAGAAACACCATAGAAAATTGTTGCCCTAAAGCCACAGTATCGCCGATCCGGTAACTCAGAAAAATCTGCAGCCTTGAATAATGATATGAAAGCAATTATTTAAGCACAATCGGCGAAATTCCGCTCGGTTCGCAATTACCGGACACAATGGGGCCCCGTGGATGCGTCTCCCGGTCTTCCACTCGAAACTCGGGGGAACACGGATCGAGGATCGAGAATCATTGAGATTCCGGAAAATTTGCTCGCGCAGACCCATTTTCCTTTGGGGCTTTGATAAATAATAAAGCGTGTGGGTGGCGAGGAGGGTTGCGTATCGGAGAATCAGACGGCTGCGCGTAGTTTCTTCCTGTGCCTCCCTTTTCAGCGAAAGTAACAAGGAGATCGGCTGCTGGGGGGCATTGAAAGAAATGGGAGAAGGGAAAGGCCTCGAGAGTCTGGCAAAATCGAAGCCGGCATTGTCCGAGTTTCGAGTGGGAGCTCGCGTGTTCCGGGGCTGAACCACTCGAACCGGGCTTCCTTCGAGCCTGCTCGAGTGCTCGGTATGGAAAATGTCGAGCGCAAACTCGATACAACGGCTAACGAGAGGCCCGATCGAGCCCGCGTAGCCCGCGCAGCTCGCGCAGACCAGAAACGAAGGGGAAAGTGCAAGTGGAATTAAGCTCCGGGAGGGAAAGAGAGAGAGAGAGCGAGAGAGGAAGAGAGAGAAATCCGCGGGAAATTCTATTTGCGTGTCGCCGCTGCTCGCTCCTGAAAGAAGCTCCGAGCGATTTTCCGCCGGGAAACTCCTCGAGGACCGTCTTCCAACTCGGATTATTTATGACGACGGAGCAGAAACTTTAATCGCAGTCGGGAACTTGACTTTGGATCTTCCGACGCTACAAACACGCTCGCGCCACGGTCTGGAGGATGAGATCTGACAGATATCTCAAGGTAATAATTAATATCAGGCACGGCTGAAATTCTAGCCAATCATCTCGGTGCCGAGACTCTCTCTCTCTCTCCCTCTCTCTCTCTATTGTTAATTGATATCCTCGAGAAATCTTGAGTTTCCCCGACGGAGGTTCACGGGATGGCGAGGAGGGTCGTTTTTCCTATGGGGATATCATTCGAAGCACGATCGGCCGACGAGGAAATTAGTTTCCGCCCCTAATTACGGGAATAGTAACGAGGGATCGATCAAACTGGGCCTGGGGGCGACGGAACCGGGGGACACAGGAATTCGAATAATAAGAGGGACTCTTGGAGAGGCCGGAGAAGGTGGAACGAATTCGAAAAGAGCGCTAAGGCGACGAGGGAAACACCGGGACCGGGTGAAATTCCACCCCGAAGACGAGCTGTACCGGGGTCGATGACCAATTAGCGATCCCTGGGACAAGGGTCGCGCGTAAATAGGGCACCGCGTAGCTGGGGCAACGAGTTTCGAGGTCAGGATGATTATTAAAGACTGGGGTGTGAACGACGACGCTTTGGTACCTGCTCGAACCTTCTCAGGACGCTTTGAACCTCCTCCTTTCAGGCTCGAGGAACCTGTTTCTATCCTCTACCGATATTCACGATTGGATTATAGCGCGAATTGGAACACAGTAGGTCCAAATTAGGTTGAGTTTAGGCTTGCATCAGTGCCGATTCGACGCCGACGGAGCAAGTAGAGTCCAACTTAGCAAATATTAAAGCTCGGATCAAAGTGTGAATCAGAAAAGGATAACAAGATTAGGGCAACGTGGGTCGGGGTTAGGCGCTGTTTGCTCGATCGGAGGCTCCAGAAAGCCGAGTATTCCGCGCCTCGGCATTCTCAGGCATCTATCCATGTCTATGGCGAAGGATGATCGACGGGTCGTGGAAGAATTAAGGGCGGAGGGACAGACAGCAAGAGCGAGGGAGGATTCAGCCCCGGGGTCCATTGACAAATTTGCCAGCGGGCAAAAAGGCTGCTTGGTATGCATCCCTCGCTCGGTCCATCGGCCATGCAAGACCGACAGAGCTTGTGGGAACGCGTGTGCGCGTGACGTGTGTCGCGCGTCAGCTTTCCTCTACGTCGCCGTGAAATATTCCTCGCGAAACGGAAGGAGGGATATAGATATACGTGTTCCTCTTATCCATCGTCGAGACGTCGGGAAGTTTTCTTTTTTAACGAGCCGAGCTCCGACGTTCCGCTCGCAATTCCTCTTGAAGGTCACGGCTGATCGATGGCCCCATCCAGCCACCGCGGGGGATGTTTCGTCTTTATTATCCTACCACCCCGTGAAAGAAGCGAATTTTCCAATGGATTGTTTCTTTCAAGCTCGGCAGACAGACTCCGCAGTCGATACTCCTGAAAAATTCTGACCGTGGAAGCTGCGGTTCTCTTTTCTGCCAGCCAGATACAAGCTCTCGAATCTGATCACGGTCGACTTAGAACAGAAGTGCGAGTTGTGACCATTCAATTTTAATCAAACTTACTTACCTTCGAATAAGACGGTCATCTATATATTCATGTATTTTACTATATTATGTCTAGATTGATTCCATCGATGTATTTGAATTTTTGAACAATTCAATCGGCACAAAGTTTGCATATAAATAAACTATTACGCTCAAGAGGAATACCCAGCTAACCCAAATTCGTTCAAGCAATTGCCATCGAATTCAGGGTACAAGGTCCGGAGGATCTGACCTTGGGTCGCCATAAATATTCAGGAACCCTTGGCAATCGGGCGGAATCGTTCGCCACCTGCGCCCGATAACTCTCCGCGGTAATCCTGACACACTTACCTTCTCCTAAGCCCTTGTATTAGCATCGTGGGTAGTCAACGGTGTCCAATAAAGTTTTCGCGTCGCGACGTCCACCTGCCTGCTTCACCTGAGCCACGGACCCTTTGTTAACGAAAGGATCAGCTTCGTTATTCGAAGAAAAAAAAGAAAACTCGTTGTAGACGAAACAACGAGGCCCGGAGAGCTCGATAAATCCTCGAAGACGGCGAACTTCGCGACTGCGAACCGAGCCGAGGCTGATTTCAAAGCGTGATCCATCGAGATTCCACGATGTATCTTCCCGGGGCCAAAAATCACAGTTCCTAACAAAGTTTCCGGGCCGTTAACGGCGGCGAGAAAAACACAGAGGCGAAAAGGGACCCGGGGACAAAAACCGGGAACGATCCTCGCGATGGTAGACGAGAGGAGACGAGAGGAGGACCGTGAGGTCCAGGAAATGGATGGATGGTCGTTCGCAATTTGGCCCCCCAATAACCACGACACAAAGTAGCCAATTTATAATCCCCTGCCCCTCTACGGCGCAGGATACTTTTATCTTCGTACCTCCTCTCTCTCTCCCTCTCGCTCTTCTCCTCTCGTCTCCTCTCGTCTTCTCTCGTTCTCCCGTCTCATATTCTTTTTTTCGTTCTTCCCCCTCTTCGACAGCGTTTCGTCTCACCGAGCAGACGGCGGTGCTCGCCGATAACGGCCGCGACTCGCGAGCAATGGCCCGGGAAATTAAATTTGCCCATTAACCTCTAATCGAGCCGCGCGAACCTCCGCGGGCTGATCTATGCCGCTACTGATTTACTTAACCGGCGAGCCCGAACGCTTTATTCTTAAGTAATGCTGTTCGAAACTGCTTCCTAAGCGATCCAATTGAGATACCAGCCCTTTGCTGCAGATGCTCGGAAACGGCCCGATGTTTCTTTCTCCGGTTCAGCATAGAAAGTGCCATTTTTATTCGAGATGCTGCTGCAGACATTCTAGTCTTCGCTCAACCCTCGTGTGCTATTGCGCTGAGTTTTAGGTTCGAATTCGTTTCAGAAAGTTATCATTTTCATACATCCGTCTTGTACTGTACGAAAGGTACCATGAGAATACTGTAAAGAAGACTCTGTTAGATTTCACATCTCGTTCACCTCTCGATACAACATTGAGATGAACGATTCACATTTCTGCGGCATCGAATGCGAGCATCTATCTATATAAAAAAAGAAGCTCGATGTTTGCGGTGTAAAAGTCACGGACCGTGGCAAAACCGATGACTGCGAAGCGCAATAAAGTTTATCGCGGGTCCGCAGCGACCCAGCCCCTTTCGCGAAGAGCGCCGTCGCCCGAAAGTTAACCGCTCAGCGAAAAAGAAACGTTGGCGCAGTAAACGTTGCCGGTGTGGGTACTCGGGAACAACGGAAGCATTGTGATTCGTTGTTGCCGGTTCCCGAACAATCCCGGATGAGGTTCTCGGCGGGAGGGAGCGCGTTTACGACACGCGGTTTACGAGAACACACGGGGTTTACGAGCGAGCACACACGCACGTTTGAAATTTAACTCGCGAGAGAGAAGGAGAGAGCGAGTCACGTGACTTCTTCGACGAAAACGCTCCGGCAATTCCGCACCGGGAACGACAATGGCCCCGGAGAGGCCGCGCGTGGGCGGTCAGACTCCTTTTCTCCGGGAATGTCCCGAAATTAATTGCTTTCGTAGAAGCACTAGGGGCCGGAACAAAGAAAGCCGGCTCTCGATCGGCTCGAACGGCCTCTGTTAGCGATAATAGCGAGCCACTGGGTTCACACTGCTCGCACATTGTCGCACACAATGTCTCCGAAGGATATTACCACTGCTATATCTTAATTCTTCGGAGAATTGCGGATTTTTAACCAGCTGACCGCCAAAGCAGCACAACGACGTTCTAAAATATTCTCATTTTCTTCTAAATATTATAAGAAATGAAAACTGGAAGACACGTTCTTCCCTGAAAATGGTATCCGTTCAGATGTTTATTAACACCAGATTGCCTGAGGAAGTCATTTTGACTGCTTTTCAATTTCAATTAGAAAAACAATTACGTATATAATGACACAGCTTCTTAGAATTTTGTGACGTTATGTACAACATATAAATGCGTTTATTAATCGTTGTAGTTGCCTCCCCCTCCTTCATTTCCGGTATATATATATATATATGTGTTATACCTGTATTGCCCAAAAGCAGTCATTTTGACTACTTGGGAAATTTTAAATAATCAAATGACTTTTATTATTGAATCGAGTAAATTTCTTATATGGCCAGTTCGGCTCTGGATTGGAATAACAGTTTATATTGTTTTGATTACCGTCACACGATAACATACAAGTTCATGATAAATTGTCGATTTGAGCATATACTTGATAAGTTGCAGTTGTTCGATAACTAAAGTAGTACTTGTTATTCGAATCTTTATGCCAGGCCTACCCACGCGCCTCGTTCCCCTTGAACGCGCTATGTATGACTGTAAATAATATAAAAAGTATTAAAAATTAATTTTAAACAAATTTCTTTACACATTAGTTATTCTTCCACGATGCAGTCATTTTGACTGCTTTGGGGCAATATACAGGTATATACTAAGTTTCAGTCTTTCTAGTGTTAAACCATCAAAAAAATTTTTTTCACTGCCATAGTGTTGGTTAAAAGGTTAACCAACCTTTGGTAGTCCGAAGGTTAAAGCTTCCTCTTCGCAACGTCTTCCTAAAAAGTAATACACGCGTTGTGTTCTTGGTCGTTTCACTGAGTCATCCCGCAATTATCGTTTTTCGTAAGGAACGTAAAACTTTGAGTACTTATACTTACGTTTAATTATTGATGCGTTTACTCACCGTTTCCAACTCGATGTTTCGAATGGAAATACTGCTCGATCGATCGCAGGGCCGCATGCTCAGTCCTGGAGAACGTTCTCGCAGCGGTGTAATGGCCGGCAATTAATGGCTGATGGATCAAAAAATTTATCGCGCTCGCGTTCCGTGTGAAACCTCGGAAGCCGACTGGCAATTAGCGACCGGTCGTTTCAGTGAAATACAAGGCTGTCCCGATCACCCGAGAGATTCATCGCGATCGTTTCACTTAGGCAGCCTGTGGTGAATCACCTTATGGGGGAACCGGGATCATTCGAGATCTCTCAGTCATTCTTGTTGAAAAAGAAAGTATTCTTCCCGCTTGATTGCCAAGCTTTAATTAGACGTTAATGTACCTGTACGTTTAATGTGTGCTAAATTTTTAATCCGGAGTTCTTTAAAAGACTACGTTCAAGTATAATATTTAAAAGACACTGAAATTTATGTTTTCTAAATTGTCTGATTACCGAGTCGAATTATTGACGCGTTGAGTGTTGTAAAAATGATAGTCAAACTGTAGTTGTCTGCTCTATTGCATCTTCAGCTTGTTTATTAAATTGAGACAGAATTGAGAATGTGATAATATAATATAGCATTGTACATTTTTCTAAAGGTATACTTCGGCCCTCATAAATGTAACTCTAAGCAAGTACTGAGATTAGACGTTAATGTACCTGTACGTTTAATGTGTGCTAAATTTTTAATCCAGAGTTCTTTAAAAGACTACGTTCAAGTATAATATTTAAAAGACACTGAAATTTATGTTTTCTAAATTGTCTGATTACCGAGTCGAATTATTGACGCGTTGAGTGTTGTAAAAATGATAGTCAAACTGTGGTTGTCTGCTCTATTGCATCTTCAGCTTGTTTATTAAATTGAGACAGAATTGAGAATGTGATAATGTAATATAGCATGGTACATTTTTCTAAAGGTATACTTCGGCCCTCATAGATGTTACTCCAAGCAAGTACAGAGCAGTAAACGTCCAAAGCCACCTCTCGCCACTCGAACTTAACGAATCGAACGTGCGAATTCAATTTTTCACAGCTCCAGGAATTCACACTGTCTCCTCTGGGAAAGACTTACCTTCAAATCCAACTTCTAGGTCCCTCTACGTGCTTCGATGCTCCATCAAGGGGTGAAACGAGTTCAGAAACTCCCAGGGGTGGTGGCGGAGAACAGCTAGACGATTTCACGTCAACGATCGACGGATAGATCTCCGATTACGATATCCGACATGCCGTATAAGTGAGCAGGTGTTGCGAATCGCGAAGGGTAGCGAGGAAAACCTTTGTAACCCTGTAAATCGAACGGAAGGGTGTCAATGACAGTTGCACTCTTTATTTGTCGATTTTTTTCAGTGGGAAAGCGCGCGATCCTTTGAACCGCGGCAGCGAAATTGTTGAGGATTAATCTCTCTGACAAGGGTTGAAAAATTGTGAACCCTTCGCGAAGCTGTTTTAATTCCAGCAGCTGTGCTTGTCGATTGGAAGATTTTTATTATATGTAACATGAAGGTAAATCTCTAGCAATTTGTTATGGTGATTATTCGTAGCTGCCCATAGTTGCCATTTGGGAGAAGCTGCGCAGCACAGGGAGGTGAAATTTCGATTTCACATGGAGCGGATCGTTAGCTATCTATTCAGGAATTGAATATTCCCAATCCGTGCATACTCACCCGTTCAGCTGTCCTCCCCCGTAATCAGACACCTCTGGATCATAACGAATGCATAATCCCCGCTAATCCGATTTCTCACGTCTCAGTTTCCATTCTCTGTCTTCCCGTTTGCCGGCTCCACGCTGTCTGGCCAGCGACGTTCGCTCACCCCCTTCGACGTCACTCCCGGACCGTTTAATTATTATCAACCCCGGTGGCTGCCGGGACGAGTGACGGATGGATTTTCGTTTATACGACGCGCGACGTGGCGTGTAATTAACTGCCGGCCAATTATAGACGGCCGTACACCAGTGCGGTTTTTAACGTTGTCGTGACAGGTGTCGGCTCCCCGTACACCCCCATACACCCCTTATCAACCCTTCTTTTATACACGATGAAATTCGACCGGTCACGATCGAAGTCGTGAGAACGTCGATACTGTCTTCCGCCGATAGTCTTTTTAATTACGGAACTCACCCCTGGAGCGCAGGTGGTTGTTCCAATCTAATTCTTAATTATTTCTGTCCTTTGAACGTTCCATACATTGGGATTTTGATTTTAACGACTGCGCTGTGTCGGGAGAAGCTCGAGAATAAAAATGTCTACCTTCATCTGCGAACAACGTTGCGCAAAGGGTTGGTATTAAAATGATCGGTGAACGATTTGAGGAGGGGAGGGGATGCGGATGAGTTGGTCGATGAAATAACAACGCACGAGGTTTTCAATGGATTTTTTCTTATTTTTTTTTGTATCTTTTTCACTTCATTTCACCAATATCTTTAGGATAGTGGCATTAAAAAATGTTTATTAATATAATATGTATACTTTCCTTAAAATCATCCATACTCGTATTCTCATAGCGTAATAATCATAATAATATATAATCATTATAATAATAATATATATATATATCTATATTTATTTATATATATATTATGTTTATGTATTTCGCATATAGAGAATAGTCAATTACATAGTAGGTTTGCGTAGGTTTTTTTTGTTGTATTCATTATTACCATTATTATTTTTTTTTTTGTTCATTTAATCTTTAATTGTAAAGGTATTCCATTACTAAACATATAAAAGCGGTATAAAGCTCGATCCTCACACGCTAAATTGTATTTTACCTCCACTTCATTTCTTCTTTTATTTTCCTTATTCCGCGAGTTCTCGTATTCTTCTTTTGTCCGTTCTCTCACCCAATAATAATAATAATTATTGAATAAATCGTCTTACCACCAAGGTTAGTTCTCCTTTCTCTCACTCACTCACTCACACACACACGCACACGCACACACACACGCACACACACACACACATGCGCGTTCGTACACACACTCATCCTCTCACCCTTTCTCTTTCTCTATGCAAATCGCCTCTCGCGAACAAAAAACCATTTATTTGCTCTCATACGTTCGCACACCCATCGATCTCGCACGAAAAAAAAGAAACTGTCATCGTCGTCATTCGCGCAAGTCTCCCGCTCTCTGTCAGCATTCGCGCTCTCTCTATCTCTCTCTCTCTTTCTCTCTCGTCACTCTGTTCACGTAAACCTAGGCGCGTAGTAATGCGATTTTAATGCTTAATAAGTGTGTACAGTGTACTTCGTCGTCGACGTCCCTTTCGTCGAAGCCCCGTCGTCGACGTGCATCGCTGTTGCCCACCGGGCGAAGAAAAACAGAAAGAAAACCTCAAAATCAACCCCTTCGAGCTCGGTCGAACGGACGAAAACAGCACAAGAGCAAAGTAGAAGACCCGGTGGGGATGGCCAGGGCCGAGATACAAGGGGTGCACGAGCGAAAGGGACGCGTGAGCCCGAAAAAACTGCCAGGACCATATTGACCGTGTCCTCCGCTCTGTCTAAGAGCATCGATTAATTAACGCGAACTCGCATCCAGCGCGACGATGACGACGGCCACGGAGAGACCACTCTCTCCTGTTCTCTCTGTCTCTCTCTCTCTCTTTTCCCCCCGTAACCTTGACCCTCTGTCTGTCCCTGAAAATCCGGGTCAACGGCCACGGTTCCGACCGTCGCCAACGACGTCTCCGTCGAGTGAAATATTAAAAGACTAAAAAGACGAGTCGTTTCTTCGAGACTTTTCCTTCCCCTTCATCCCCTTCATCCTCCTCCCATCAACCTCACCAATAGGCCTCTGTATTACATTTCTCTCTCTCACCCTTTATTTTATTTCCTTTCTTTGTACGCCACCTGTGTTCTCGATACAATTTGTTCTATCCAGAAGAAATTGAAAATTCGCTTTTCCGAACGATCCTCTCGAAGAAACGACCCTAAAACACGTGTTAAGCACTAGCTCTCGATCGACACAGCTTATCGATAATATACTCTTTTTTTCTTTTCTTCAACCGTAAATCATCCCTCTTCGTTACTTTCCGCTCCTTCGTGCGTCTATCTTCCCCTCGAAGTCGCTGGCGGGCACACCGGCGCGTCTTTTGTGTTTTCCCTTTTCTCGCGGTCCCTTCCCCACTGTCTGCCGCGGATTTTTCATCGCCCGTGATCTCGATCGTTCTCGGAGGATTTAGTCTCACTATTTTCCCGCCGTTCCCAGAGCTCGGAGATCACCGCGAGCACGATTCCGACGCCCAGCGCCGGGAATCCGTCGCGATGAAGCATTCCCGAGATCTATAGAACATTTGCTTCGCACACAAAACCACGAACCCCGTCAAAAACACGATCCTCCGACCACGTTTTGTACGCTTTCGATACCGTTTCGACACCCACGCTTCTTACTCGGATAGGTTCGCAGACGCGATCCACGATCTTACAACCGCTGATCCGGTGATCCGATAGCTACGATCCCGATAGGATTAACGAGAGACTCGCTTCGTGCTGATGGGACTGTGTTTGCTTGCCCCTCGGGATTACTCTGCAACACTTTTACCTGGATCGAACAAAAATTTGTATTACGTCGTCAATCCACCTAGATCCGAATCAGAATTTTTGTACGGAAATATGAACCATCTCTCCATCAAATGTGGGGGTTGAATTTTGCAAAAAAAAAGAAACTGAATTTTTGGAAACAAAATCGCATATCTCTTCACAAAAATCGTTCTTCTGATTGTTAATAGTTTTTCAATTCGTTCGATTCTTTATTGTTAGAAATTTATTATAAGGGCCCATGGATACATACAGTAGAATAAATAATATTGGATACATAAATAAAAAAAGCTTCTAGAAATTAAAAACAAATAGAGATATCGTACAACCTTTTCCGCCAATCGATTTTAGCAGTTACATTTTCCTATTGTTTAACAGATCTCACGGCAAAGATCCGATCGGAAAAGCGATGCATTCGTGGATCGTCGACGCGGATCACCGTTCGATCAACGAGATAGATCTGGCGAACCGGAAGTCGTCACCGGATGTTGATGTCGCCCGCCAGCTAAAGGTACAGCGTAGTATCTAATAACACCCGAGTTAGACTCTCGCCCTCAAGCCAACCAAACAAGTATAGTTCGCATACAATTATTACAAATACGAATTCTTAAATATCAACTCTTATACTCTAACGATAGAATGATAATTAATAGGGTGTGTTGTCTCTGGCGAGACGACCGGGATGTAAACCGAGGTATACCCGGCCCCACTTTACCGGGTACACGTATCCGTAATAATAATATTTTTCTTCCTAATAATTAATATGCTCTTGTTAGCTTTTCCCACTTTTTTTTTCCTTTTATCTCGAATAGGTTGTTGTCACCGAAGAAGCAACGAGTGCCTCGCGGGATTCGCTGTCGATCGCAAAAGTTCGCACACCTGTGCAAAATGTGCAAAAGAAATTCAGTAGATCTCTGAACAATTCACGAAATGATACGATGAAATGAAACAGATCCCGAAGAACTAATATCCTCGCATTTAGTCACAAAGAAGATGTAATCGACGCAGAATATTTTTATTTTATAGAATGATCGACAATCTGGTCATGATGTCGACAACAAAAAGTCAGGCTGACTTTAATGGACGAGTCAATCAACGTCGACGAAGCAAGCAAGATCTCTTCAAATTCTAATATTTAATTGCATGTAGACTTTTACGACCGACAGCATGTCGTGCATTTGCTAGCAGAGACGGGTAAAATTCTCAACGAAACGAAAAACCACCGACAAACAATATGAAACACAATCACACTTCGTACTCACAAAAATAAGAGAACCATAATCACAAAAGTAAAGCAATATTACCAATTCTCCATTGATTATTCAGGACTATAAGACGTCCTCGAGCAATCCTTGGAATATCTAATTCGCTTGAAACAAGATCAAACCCCGTCTCTGTGTTCGAATATCGACGAACGTCGTTCATAGTTAACCGACGAGTGTGAGGCTGAAAATGAATATATAATTGGCGAGCACCGAACAGGAAGTGCTCGTCAAACGTCTGCTGGGATTTCCCTAGAACGTAAAGGGTTTTGCTTCGCTGAATCTCTGATCGGAGTACTCTAACACCTAGTATGTTATCGATTAGAATTAGATAGTTCCGGCGAGACGAAACCGTCTGTGCTTCTCTTATGCTTACAGTTCTACCTAGCGATACCTGAATATAGGACCCGAAGCGGAGTTCCTCTGTCTGAAAACAGTGCGATCTTGAATCGTGGCGGCAGATATCAACGCGCCGAACCATTCCCGATGATGTGTCGAACTCGAACGCAGCCTCGGACACTCTAAATTCATCATTCATTCACCTTTAATGTTCTACAAAGAACATTAGAAAAAAGAACATTCTGAGAAAAAGTAGCTTCATTCTATATGAAGTTTTTTGGATTCGATCATTTTAAATTAGAATTACGAATAATCTAAAATATACAGAAGGAATCACTTGTGTTTTATAATCGAACAATATTTGCTCCGAGAATTTTCCGAAGATATTGTTTAAGAAATGTCCAAGGCTGGTCGAAGCTCGCCTGTGCGAAAGCTCTCTGACCCATTTCCTCCGTAAAACTGCTAATCGAAAATACCTGAATCCCCTAATCGAAAGCTCAGTCGACTTTTTAGACAGAATATCGAACTGGATGTGCCGAGGTCGATCCTCAAATCGATTCCACCCGCATTGAACAGTATAGAAACAAAATATTCCCATCGCAGAAACATTCTAGTTCAGACTGTTTTTCAATAAACGATAGAAACCTGCTCGACCGAGGACGATTCACGCTACCATCTACCATCGAAACGATTTCTTCTTTTTTTGTAGATCACTTTTGAGTAGATTTTTATCAAAAATATATTCTATATATATGTGTGTATACGTAATCTCCTCCAGCAAGACGTCGGTCTTCCCCAGCGCTCGAGTAAAAAAGTTTACGAATATTCGAACGATCAAGGAAATCTTGAAAGATCGGATATGGAGACGCCAAGTGAACTTAGTCCGCCGCCATTTGTCAATTTTTCCGTCCTCGAATCATCCACGGTCGAGCAGCAGATTTTTCTTAAAACGATCACTAATTTTCATTGAGCTTTATTCCGAAGAGAAACGAAAAATAATACTTTTGAATTGTCACAGCGGGTGAAATCATTTTGAGAAGTCTTCCCCCGCGTGGCACGGTGTTCCTAGGATTATTTAGAGATCATCTACGAAAGATCAGTCTGGAGTCACCTGTAAATGCGTCGAAATTCACGGAGATAGAAATACACGCGGCTAAAAACGTCTCGGAAAATTCGAAGGCTGGAACAATTATGTTTCTCGAGTCTTATTTCGGCAGTCCTGCTCGCTGACGCCTCGAGAACGATCTCTCGATCTCGCCTCGGTTTCCATCGTTAAATCCAATCTCCCTAGAAAGCAAGATCGAGGTCCGCGTAGTCATTTCATATTCGTAAAACCAAAAACCGCGACCTCGAAGGCGGAAAACCAGCAAGAGCACGCATACAAATTTTGAATCTGCTTGCTGCGCCAACGAAGATTAAATCTCGGGCAATTTTTCTCGTAATATAGTTACACCTCGATTGTACTCTCCAGGTAGCCTAATCTTCAAACCAAAGTCCAACTTCGTCGAGAACCAGATCGAAAGATGGTCGATTCGTCAGCGTGATTATTTTAAATATTTTTAATTCGCTGGCGGAAGTACGACCGAGCATGTCGCACGGGATCATTCGAAAATGTCGGGTCAAGGGATTATGCTCGTGATTACAGAGTGTATGTAGATCGACGATCGATGAGTGAATTGGACAAATACTATGTGTGAGCTACTCTGTATGCCAAGTGTCGTGTACGTAGACTTTTGCATTGTTTCTTGCGTGTTTCGCTTTTTGTCTTCGCTTTCTTTCCCCGTTCTATGTAATTGTTAATATAATAATTAATATTGATTTTCCAGGTGTGTGTGGGTGTGTATGTGTGTGTGTTCTGGCAGACGTTATACCGAGTCTTCATCTTAATCGCTATGCTCTCTGTTGCACGTGGCAACCGTAGTAATCGAGACTAACTAGCTATACTCTATAGAATGTATGATTAATGAGGACAAAAGGGGACACCTAGAAAGGAGACACAGCTTCTCTCCTTGGATAAGATTAAAATCGGCGGTTCACTCGTTAACTGGATGGGCTGCATGCAATAAAACAGATACACACATACACGCATACAGACACGCACTAGCGCTCGTTCGTGTTCACACCGAGAACTTCTATCTACTGTTATTGGATTCCACCTTTCAAGCTTAAGTTCCTTTTCTACAGGGAACGACGACGACCACGGAGAGAATCGGCGCTAAGTCCTGTCGTTAATTCCCTTTGATACGCGGTAATTGTGCCATCGCACTTAAGACCGGCTCAGCAGGATTTCGAGGGGCTCTACTCGCCGAACGGGGCCGCCCATTCCCTTTTTCTTTTCGTTTCTTTTCTTTCGGCCAAGGGAAAAAGGCGGGTCGAGTTTGTTTAGAACGCCGATGGGCCCGAACGCCGCCCGTGGAAACCACGAAACCACCAATTCCCTACAAACAACTCGATCATCTCGTCCATCCATAATTACACGACTCCACCGAGATCCACAGGATACTTCAACAAATTTTTCTTGGCTTGGTCAATCATTTTACAGGATTGTTCTCAGCACAGAAGTTCGAATTTCGCCATTTCAATATCCACGGGGCATTTTACCAAATGTTTGTCGGCCTCCTCGATCCTTTTCACGGGATCTTTCAGCCCAGAAATGAAATTTGATGATCTAATTTTTGATAATGTACAGTAGCATGAATTTTTGTTTCAATGTTAAAATGATTCTGACTTTTTCCAGATCGCACAACTGGATCCTGAGATCAATTTCAAGGATTCTGGGAAACGTGATTTCCACGTTGAAAGCGTCACAGGTTCCCCAAAGACGCGTTACCTGAGAGAATTCGGGATCGAGACAGATAAATCGTTTGCAGCCAGGTCTTAAGTGTCGATGGTGGCCTAGATCGTTAACGTGCAGGTATATCGATGCAAGTGTTAAGTGCGTACGTAATATATGCATAATATATATATATATATTTTTATATTTATATTATATATATCGTATGTATGTACGTATCAATACATACTTTGAATGAGCCTAATTCTAGATAAATATGCGGTACGATGACCATATACAATAGATCGATTTGTTAATTCTCCGTATCGCTAGATCGCGACAATAACTCCTACTCCAGGGAAAACATTGTTAAACGTTACTCTTCCTCCTAATATTTATTACCTTTATCTCGCTCCTTTTGCATCATTCTACACTCTTTCCTCCATTCCCTCATTTACATACATTCGATGATCCTCTCTTTTTCATTCATGCATTCATTCTCTCTCTTCTGTCTCGTCCTGTTCCTCCTTCCTCGTGTCAATCTAACGTCATTCGTCGCTCGAATATAATTATTCGTTAGAAAAATTTGTACTCTTATAGGGGAGGTATCGAGCGGACCGCGGCTCCGCCTAAGCTGCCGTAATCGCCGCCATTTTACGTCGTAATAAATTCCTTAAAAAATTCCAACAACTTTTAATTAGCTTCTTCGGACGATTATATTTAAATTTCTGTCCTTCGCAAGATACAAACTTCGAAATTATTTTCGTGCAATTCATCTCCGTAGATTGCAATATAATTTTCTATGTTTAACCCTCGCACTGTGTTTGAGCCACTATGATATTTAAAATTGCATTCCTTGTACAACACAAGCTTCCAAGTGAATTTTATATAATTTTCTTTTTCTCGTATTGCAATGCAATTTCTTTTATTGCTTCACGTTTTCTTCCTTCAACCCCCGTGGTATATTCGAGACAATATGATATTTAAATATGCACAATTTGTACGGACAGGAGGTAAATGTAAATTTCATGCAATTTTTCTTCATACGTTAATAACGTGCATTCGGAATTTTATACAAACGCATAATTTAAAATTCTCATTTCATTTTCTTGATTCAATTCTTCTTCTTAACATCAATCGTTTCCTCGATAAGAAAAAGAACTGAATTTAATTACCTATCTTTTTTCCCTTTTCACTATTTTCTCCTTTTTCCTTTATATTAATTCTTCTGAATACGTGATACTTAATGATACATTCTTTCTATTAAAAAATCTTTTGAACAAATTTCCCATTACCTACATGCACAATGGAGTACAATCACAACTCGATAAATATTCCAACCATTTTCTAAACGTATTCTTCTGAATCGATATGGATGTATAAATCAGCGAAACACAATGCAAGGATGAAACCTCTCCACCCTTCTTAAACTTTATTAATTAAAATCTTCCGAAGATTTTCTTTAGAATCGAAAGAAAATGGCGAACGACAGAGCAGCCGATCGGCAGCCGGGTAGGCCAAGCGAGACGCATTTCCTTGATCAGCCACGAAACACGATCCATTCGAGAGGGTGCAGTTCAATTAGAGCTTCCTCGATCGTTCCGAGAAGACTCTCCTCCGTTTTCTCCCATTCATTGTCTCTACGATGCAATCCACCCCCGCTGCTTCAGAACGTTGTTCGCCCCGCGTAAAAAGGGAAAACAGCCACCATAAATGAAGGAAAGAATGAAAAGAAAAGAAAATAAAGGAAGGCGCGGCTTCCGCTTTTTTTCATTTGCACAGCACTCGAGACGTCTGCCAATTAAATTAAATAGTGTCGACGAAGGATCAACGATTCCTCGCGACTCGAAATAAAGGACGAACCCCCACCCCCCTCAAAGTCTATTTGCGATGCAATAATCCATCAAACAAACCCGTGTTTCACGATTCCCTTTCTCTTGCATTTTTATTTCTCTCTCTCTCTCTCTCTCTCGCCCCGTCTCTCAGTTTCGTAGCTGGATCTTGGGAGAATGCATCCCGTCGTTCTCTATCTTTCGTTTCTCGTCTCTTTCTCTCTTGATCTCCGGTTTCGACGAAAGAAAACGCGGTGGAACGGAAAGGAAAGCTAGTGGTTCAGCCAACGAGAATTCGGACAAGGGCTTCCGGAACACGGTTCGGTAAACGGAGCGTCTCTTTTCCTCGATTTCTCTCTTCTCTCTCTTTTCTCACACTCTTTTTTTCACTCTCTCTTTCTCTCTCTCTCTCATTCTCTTCATCCTTGATTATTCGCTAGCGATGGGTAGCAGATCCTCTCATTCGACAATCGCTCGGTTCATTCACTCGAGATCACTAAACACCGAAGGAGAGCGCGCTCGGATCTTACTCGGAAAATCCTCCAACGATTATCTCGCTCCAATGCTGAGCGTAAACGCCTGTCGATCCTCTACCTTTCCCTTTTCTTATATTACCATTGTTCGTTCTCGTTTTCTCGGGAGATCCGAACGCGCCCGGGTTCCGACTACAAGCTACAAAAATGGGAGACAGCTTCGATCGCATGCTTAACCGTCTACGAGCAAAGGGTAACCTACTAGGATCACCGTTGCCGATGATCTACAGTCCAAGGGACGATCCACTTAGGGACCATGAACGTCGATTACGGTGGTCCAGGGGATGGGGCGCGTCTGATTATTATAGTTCGCGTGCGATTATACGGGTGCGTTCTAACGGTGAAAAAACCGCGTCGCGGAATTACGCCGATCGGACCGTCATGCGTCAGCGCGGCTGTTTCTCTCGTCGAGGTTAATCCTCGCGCTATAGTGATCACCCAGGTCGATGAAGTGTACCTTTTTTCAGGTGAAATTAATTGGGTGGTGGTCTGAAAGTCGGTAATTTGCCTGGAGATTGTTTGTTCTCTTTAGGAAAGTAGAAGAACGATTATGGAAATAAATGAGAAGTTCATAGTCGTGCATCCACTTTATAACTTAATTCTCAGCTCTTCCGATTCACCGAGATCCTTGTTTTTCTTCAAGGAAAATTAATCGGGTGGTCTGGAAGCCAATAATTTACCTGCGGATGGTCTGTTCACTTTAAAAATTTTTTTAACGATGGTGAAAATAAAAGAAGTTCATTATTTGTTTCAAAAAATAACTAGAAATGCGCAAAATGATCTGGATAACGTAAATGAATAAAATTAATTTTTCATTTAGGAAAAATGAAAATAATTATTAAAACGTTCTTTTTCCAATTGAAAAATGTGGGAAAAAGCTCCCATAATCCCCAGAAATTCGCAGAAGGTAATACGAACCTCTCTGACCCGAAATCGCATTAATTTCAATGATATAAAGATGTAGTGTACTGATTTAAAGTGCAAGGGATGCGCGAGTCGCCCCAACGCGAATAAAAGCGCGTAACCACAGTCAACGCTTGACAGCAAAGCCTTACCCTGACAGATAAACGCACCGAGCCCGATAGAAAGATTTCGTAAAGCCTTAAAACGTTAATGGTGTATCGCTTTCGAATACCACGTAGCCAATCATGGATTTCCGGGGGCTAGAAACCCTCTCGAACGATTCCCACCGAAGGGATTCGAGTCGGATATCGATTAAAATCTACTTAACCGAGATAACAGTCTAGGATCTAGGTCGAATTCCACACGTTGCCTAGTCTACGAACTGTGCGCGCTATTATAAAGCGAAGTATGCATAATATAAAGAGAGCAGAGGATAGAGTCAAAGTTGATTCCCCCATGAAATCGTTCGAGAGACACCCCCTGTGAAAAGTTTAACCACTACGAACGAGTTTAGACGTTGATTTCCGATAGGAGCGGCAATTTCCACGCAACTTTCCCTTCGCTTTTTCGATTCCCAACAACCTCGACAAACGTCTCTCCAACCTCCATCTCTCAAAATTTTCCCTTCTCTCAGATTTTCTCTCTCTTCAATCCTTCGCGCGTCCCGTATTTCCCAATCTTCCCTCTTCGTTTCCCCGATTCGCGAAAAACTCTCTGTCAGATGTCCCGTTTGGTCCGCACTACCAGCATTGTTTAATTCCTTGCTTTCGCAATGCCACAAGAAAATTGCTTGTGTTCGTATTTTTTGTCTTATCTCCTTATTACATCCCTTATTACATCCTTTCCCACATGCCTGCCGTCCGATCGGTTTTCCCCTTCTCTCTCTCACTCTCTCTCCACTTTCTTCTTCTTCTTCTCACTCCTCGGCTCACCTATCATTCGATTTAAACGTTTAATTAATTAGTACATGCTAAAACACACGCGTTAGAAAAAACTACAGCTAAAAGAACGCGGGCTTCGCGAAACGTGTTTCTCGTCCTCCGTTGATTTTCGGAGGATCTCTTGCGCCTCTCTTGTTCGTTCGTTCATCGCCAATTGTTCTCGGATTGTTTTTTACACGAAAGAGAAATTCTCCGGTTCTCGGTGAAGCATCTTGCGCAAACTTTTCTCTCGCGCTCTGCGGGTCAATTCGAAAGTTCGATCGTATCGAAAGGGCCGAACGGCCCTTCTCTTTCCTTCATCCGTGCTCGCTTTTTTCGGTGTTTCCTCCGTCTTATTGTTTCCGATTCTCCTTCTCCGTTCACTTTTTTTTACGCAAAGAACTAGCAATAAATTACGCGGTTCTACGCTTAAACTAAACTTAAACTCGAACTTCGATAAATCCTAGCGCGTTCGAAACGTACACTCGACCCTTGTTGCCCGATCTCGTTTCGTGATCGCCTTGGCGATCGCTTAAAAAAATAGGGTACAAAAATTATACATCTAAATTTGAAAGCCTTACCGAAATACAAAACTACTACGCGAATAAACCTACCCGCGCCGCCAATTTCAATTTTGTTCCGTCCTTCGTTTTTTTCTTCTTTTTTTTTTTGACAAATTTCGCTCCTCTTTTTTCCTTGATTTTCTCGCTTAATAAAAAACACAGCCGAATTAAAATGCCCCGAAACATTTACGCTCCAACGAAACCTTTCGCTCTCCCCGCGAAAATTTTGCTCGCGATCAACCCGCGATCTTCTTTGATGGCGCCCGATTCGAATACGTTCGCGTGTCGAAACAGAAACAACTATCCTATACGATTAAACACCGATTGATTACGTCCCTTAACGGCGATATCGAAAAAGGAAATTGCTTATCGTTTCCAAGTTATACGAAAGACTTTACCTCTCCCTGTATCTCTCTTCCGCGAGATTCACATCCGAGAATACAGAACACGCCGAAGTGCGAAGTACGAGCTCGCCGTGCGGATCCATGGATCCCCGTGAATCCACCGGGAGTAAAGAAAAAACGGAACGACCGCGTCGTTTCGTTAGCAGCAAGACTCGGAAAGACCCCTGAACGCTTCGGTAGACCGACTTGTGCTCTCTCGCCGTGGATCATCGATCTCCAGATTCGTAGATCCATCGTCTAGGATCTCTGAAATCGTGGAGGATCGTCGATGTTCCTCGTTCGGATCGATCGATTCACAGAGGACTACTTTTATTGCGATGCTAGAGTTAAGACTAAGGGAAAGTTTGCTACCCGTAGATCCGCTCGAACTAGGAGCATCAACGTTTTGCTATCGTTTACGATGATCCTGAAGATTCGTCGATGCTTTCAGCGAACGTACGGTTCGTTCGATCCACAAGAAAGATCGTGATCTTTGAGAAATCGTCGAGAAACTACGTCTACTAGAAAAGGCTACCACCGAAGGGAACAGAGAACGATACACACGGACAATAATACCGCTATATACATAGTAATTAGTACACCGTAAACGCGATTATATGTACGAAGGGGAGGGGAGTTGGTTAGGTAGCACATACACACGCCATTCAAACACATCGGTTAAACCCCTTCAGGAAATCGGCTGCGAACAGCCGATTTCGGGGCTTGGGGGAAGCCTACCAACTAACGATCTACATCGATCTTAATCGACGCCATCTTTTCCCGTCCATACTTCCGTCTAAATACTTCCCTCCTCTTGCTCGTCTACCTTCCCCGAAAATTGCGATCTCGATCGCTTGGGGGAATTTCGAGATGATTCAAGAGTTGATCGACCTGAAACGTCCGAATTGCTATTCGGACTCTAGAAGAGATCATCGTCCAAGATGATTTTAAGCTTGTTATAAATTTTAGGAAGCTGCCGGGAGAAGCTGAGAAACTTCCGGTGAGTTGAATTGTAAATCTCCGACGAAGAGCAGTGAAGATATAAAGTTTTAACAGTCTACATTGTTCTATGCAGCTTAACACATTCGCTACCAATGAAATTAACGATTGAGATCAACCCCCAAATCATCCGCAAGAGGGGTACCAGTAAGCCCATCGCAAGTCCTGAGAATCTATACGAATACAACCCACGCGAGAACGAAAAAACCTAACGTAACGAAGCGAGAATTGAACCATGTTGCGCGACGAGTAATAGAATCTTCGTGTATCCGTGTGTGTCACACTCGTGTGTATAATGTATATGTACGTGTACTCTCTCACACTATTTCTCGTTTTCTCTATCTCTCGCTCGCTTCCAAGTATACAATTGCTTTCATTCCCATAACGAGTCTCACTCATTCTCTTTCTTTTTCTCTTGCTGGAGCTTCGATCGATTGGATCACGGCTCGTAAAAACCAGAGGATATAAGACAGGGGGGCGGGGAGTCGATGAAGTGAGGGACCATGAAAGGTGAGCGGGAAGGGAGGATTCTCGAAAGGAAATAAATCCGAGGAAACGAAACGAAGAGCCGTGAACCAATTGTCTCCGCAGCTAAGTCGATTAACTTATCGATCCTCCGCATCTCAGCAGTCATCGACTTTCGCTTCTCTCACTCGCTATCCACCTCTGACTTTTTCTCATTTTGTCTCGCAAACACCATTTTTCCCTTTTCTCTTAGCTCTCTCGTTCATCGAGAATAATTTCTTTCAATAAACAGATTAAAATTTCCTCCTCCTTACGCATCTGGAATAATTTCTTGTGTGGTGTGCGATTGTGTATGTTTCTGTGTAATTCGTGTGATCGGAGAGAATCCTCAGAGATCTCTCTCCCTCTCTCTATCTCTTTCTTTCTCTCTCTCTCTCTCTGTCAATCGCGAGCGACTCACCGTTACTAATTTTTCGCCCACACACGCTCGAAACACGCGAGAGAGCAGACGGGAACAGGTGTTATAGGTTAAACAACAACATTAGGTTCCTATGTACATTTGTACCTTAGCCAACGTATCCCCGGATCGACTCGATCACGGGCCAGGCTCCCAGGATATCTATGCTTCTTCGTTTTTCCCCAAAAGATCCTCGTCTCGTTGATCAAAATCGTGTCGGACCATTCTTTCGATTTTTCGAGAAATCTCTGATAATAAACATTAAATGCCAACTGAAAATGTTGCGATTCTTTTCATTCAGAGATCAGTCAAACTGGAGATCCATCAGAAATCTAAGCTGTGTTATGCTATTTTATACTGTGCCATGATATTTTATGTTGTGCCACCCTATTCTATATTATGCCATACTATTTTATGCTATGCAATGCTATGTTACGATAGACTATGATATTTTATAGAATTGATGCTGAAAAGTTTGGTTTAATACAGCATAGCATAGCATAATATGGCATAAGATAGCACAACTTAGTTTTCCAGTGGATCCAACGCTTTAAAAATGTACTACATACTGTTAATCTATCAATTACTGTGACTCGCATACATGTTCAGAAACCTTCTGAGCAATTACTAAGGGTGGAAATTTGCCATACGACAGTTATTTTATTATCTTTGTCACCCTCCCTTTCTCTCTCTCTCTCTCTCTCTCTCTCTCTCTCTCTCTCTCTCTCTCTCTCTCTATAATACATTCTCTTTAACTCTGATATCAGTTGAGACGATTTTTGAACAATTATCAAGGGTGGAGAATTGTCATTAAACACCTATTTTACTATTTAAATCGCCCTCTACTTCTATAATTCTCTATAATACATTCTTTGTAACTCTGATATCAATTTCGTGATTCTAATTTGGACGAATATGTACGACAGTTTCTCAAAACAAGTATGCAAGTCGTGTTACCTGTTTTTGAAGTATTATTTTATACTTGTTCGCAAGACGGAGAACATTCTCATCGATCGATTCAATTATTGCTAGAATTTCAAAGAAAGAATGGTTCGAAGCTTTTCTAACACTAAACATTACAATAAACAACAGAATAAAGACATGACCGTCTTTATATAGAAAAATCAACGAATCTGCGAATTTTCTACGATTTCCATTTCCAAACAAGAACATTATCGATTTTAGAGTCAATCTACGTGTCACACGCGGTGATCATAGTACCAACGAGACGGGACAGGTGATAATCAACTTTCTAAATTTCCGTAGGACTCACACAGATCCTCAGAGTACATCAGACTACCCCCAGTGTAGCTGCAACGCACGATCCTCTTTAAAAATCTCCGAAGAACCAACTCGAAAAATCTTCAACGCGATTTGGCACCGATACTGTCCCACGAACCACCCTGCCAGCAGTCAACAATGTTTCTCGAGAGGTCTCGGATTGCTGGCAGGGCTTGAAAATAACTGTTTCGAACTGTTATGCAAAAGCTCTGACTGAAACTGCTGTGGAGAACCTCTATGAATAAACACTCTCTCCCATTAAGTACAATATGAACTGCATTTGGTAATTTCCTATTCTGAATCATATAATAATTGTGCACGAATGTAACAAATAATTGGTACCTAAATACGATTTATTAGAAGACTGCGGATTTTATGCATTTATGACAAGAACGTGTTGGAACAATTTCAAACCCCAGAAACATTGAAAGAATTTAATTATTAAGATGATCAAAGAAAGAAAGAAACTGCCACAAGTGAAACAGATAGTAGTTGAAAATTTCGATTTTCCGTAAGAATGATTTAAAGCAGAGGTTCTCCGGGGCCGCGTTAAGAACCGAAACCGACATCCTAACAATTTCCAAGGGCCGATCGCCAGAAAATCGCCGAGAGCCCGGCTCCATCGATCGCGCAGTGTGAAAGACAGCCGGTGTGTGTACTATTTGCGTGGTCGGCGATCGCCGCCCCCGCCTCTCGATCGGTCGCGATAAAAATTTTTCCCACCCCCCTGGAAACACGCGAAACATTTTGAAAAAATGATTCTCACCGCTCAAACAAAATCCCACACTCCCAGTTTCGTTTTCGCATCGACAAAAGAACGCTGAAAAACCGGTTGGACCGATCGGGGGGTCGAGGGGCAAGCGGTGCAGGGGAACGTAAACGCCGCCGGCCGCCCAGGAAATAAACAAAATCGCTCTCCAGTAGCGCACTCGATAAAATTTCTTCGTCGTTCGTAACACGTTCAGTATAACAACACCATTGGGCAATGTACACTAATTACACGATTCTTTTATTTCGCTTACACGGGTTCCGCTGGAAATATCGACTTCCCTTTCTCGCTCTCTCTCTCTCTCTCTCTTGTTCTCTTTCCTCGGAAACAACAGTGGCCTCTGAATCAGCGAATGTTCTCTTTTATTTACTCTCTCGATCTCTCTCTTCACCAAATTTCTCGTCCCTTCTTCTCTCTGCTCGCGAAGGGAGGGAGTGAGATTTATAATCTGTATAAACTTAATCGGGAGTCGACGCGCGTGGACCGAAAGGATTCTCTCGTGGACACATGTCTCTCTGATTTCTTTCTCTCTTCTTTCATCCTCTCTCTCTCTCTTCTTTTATTCTCTTTCTCTTCAGCATCGATCTTTCCGGCCCTGTGTCCTAGCTGTTATTCAGAACGATCTTCCGGATCCACGCTCGCGATGGCTTCACCATTTCCTTCGTTTTCATCCGTGTTAATAGTATGCATATTTCTCTCTCTCTCTCTCTCTCTCTTTCTCTCTCGCTCGCTCTCGTTCTCTCTCGGTATATAGTCGCTCCACTCTCTCACTTTGTACGTCTTTCGATAAAAAGTCGCGTTCGTTGACGGACAGTGCCACGATTCGGTTAAATTATTATTCCCCCCTTTTCCCGCTTCGTTTCGCGATCAACTGGCAACCTGATCACTGTCGCTCACTATCTAACGTACCCAGCTCTCTGCTAGTCCCTCTGACTCCCATTCATTTCCACCATCTCTTTTCTCGCGTCGCGATTGTCCGAAACTTAAAGTCACACCATTGAAAAATTAAAAGAAAAATGGAATTTTCTAATCTCCCGAGGATCAATCGTGAATAAAACAGGATTATCGATTGCTATCGATGTCTCGTGGGTTGAAAGGATTGCGGATTGTGCGAAACGGAAACGGAAAATGGAGACAGCTGGCCATCGTTTATCAACGAGCCGCAGGTCACACGATACTTCCGGCAAGAGACCACGTGGGCGCGCCCCTGCCGAACAAGAAACGCGCGTGCTTGATCGATCAATTCCATGTTTTAAGAGATATTGATCTTTGGAAAGAGAGACAGACTCTCGGAGCTTGCAGAACGTCTCAAAGAACAATCTCAGATCATTTTCACGTGCGTTTCTTGTTCGAGAAGCAAAGTAATAGATCCAGCAGATCGAAACGACAAGAACGAAATGAATACACCGTGATCGATAATGGTCGAGAAGATGGTAGATGCCATCATGCGTCGCAATAATTACTATAGGTCGCTGTAAAAGGAGCTGCGCGTACCGGTGAGGAAAAATCAAAGGAGAACGTTGCCGAGTACTATACAAAATTAACACTGCAACAGAAGAACGAACTGTAAAGCGGTTATATATATACGATTATACATATATAAAAAAAGAAACTAAAGGAGCACTGGAACCGCACGAGGATGATCGGATGAGAGCGATTTTCTTAGAATCCCTCGATCATTGTCTTCGATCCCTCGGAAGTAGTTCAGTGCGTCCAACATACGGATCGAGCGTGTTATTTAAATATATCGATCACAAAAAATTATCACCATTCCGCGTGCATCCCTTGTGCATCGTCGAGAACATGCGCAGGTGCATCCACTTCCGGTTTCCTCAATCGCAACCTTCTGGTCAGCGATTATTTAGTTCGTGAAATTAACTTCAGAACGATGGAAATAAAATAAAACATATAATTTGTGGATTTTTAATCGAATAAACAAATAAATATGCTGCAACTAAACTGCAGATTTGATGCACTTGCAGTGAAGACGATTTTTGAATGTTTCTGTGTTTCTGGAGAATTAATCCTAGCGTTTATAAGTTTGTTAAAAAATAAACTAAGGCGTTTGTTTCATCCAATCACGTACAAAATGATTTATTAACTTCTTTCTCCCGTATAATAAACAATATCATAATATATATATATACACTTCTGAATTACGAAAGTTTCATATCTATGCGATGCATTCTAACTACAAACAAAATATGTCAAGGTATTCGAATAAAACGGTAGAGTTAAAATTAAAAACACTGTGTTACAGAAGAATGGCAGAAACGCAAAATAAATATAGGTATATTAAAGCGGTGAATTTTCACGACCAATTAATATTCAGCGAACAAATGACTAAAACATCTGTTCTTTAGCAAATTAAAAAATTATCCTAATAAGTCTACGTAACACTAGAACGACTGGACCAGTATAATCCTAACTGGTTCCAGATGTTTTTACAATACGTAACTACTAAAATTATAAAGACGCTGTTTTGAAAAATTATTGAAAAAATACAAGCAAGAGTAGCAGAAATTCGACAAAAACCTAAGTATATTCTTTTTTTCGAGATACATAGCGATCGAATCTAGGCGTTGGTCCAAATTAGGCTACTCTTACCTCTTTGTTCAAACACATACGCTAGTGAAAGATGCACAAAATCAAAATAAATGCAATCTTGGCATTTTTACAAAACGATACGCAATCTCCAAGCGCTGTCGGAACTTCCAGCACTCGATCTCGATGAATATTGGATCATTCGGACAAAATGACGTCCGTAGGTCGGAGGAAACCGTACCTGGCGTGCTTTCGACGACGCTGAAGGGAATGAAATTAAAAATGGACTAACGAGCGCGCGAGCCGGTGTGCTCGGTGAAACGTTAACGAGGAGAGGCGCCGTAAGAAAAGCTCGGACGCGCTTCTGATCACGGACCACGCGGCTCAACGATTCATAATTGCGTCTACTGAAAGAACATCATATCCTGTTGTGTACCTGCTGTCTCTACATGCGTGTCGTGAACGTGGATTGTACCTGTGTTTTGCGCGTGAGTGTGTATATGCGAGACACGTCGACATAACATGAACGATCGCGGCTGAGGATCGAACCGTGATTTTTTTCCCTAAATCCGCTCGCGCACGGTGTTCCCTCTGATCTGAACGATTTTCTGAAAAACTTTTCGGATCATCAAAAAATTGCAGCTCTTCACATGGACGATCGTGGCGATTTATTGTCTCGAGCGTTTTCTTTGAAACATTCATTAAAATGTCTTCTTCTCCTGGCTCATCGAGGAAACGAGAGCACCGCGCACGATCTATCGATCGCCGCTCGATCCTCCGCCGCGTCCACCTCTCGTTCGCGTGCGAAACTTGTACGTGTTCAAGTCTAATCGCTAAAGAAATGGATATAAGACGTGTTTCTTTATATACTCCTAAGGAGACCCATATTCGGGGGGTCCGGTTTCTCTGTGCACGTCCCCCATTTTCCCGGACGCCCCTTTTTCTTTTTCCTATATACGTTAAACATGCGTGACTTCTCCGTATGTCGTTATGTTGCTTGCTTCATCGTCATCATCTTCTTCTTCCTCCTCTTCATTTTTTTTTGTTGTTTAATTGTTTAATTAATGTCGTTTAATGTATACACCTATAGTTGTCTAGCACAGCTGTAAAGAGAACCTTACACACTAAGAGACAAAAAGAACCGATATCCTTAATCGTAGACTTCTATAATATTTCATATTTATTCTCATATATATATTTATATTCATATATATATATATATATATATATACTTTGTCTTCTTAGATTATTCAAACCGCGTCGCAAAAATTGTCCGCGTGAAAAAGAACGCCTCGAAGAACAACCGATATATAAATTGCAGGATAAAATTTTTTCCATTTCTCCACCCTTCTATCACTAGAACGAGCTTCGTCCGCTCGGCGACACGGCTCCTTCGCAACGAAGTCCTTCAGCTATATTGGCTCCTGCGCCCGCGATTTCCATGATCTAACACCGTTTTGGGGGGGGGGGGGGGGGGGATGCGCTCATCCGTTTTCATCGTCAAGTCCTAAAACGCGATAAGAGTCTCGAAGACGATAATATTGACTATTAATATTATTTGCCCCGAGAGAATGCGACGTTTTTTCTTTTTGAGCGGACCGAGGCGGAGCCGCGGCGACTAGCGAGCGGACGAACATAACCGAGTTAGAGCCGAGTCTCTAAAATATTCAACGAAATTCAAGGATATCTCTTTGGGGCGCCGGCCACTGGCAAAACTAGCCGGCGGTTCGAAATGAAGGAAGTATTATCCCTTAACTACGCCTGAAAACCGCCTCTCTCCACTCTCTCTCTCTCTCTTCCACCCTCTCCCTTTCTCATAAACTTACTATTTATCGATGATTTCAAACCTTCTCCATCTCTCCGTTTTCCCTCCCATAATGACTATATGCTAAACTCTATTCATAGTTCAACCACTCATAACCTTTCTTTCTCTCTCTCTTTCTCTCTCTCTCTCTCGTTCTCTCTTTCTTTCCTCGTCCTTAAAAGACACCTCTTTTGTTTCGCTTCGTCATCGTTCCTCCCTCCTTTGTCGTACACGCCTCTTGCACGTCCACCCCGTACCAACTACAACCCCTCTATCCACCCCCTCAACGTGCCATAGATGTGCTATTCGATTAATTATCATTAGAAGATTCACGGACACGATTACGACGATCGATAAATTCAAAAATGGGAAACACGATAAAAACACGACCAACTTTCCACCCTCGCCCGGGATCTATCGATCATTTTTCCAGGCAGTTTCGATGGAGGGTTGCTCGTGATCACCGTGACCCACTCATTATAAAAACACTGACATAGAAGACCCTCCGCCAGTTGGACAGCGACGCGTACAGGTCTCGGTCGAGGAACCGTTTGACCTCCGATCGTCCATAGGGATTCTAGATCGTTGATCGATGCTCCCAGGGCTGCGTGGATCGAGGTAGATACTTCATCTGAGAGATCATCGTTTGTAGATCGCCCCTCGCACGTCACCTGTTCGCGATCGATATCGATCGGCGGAGCTTAGATCGTTAGAGCGATTTCAGCTCGGAATAAAAAAGGTTAGCCTATTCGTTAATTAGCCTTAGCAACTACAGAACGAGTGCGTCGCGCGTCGGCGTACCGTTCAGGGAACAAAAGAGGGCACTGGTCTCCTCGATTCTGGATCCAACTCCCTGGATCACGATCCTACAACGTCGATCGAGGAGACTCGCGGTACGCAGACGCCTTCGAAACTGACTAATTATTACAAATCGAACCAGGTGCCTCGAGTGCGCTGCCGATCGACGAACGATCGCCGCTGATACATCGATCCGAGCGCCTCTCGAGGATCGAGAGCTCTCGATCTCGATCGCTAGACGAGCGCGCGGCGACGAGAAAACATTTCCAAAGGAACAACGAAGGAGAACGGGTGTCGTCCTGCGATCGAGGCGGCGATCGATCGATCTGGTGGGTCGCGCGATCGCGGATCGACTTCTTTCGCGAAAGGAACTCTCCCTCTCTCTCGTTTTCTCTCCCCTCACCTCCCAGTCAGCGATAATTTCGTTCCTGCGTCATCAAATCCTGCGATAGGAACTGAAAAGGGCCGATGATGACAATCGATTAAACATCTGTCGCTCGCGCGCGGCACCTATACCCTCTCTCTCTCTCTTTGTCACCCTTTATCTGTCTCTCTCGTATTTTTTGCTTTTTCTCTCTGTTTTTTAACAAACCACGCGGTGAAAAATTGAAAACGGTAGGGAGTACAAAAATGCGCGCGATTTTTCGAGGCCATCCGGCCGGCCTCTCCGCGCGAGCAATCGAAAATCAATCTTCCTCCGTTCGCTCGAACACGAAACACCTCTCTACAAGCTCCCCACGACTTCTCCCTCTGTATCATCGCCGATCCTGGACGAGAGTCCAGGTGAAAAGCGAGGAAGCTACCGGAAAAACGATAAACCGAACCGAAATATCGTGCCGACCCTCTGTCTCTCGCTTTCTTCCCTCGACTCCTTTCTCTATTTGGCACTCTGAGAAAAATGCAACGAGATCCACTTCCGCCTCGTCTCCGTCCTCCCATTCTGCCCCGCGGAATCGAATTTTTACCCGAATGGGATCCGTGCTAGAGGAAAAACGGTGAACGAAATGGAAACGAGGTTTTGTTCGCGCGGCGCGATCGGATTGGTTAAGCTTTATAACGCACTCTTTCGGCTCGTCGTGTGTTTTGGCTATCGAAGAAGGGTCCCAACGTGGACGTCTACACCCCTCTCTCGTGTCCCCCCTTCCTCTCACTTTCTCTCTCTCTCCCTCTTATTATTCTCTTTTTTTTTGTTGTATTTTTCCCATTTTTAATTATACCCCTTGTCGCCTCATTCTCTCGCTTGCTAGCACACTTCCCATACTCGCGCGGACACGCTCTGCCCCTTCTCTCGCACTCTCGATCTAATTATTCATTTGTAGATTAAATTAGGGCGCTCGGTTTTTCGGCGAACGCCGCGCGCGTCCTCGCTCCTCCGAACGATTATCAAGTGATAATTTATTCGCGTTTCAATAACCTGGCCCGAAACGTAACGAGGAGCATGATCCCGGAGAGAAAACACATAAAGGCGTCAATTCTGTCGGTGACACGTTTCAGGAAACACCTGCCACCTTCCTCGCTTGACACACTTTTCGACTCGTTTTTCCCCGCACTCGAACGGTTCCGAGCAATTTATACAACTCGTCCTCCGTGTTTCCACCTGCGTTGATTGCACGCGATCGACGGACCACGAAATTTTTGTAAATTGCTCCGTACCAGGGAAAATAATTAAGGGGCGGCCATCGCGAACAACCTGCTCGTTAACGCGGCATAAAATTTCTGGATAACTTCTTTTCGCAATCGTCTTAAGCCTAACAGTTTTATCGTACAATAATGTGTTTCTCTGGGTCGCGAGTAATCGGCCAGATTGAGTCGTTCGCGGCAGCGAAACCCTGATTACTTTCTGCGGTTTGGACTCGTTTGCGACAGTCTTTCATTTGGTTTATTACGAAATTGTAAATGTTAAAATCCGACGACCAAGGTGCTACTTTGCTTTTCTGGTTGACTCTAGAAGTTTCACTGTTCCAATTCTTGGTACGATCATAGGCTTTCAGGGAATATTCACTCGAAAAATTATTTCAATCTCTTTTCTACATTTCAAGCTGTGTCCTACCTTCAATTTTTATGCTCAAGGAATCACTTTAATTTTAACAGAACACTTTAATTTTAATTCTTTCTATTCCAATCTCAATGTCGCAAACTGTCCCGTGTTTTGCAATTTTTACGAACATTCAGACAATTATTCCAACTTTCCCGATATTTCAAATTACGTTTTCATTTTTACGGACGTCGAAAGAAGTAGTTTAAACTCGTTTTGATATTTCAAGCTGTCCTGGTTTCGATTCACACGACCATTCGAAGAATTTTCATTTATCGACATGCAAACCAATTTCTATCAACAAATTCTATATATCAGAATTTTGAAAATTCGAGTGCAGGATCGAGTCGAAAAGTTCCACGATTCACGTTTCCAACACAGAAGTACCTAGATTTTCGCAGGTTCGAAGGAGCTGGACGCGATCCGAAGGATCCTCGCTAAAACTCTACGGGACATATATAAATCTGCTAAATACACTTCCCGGCGTATAATGGATTAAGTATACTTTGAAATCGAAGTAACGTAAAGAAGGTACACGATCGACTATACTACCTTGGGAAACGGTGGGCGGTCTGTTTGTGGGACGGCCGCTATTGATGGACAGCAACGACCAGCATCGCCAGAAAAACGAAGATTTTCTTCTCAGCTTGCTCGCTCACTCTCTCACACATACACTCTCTCTCCCTCTCTCTCTCTTGCTTTTTCTCTCCCTCTCTCGCTCTTACCAAACATTTGGTTCTCCCTCCCACTAAATTACGTATTTACACTGGCTACTACGGACGCCCGCGACTTTCGAGCCCTTTGAGGAATTAGAGTCGGTGTCTCACGGTCGATACTGAAACGAAAAATTGAAAGAGAAAACAAAAATCGCCAATTAAAAGAATCTAGGACAATTGAGGGGATGATTCGGGAATCAGGTAACAGGAAAGAATTCGCCAAAAAAGGACGAAAAGTAAAAAAAAATAATAAACCACTCGAGTAAGATCGGAAACGAATGAACGAGGTGTGTTTCGAACAAAAGAAGATTAAACATTGTATTTGTGTTTCTCATGTATGTATGTGTGCGCGTGTATCATGCGTGTGTGTCATACCTCCGAAAATCGCTGGGCGCCCGGCCGATCAACGTGAAACCCATCGAATGAGTCGTAGATCCTTAAACAAAATCAACATGGCCGCCGTAAACGTATAAACTAATAAAATGTAAAAAAAACAACGTTCTCGATTATCTAAGTAACAAACGATAGTTCAATATCTCTTCCCCCTTTTCAAGTTACAAAGTGGCCTTTACTACCATTTTTCATTTTTTTGTTTTGTCCGTTTCGTTTCTACCTTTCTGCCGTCGTTTCTGCTCGATTCTCTCGCTTTTCCAAAGCACGCCTGCCTGTGCATGATAGATCGATCCACAGCTGGGGGATCGATCGCTCCAACTCAACCCGTTCGCTACTCGTGTTTCCTCCGTTTATTTCGCAGACTGTCAACGTAATTATGCGACTATCAGGGAACGAACGCGGGGGACGATTCTCTCTCGCATTATGTCACGATCTTCGTCGCGATTTATTTTTTTGTTTCCCTAAGATGATCGAGCGATCGAACGCGGGAAGAGGACGCGATCGAGGCCTCCGCGTCTCTCGAATTTAAACCTAGCGCCGTCGAATTGTCTTAATCTAACCAGGTTACACAAAGGTTACCGCTAATTTCGAGGATAATTTACCGAGCACGTCTAAACCTAGAATCTCTCGCGAACAATCCGCTCGATCGCGCCGTCGATCGAGCACCAACGATAAAACAAATAATATCGACACCTAAATCAATTTTGGCTAACTTAAGATTTCACACAGACAGACAAGTCCTTTGGGATTTTCTGATCCTTACCGATAATACTGACATCCGCGGGCCTCGATGTCCTCAATTTCCGCGTTGATCCCTGGATCGATCATCGTTATCACGGATCTCGCCATCCCCGCGTTCTTAATTATATAAACTCTACTAATCGACGCCGGAAAAGAAAATGTCTTAAACCCTATCGCTGCCGCGGGCGCGCCTGGATCGATACGCTTCCCTCGCGATCGTTTCGATCAATCCTAATGCGTTCGATCAACTAAAATAATGAATTCTTTTCGGACGAAAAAGAAACAAGAATCTTAAAATGAAAGAAAAATAAAATTCAGATTGCGATGGGAATGTAAGGGCGCCATACAGCGTCTTCTCGATCGCTAGATCGCCGATCTTCACGCTCATGATATCGGCAAGTGACGAATCAAATCAATAATTTAACATTTTGTGCATTGTTCAGGATACATGGACATCTATATTTTGACAACAAAATTGTATCACAAGAAATCTAGATCCTTTAGATATTTGTGCAATTGTTTGGGTCAAATCGACGTGAACAATGCGGTAGGGCCAAGATTTGCTGATTCACGGCTGAAATTGTTGATAAATTGTCTAAAATACATGCTCAGCTGTGAATCAGAGGTTTCTAAAAATGTGGTAGACCTTCGTGCGAAACGAAAATGCATCTAGCGGATCCATTGGAAGAAATCGTTGATTTGCTTTTCTGCCGAATGTCGTAGACCCCGAAGTAGGATTTGCGGCGTGAGATCGGCGATCGACGATCGACAGAGGGAAACGCGCGTGTCCGGGCGGTCCGCGAGACTCGTTTCCTTGTTGTTCTTCTCGATGGCGATGACGGTTCCCCGGATGGAGTCGAAAAGAAGACAAAAACGGTCCGACGAACTATGTGTGTTGCGGGATCTAGAGCAAGGTCGCCCGGAGCAGGGAGATCAGCGGGTCGAAGAAGAGGGGACACGGGTCGGTCCCGGCGCTTGGGCGCCGGTTAGCTAATTGTAAGTTCCCTAATGGTTACGGCCACTGGCTGTACAGCTGGAACTGCTCGCGGGTGAAGCAGACCGAGAGCGGCTTCACGAAGTGGGCGTCCACGGCTCTGCAATGGGGACAGGCGAAAACGCGGCTGTAGTCCGAGTAGAAGTTCAGCCGCTGGTGAGGATAGATCAGCGGCTTCTGGCAGCTGTTGCACTGAAACAGAACAATAGCGCAACGCTTTTACTGGCTGCAACCCTCGCTATCAACCTATTCTTACTATCTATCAGGACGAACATTTGAGAAAGTCTTGGACGTCTCCTCCAACGAGCTATTTACCTCGGTGTCGTTGTAGAATTTTAAGCGTTAAGTAAAACCGATGGAAATAGTGAAATAGTGAATGAAATTGAGACTATCCTACAGGACGAACAATTGAGAAAGTCTTGGACGTCTCCTCCAACGAGCTATTTACCTCGGTGTCGTTGTAGAATTTCAAGCGTTAAGTAAAACCGATGGAAATAGTGAAATAGTGAATGAAATTGAGACTGTCCTACAGGACGAACAATTGAGAAAGTCTTGCACGTCTCCTCTACCGAGCTATTTACCTCGGTATCGTTGTAGAATTTCAAGCGTTAATTAAAACCGATGGAAATAGTGAAATAGTGAATGAAATTGAGACTATCCTACAGGACGAACAATTGAGAAAGTCTTGCACGTCTCCTCCACCGAGCTATTTACCTCGGTATCGTTGTAGAATTTCAAGCGTTAATTAAAACTGATGGAAATAGTGAAATAGTGAATGAAATTGAGACTATCCTACAGGA
>CM052201.1:10772055-10868705 GCA_028455805.1 Lasioglossum figueresi | reverse complement strand
GAATTGTATTTAGTGGTTAAATCGACGATTCAAGTTTCGGTCGCAAGGAAGGACAGCGTATGGGAAAGAAAGAGACACTCATTCTGTCCTTCTCTATGTTCGGCTTCTCATTTGAATTTCATTCTGTCCTTCTCTATGTTCGGACTCTCCTTCGAATTTCATTCTGTCCTTCTCTATATTCAGCTTCACTTTTGAATTTCATCGTCCTTCTCTATGTTCGGACTCTCCTTCGAAGTAACAAAAATACGATCATACACACCAACCTTACTGTCCACCATAAATACGGCTGTTGGACAGTAATATCGACTGTACTGTACTACGCAATTGTGTAGATCATTGATACAATGGGTTTCGATGGAGATCATTGGTGGAACACGGCGAGGATACAATGTTTCAGTATCGAAACAGAAGCGACCTTTGCACAGGCCACCCTATAGATCCTCGCGTCACCATGCTCGTTCCCTGCTGAGCACATACGCGAGAAGAAGAGCCAACGGGACAGGGGTTCGAGCTTCTCGTCCTTATAAATCAGCCACGCGTCGCCGAAGAGGTTAAGAATGGTTCTCTCTGCAGAGGGTACGGCAGGCCAGAGTTGGGCGAACGTCTGCGAAAGGTCGGATACACGGAATGCCAGGTCGGTGGGGGGGTTTGCTGCGAGCTCTCTTCCCGAAGGGTTGCTCGCGGAAAGTAGGGCCCTTCCGTCGAATTTATTGCGCCACGTCGTCGACGGAGTTATGTGCGAGGATCCTCGCAGCGGGGAACCGTCGCCTGGATATTCCACCCTCGTCGACGATGCCTCTCGACGACCCGGTTTTCGGGGACCCAATCCCGGAACCGGATTGCCGTCGTCGGCAGCTCTGCGATCTCCACGATGCTCCATCCAGGAGAAAAAAGACAACGACTCTTCCGAATCTCAGAAAACTAGCCATTCTTCAGACCTCGAGCATTCACCCCTTGCAATAACATTTTCTTTACGGTTACAGTGATCAAAACGTTTATTCTGAAAAATGTCGTAGAAGAGAATAGAAAATTTATATATTTTTCGTGTATGGTTACATTGATTTTAATGCTCAAATATTCTGCTCGAATATCCTTGTTCCGAAAGGATTCGTATGAATCGTTCAAATAGAGGATCGCGGTGTGAATATGGACGAAAAAAATGTCTCGCGTCGGTACTAAGGGAGACAGAGGTTCAAGAAAGTCTGCCAATGGAATCCTGAGGTAACTGGAGGGTGCGCACTGCTTAATTTTGATCCGTTGAGATCTCGCGGCAAGGAATCTGGTCGTCGACAGGGCGTAAAGCGCGTTCGAGCGGAATCCCCTGGAAGCCTCTGGCGGCTCGGTTTTTCGAGGTAGCCGGCCGAGCACCATTTTCAGGATCCTCTAATGGGTGCTGGATCCTTCTAGACCAGAAGGGGACGAGGCCCGGCAGAAGGTGAGTGTCTCGCAGGACGAAACTCTCGAGGAAATTGTATGGGGCCTGGCCTTGCGCCTAGTTGCACGGGACGCGAGGGCAATCGTCCTAATTGCCGGGCTCGAATGCGAAGTTAATCATTTCTGACATGCACAGGCATGGTCGCCGGGCCATTTGCTCCGCCGGAAATCCCGGTGAGGGAGAGAGAGAGAGGAATTGCTCTCGCCTGTGGTAATTTCTCCAACTGTCGTCCCGGATGATCGTAAAGCAAGAAATCTTTCTTTTCTATCTCTAACGAGATCCCACGAGACAGAACTTTTTCTCTTTGGTGACATTTTACACGTCGCGTCGCGAACAATCGTATAAACAAATACACACCGCTGGCGTTCGTTAGGGTGAATTAGTAGGCGAGTAGTAAATTACCGTTCCCCGGATCAACGCCAGACACGGTAATTGCGGCGACATTTCATGCACCACGCGATATATATCCCCCCCCCGGCCGGGCCCAGAGGAAAATTATAAATAACACCGGTGAGGATCGCGTGCCTCTCGATAATGTAAGGAGGCGTGGAAACGATGGTTAAACCCTCGTGTACCCCACGCCTCGACCCCACCGGGCCGCCTAATTACCCGTTTAAGATAAGATTTTCATCAAACCTTTAGCGAGCCGTGTGATTAACGACGCTCTTAAACGGACGGAGACTGGAAAATGTTTCTCGTAATCGAAAGAACCGACTGCGGGAAACTTCATTAGCAAATTGGAAACGATCTCGCATCGTCGGACTCCTGTATTTATGCAAATCTAAGATCTTAAGCCTCGCTTCCGATGCCGTAAATAAGCCTAATAATCAATTTGTATTCATCGAATTACACAGTTCGCGGTAACAGCGAATAAATTCATCTAATCCGACCATTTTGCATACACTCTCATCGAGTATTAGAACAATCCTCTAGTCGAATGACATTTTGTTATCAATTTTAATCATTTTTGAACGCCACGCAAGAGTCGGACAACTTTGGAACTGCTGAAACGTCCTCGACTCTGTAATATAAGATGTTTGCGGCCGACAAGAAATAAGAGAACAACGAGACGGCTGTATATTTGTGCGCGAACCCTCATTTACGCGGTGCCACGAAGAACAGCGATAAATCCGAATTTCAAGATGGTTAATAATGCAACGCGAAGGAATTGTTGGTGGCACGGTTTCCGAGCGTAAACCAGTTATTGCTCTCCGGCCGTTTATTTCCTACGGGATCAGAAAGAAGAGGGGGTGGTTTGGGAAACAAATCCGCGGCAGAGCAAGGGGGCGGTTGCGCACTGTCTGTCAAAAATCCTGAACGAGCCCCGGCGTGCGAATGAATAAATGAAACACCGAGAGACGGGGAGAAAAGAGAACCCCGGGCTGTCCAGGCTCGTGTATCCAGAAACGAAGACTATTCCGTGCGACGCCGTGGAATAAGAAACAACGAGATATAAATTATTTCGAGTATATCTGAGAGCGGTCTATCCATTCGAGCTAACGTTCTTAATTAATTAATGGAGGCATAGAAAATACATGATCGGGGAAAATGGGATCGGTAAGCGATCTGTTTGTAATGTGCCCTAGCAATCTCCTGTTCCACACGTCACGAATATTGAAATAGAATGAAATAAATTATGGTGTTCAAGTTGAAAAGAAAAAAAGAGTAATTACACATGGCGCCTGAATTGACGCAATTTAGTAAAAAAATCGAAACAGCTCGACGATAGTACGCGATGAACAACGATGACTCTGCAATTGTAATTTTATTTCCACCCGTTTCAATTGCAGCGTTCCATTGCGAGAAAATTGCAATCGCACTTTGCAAGTGCATTGATGCAGTTCCGTAAAAAATACCGGACTACTCGACGATAGATCTTGATAAACAATGCAATATTGCCCCCTGCAATTTCAATTTTAATTGCTGCGGATTTAATTGCAGCGTTCCATTTAAAGAAGAATGCAATTGCACTGGTGCACATCGATTTAAAAAAATGGGGCTGGTCGACGATCGAGATACGTACTGCAATTTTTTTGGCTGCAATACTCCAACCCGGTTACTAGGTTGATCCTGCGCGTAATTTCTTCGCGGCATCTCGAATTGAAAATTTTTGGCAGAGCAGCGTTTCCGGGACGATAATAGGCTGTGCAACAGCCGAAGTAGAATGAAACATTACTGGTATCGTGTGTCCAGCGCCCGTATCGCTCGAGTTTCAGCATCACCAAACCCGTCTCCCATCTGTCGCACAGTATCTGGCCGCAGAAAAATCCATCCGGTGTAAAGTTTAGCGGATAGAATCGGTGCGGTGTAACGCGAGACGATTAAACGGCTCTCAGCGCGTGCCCAGAAGCACGCGGAACACGCGTGTGTGTCCGGTTCGCACGCGTCTGCATAATTAACCGACCGACGCGACGCGACGATTTAATGAAACCGCGATATTCAACGATCGGATTAAACACAATGCTCGAGAGTCTATCGGGACATTCGGCGGGGTCCGGGAAAGAAAGAGAACGCGCCGGAAGACGCGAGGAATTGAATACGCCGGTTTAAGGAGGAAATCCACTTAAAAACTGCATTAAAATCGCACGGACGAGTTGGCAGAGGTGCTGCGGGGGGAAAGGGGAGTTCATCTCATCCGAGGCACACGGAATTATTCCGTGGACGGGTCGCTTCTTAAAAGGGTGGCTTGGCGAGCTGACTGGCTGGCTGCCGGCTTTGCGCGGCCCCAGCCACCATGAAAATCCGGTAATGACGCGAAAACGGCCGGATTTCTGCGCCGACTGGCGAATTTAAGGGAGCCACTTCCACGAATAAGAAGCTTCCTCTGCACTTTGACTCGATATTTTATTAATTACCGTTCGCCTCTTCCCGCGAACCTCTCTGGTTGGTTCTCTTTTTGGCCTGAAACTTTCCTCGGCAAACTGTAAGAAAGCAACTTAATTGTCAGCCCCTGCTTGTAAATATTGCGACACTTGACGCGGCTCGTCAGAAAGCTAATTTGATTACATATGAATCGTTGTAGGAAATAAGAATTGTTGCAACTTGGAAATTTCTCCTTCTCTTCAACGATTTCAGTGGGGTAGAGTGTTTAGTAGTATTTCGATTAAACGTCTCGTGAGTGGGAATTTCTTCGAGGTCTAGAGCGCACCTGGTGCGCAAAAGAGCCACTTTATCTTTTTTTCACTGTGAATCGAGATCGAAACCAGATCGGGGTTCGATAGGACAATTAAGCGGCTCGACGTTATCGAGTTAGGTCCCGTAGCTGTCAAGGGGATGCAATCGTCAGGGTGGCACAGCCGGTGACGCAGCGTTTCACGGGGCCGACGTCGCGTGAAAACCCGTCGATCCGACACGTTTTCTCCCCCGTATATCGAGTTAGAAAGACGTTCGTGAAAAGCGGTGATTGCAATCTTTTTCGAGAGCGAGAGAGACAGAGTGAAAGAGAGCGGATCGAGAGGATCGAGCGACGGGAGACACGCCCAACAATCAGGACCCCGATCGCTCGAGGAAATTATGGTGTCTGCGCCCACCTGAACGTGAATCTCGTTACCCTACATTTTCCTCCGGACACTCGAGCGAAAACCATGAAAGGGGTTGACCCTTCGAGTTCTCTTTTCTGATCGGTGGGAGGGGTGCGCACCCCTTCTGCCCAACGAGGGTACCCCTCGAAACGGCAAAGATTGAACGGATACAACGACGGATGAACGTGTCGAACCAGCCTGCAGAGCGAGCACAAAAGGAACCGACTGGGATTGTACCGATGTAACGTTTTAACTGAAGAGGGTCGTTCAAGATCGAACTGTCAACCCCTTGCCTCGAGAACCGAATTGAAAAAGTCGCTCGCAAAATATACCCGGATCCTTTCCTGTAGGTCGTCCCGCTGATTCGTTTCGGGGGAGAGCCAATGGGATGTGAATAATAAGCTTTCCCTTTGTTAGCGACGATGGAAGTGACGTTTCCATGTTTAGGATGTCCTGGGATTGTTGCTCGATGGATGAATGTTCGATTTACTCTGCAGATATATCAATTGATTAAGAATTTTTCATGAAGAACTGGAGAGAACTGAGACGATTATAGTGGCCAGGATGATCCGGAGTACATAATTAGCGTGGTCGCGGCAACGACAAGAACCGTTCTCCGTTAGATTAATTAGGTTCGCGGTCGTTTTCTTCCGCGGTGGTTGCGTCCTTGTTTCGTGGTCGACTATTACGATGCCCGTTGCATGAACATTGCAGTCTGTTCGCAAGCGTTATCGCGATCCTCGCGACGCGTGAACCATCCATCCGCCAATCTACAGGCAGCTCGTGGGTGGAGGAGGCGCGAAATCGTCGGTCACGAAGACGCGTCGAGCTATTTGTGTTCGACGACGCGACGCCCACTGTCTCCTAGTTTCTCTTTGCCGGGAAAAATCCTCCGCTAACTGGAGAAACTTGGCAACTCGATAACACGCCTTTAACCTTCCGGCGCGGCCGACAGCGTTGCGTTGCCTGCAACGTGCTAGATATTCCTCCATTTTCACTCGTCCCAGCCGCGACAATTTTATGAAGTCGTTAACGCTTGGATCGACGACTTTGCATTTTCTTATTTATGTACATGGCAAGGCTGTATTTAATCAGATTTTTACAGAATCTAGAAAGTCTTGGTGATTTAATCAATTTTATTTAAACCACGAACGGTTCCGAGTTTGTAGAATTCGAAATAAATATAAACTGAATGGCAAATGCACATTTTTACATATACATAGGCGATTCGAACGCGTCTGAACCAGTGAGAACAAGATACTGTTGCACAGAATACGACCGAGACCGGTTTAAAAACATGCAGGTGAAGGAAGGTTAAAAAGAATCGGTGGCGACCCAATTTTCCGAGCAACGAAACACGGATTTTCTTTTCGCGTTTCTCTCTGCCCTCTTCAGGTATTCGGTTGTTCGCAATTCATCGAAAAAGGAATGCGCTGGTCAACGACGACGTATTGAGCAACGCAATGGAAAATGGCTAGAAAGGACAGACAGGGAGCAAGTCCTCGCTCCCGAGGCACTAAATCCAACGACTGTCACTGGGGATCGAGCACAGCAGCGTTTAAATGTCAACACAGCTGGGATTCCATTGTGGCGAACAGTCCACCGGAATCCTAAATCACGCTTTTCATTGGGACTCGCGAGTGTCGCTAACCATCACCGGCAATTATTAACCGTGATGTTCGAGCGGCGCGATTCGTTCAGCGGAATTTAGCGTACCTGGGATATGCATATTATGTGACGCGAACTTTTATACGGTGTCAATCGAAGTAGTAGATTTTAACAGTCGCTTTAAGACTCCTTTATTATTCAATACGGGCTCGTTCAAAGCGAGAAATAGAAACACAGAGTTCGATGTTTCGCTTTTCACCAGAGTACTCAATTGTTAAGCCGTATTCTGTATAAACTGCACGAAAGCGGTCATTGTAGGAGAAGTTCTCAATATATCGAAATATACGTTGGCACGTTGTTAGATTATACGTCAGAGAATACACATGCGAAGTTTCAAGTAAATCGGTCGACGAATGCGGAAGTTATAAACAAATATAGCGTAAAATCTACATAGCTAAGAATGTTTTCGCAATATCCGACGATCGTACAACGGATTCGGTGTTTCATTTCTTAGAAAAGATCAACGTTGCTATTCTTAGGCAGTCGAGAATAATCTATTTCATTTTCGCCAGTATATAAAACGATAATTATTTTCTTCGATAAACAAATGATAACAGGGGTCACGCTCGGGTTCATGGGACGCAGCCGCCTATCAATTCTATCTATTCTCCGCGGCGCGAGCAATGCATACGAAATAGACAGTCGTCGGCGTGGCAGAGAATACCGGGGGGGAATATTTGAAAAAAATCGCGTGGATTTGACGACGCAACAGGGCATGTTTTTCCGTGTTGCCGGTGCGTGTCGCAATTCAGGAGCGCACATGATCAAACAGAGGGGGGGGGGGGGAGTCGGCAGAATTTTTGCAAAAGCTAGCCAGCCAGTCAGCGAGCCAGTCAACCAGCCCAGCCGTCCCAGTCCGTGCAAATAATTCCGATACCGTCTGGCTTGGCGAAGGTCTGCGGTTCACGGCGGTGCATTGCACGATGCCGGGTGCAACCGCCGGTCTGTGTGCAGCCTGTGCATACGTACGTGCAGTGAATGGCATTGAGGGGTCTCTATCTATAGAGGCAGGCTAGATTAGAGTGCATTAGCCTCGGCCGCGGAGCCCGATGCAGATATCTTTCGCTCCGTTTTGCGTACACGCACCGCTACTACTCGCTATATTTGTAACTGGCTCGCGCGGCGGGTGGACAAGCGATCTCCGCGATCCACATCCACGGACATCTACGTACGCGCAACGACGTACGCTCACTTATCTCGACGGAGATAACCGTAGAAATATCGCACGAGCCCGTCGGACGACGTGTTTCACCGATACGCGTCCACTCCGTCTAGCTCGACCTTGTTCCGCAGCTTGTTCCCTCGCGGAAAAATTCGCCGGTTCGGTTTCTTTTACGTGTGCGCGCGCGCGCGCGTGCGTTTTTCTACCAGTATACTAATCGACAGGTTACCCGGAGAACTACTTTCCGATCTGGAGCGAAAAATCGACGTAATAAAATGAGCTTGGAATGCAATCGCCGCGAGACTGTTTATGCGACGTTCGCGCGGGTGTGGGCGTGCTATGTACTGCTGCATGGAAATGCGGTGCGATGAATGAACTCTGCGTTTCGAAATCAGCATCGTACGAGCACTGCCACGTATACGGCGCACACCGTGGGCTGGAGATCTATCAAATGAGAAATCGTTGAAAGCTCCTGCGGAAAGGTCATCGCGAATCACTCGGTCGAGGTGTGGCGGAAAATCGACTGGATGGGAAGGATTTCGCGGAATGTGGAATCGGAAATTATTTAATAGATCGGACTGAACTTTCCGCTTTACAGGAAAAACAGAACCGAGACGATACGGTAACTGGTCTGCGAGATAAAAATTATTCGGTGCAGGCGAAAATGATCGATTCGACACCGTTCGATTTTTCAAACGAGAATCGTTGTATAGAAAGTATCGGCTACGAGCTTGACACGCTCGACAAAAGTCCCACGTCGAGATCTCGATATTGTCGTGTGGGGGGGGGGGCTGGTCTCGTTTTCCCATTTGTATTGAGAGGGGGAGGGGGGGGGGGGAAGCATGCCAATTTCCCGGCGGACCTTCTTCAAACTCTGCGACACTTTTATGGAAAGGACGTCAGAAGTTGGCTGGTAGGTTCGCGCAGATCGCCCGTGAATAATGCACAACGACAGTTGTGCACGGGAACGTGGCGTTGCACGGAAAGAGAGAAAATGAGGAGTTAGGTGAACGTACGGGATGGTATACAGGGGGCAAGGCGCAAAGAGAAAGCCACGGCGCCCTTTTCTCGCGCAGAGTACCTTTCGTTTAATCCGGTTGAGTGCGACAAATCTTTCCGCGCGCGTCCTCTCCACCCGCGGATCTCATTCCGCTCTTGTTTCCGCGCGCTATTCTCGCTCTTTTTCTCCCCCGTTCGCTTTATTCCACTTTTCAGCCACCCACCCCGTCAACCCTCCTCGCAGAGCTCCATCCACAGGACTCATCCCCTAATCTCTCCTTCGCCCGAAGATTCTCTCTCTCTCTCTCAGTCTCTGGCTTGAAGAAACGCCTTCCTCCTGGCCCGTCCAGATGAATATTTAATTCCTACTTATCCGTCGCACCGGAGGCCGGCATAAGCGCGAATATATAAGACCGGGAACAACGCGAAGAAGATGTATTTTAATGGTAATCCGCAGACGACATCTGCGCCTCGCCTCGCCTCCTCTCGATCCTCCGAAATCGCACGAAAAGATCGACGGAATCGATCGCTTTGTCCGCTCGATGTCTCGTGGTTTTCATCCGGAATTGGATACGGTGCATTTCATAAATAATAAAATACAAACCGGAACGCGCGAAGTCCACGGAGGATTTCGAATTTTTTACGGAAGAAACACTGCAATCTCCGGATGGGAAACATATTTGTGTTACAGAATGAATCTTCCCGCTTCGGACAAAAAAAGAATCGTCCCGATCCAATAAATAGTTTCCGAGATAAAAATTCCGGAGCGCAGCCGGTTTTACTATTCTTGCGCGAGCCCCGTCCATTGTTCGTCAGATTTATGCGGTATCGCAACGGGACAGGCGGAAGCGTACCGAGGATGAGTGCCAGCTCAGAAAATGCCAGTTCCCGAAATATTTGGTAAGCGTGGCTCGCCGTTGATCAGCCGATCCGACAGGCGCCGTGGAAACGCGTCCGGAAACGCAGCTGCCCGCGCGAATTACGCTCGCGTGAAACAAACTGCCGACAATAATTCGCTGTCGCGCGGCAGTGTAATTCCATCGGCCATATTCTTTCCGCGAGGAATAAAAGCTACGTCGACCAGAGCGACGATAAAGTGCGTTGGAACGAGCTGCGTCTCCTCTCCTCTCCTCTTCTCTCGCCTTCTCTCCCTCTCCCCGCGAAATTGAGAAAAATAACGAGGATAGAAGGGACAGGGGGCCATCGTGCACCCCTGCAACGTGTGCTACGGCCCTGTCAGCCGGTGCTCTCGCATTATTGCGCGCATAAAAGCCAATGTCGTACGTTCTGCTCGCGGAACGGCGCTCCGTCGTCGTTTGTACCTTCTTTATCATCCCCTTCCCACCCCTTCCGCTATCTTGCTCGTGTTTTTGCAGCTGGTTACACCTTTGACACCCTACTTTTTCCCCTACTTCCTCAGGAACTCGAGAAAACTGGAGAAACCTTGAAAAATTCTTTCTGATACAGAAAATCCAATGTCTCGGGTCCAACGATTCTTTTGCCGAATCATTTCTGGGAGAAGGAACGTCGAAGAGCATGAACATTCTCCGAAGAATCACAACTGCAACGCAAAGTAGCGTGGCTCTAAGAATATCAGCGTTTGAAGATTAACTCTAGGCTGTGACTCGTAGAAACTCTTTCGTGGAGTTTGTAAAGTACGAAATGGGAGGAGAATTTATTTCACTGACTGGGAGATACATCGTGGTGAGACTGCGGATTTTGTCGATTTATTTACAACGCTGAAAAATTATTGAAAAGAGAGTTAAACCTTTACGTGTCTCCTGTACCTTGCAATTAATCGAGACGGTCTTTATTCTGTATACAAATCGGCAGTTTTAGGATGCGAATAATGCGCGCGTGTAGGATACGAGACGCGGTGCGATTGAGTTGCGGAACGTTTGAAGCCAGGTGTAGAAGAGTGGCGATGTGTCCGAGCAGCGAGCGTCCGAGCGGCGACCGATCAAACAACGCGGCGCGATTAAGTTGCGGTGTGATTGAAGTGCGGTGTTTTTGAAGGCACGTGTGCGGCCACTGCGTGTTTGGTTTTTGGAAGGCGGGAACATCGTCGCCAGATTAAGACTTGTCTCCCACTCTACGACGCTATTCAACATATCCAAAGTAATCCTGAAAATCATGGTAAATTTCCTCTCTCTTTCTCTCTAATAATACACCTCGTAAAATCAATCAACGGCGAGGAATTGCCAGGCGATGATCAGCAACGGTGATTTACGCGCGGTTCGACGAAATTGAAAACGATAATTCACGGCTCGCCCGCCGACAGGTAAACGAAAGAAAATGACCGGTGTCGTTGCTGCGACGGACAGTGACGGCTCGCGAATCCGCCGATACGTCATCCGAAACGCGTAATTTTGTTGTGGGTGTCGCCTATATATCCTCGCGGAATTCCTGTTTCGGTCTGGCTCGTGACGAGTCTGCGGTATCTATTATCTTTAAACGGTTGGGCAAGGCTGCGGCCATTATGCTAATGCTCGGGGAAGCTTGCAACCTTGCTGTTCCCCTGCGATGTTTATGTCAGCGCGGCAAGAGCAGGCGGCTCCAACAGGACATGTGTTGTATAAGTACACTGATTGCAGCCAGCTGCCTCGGTGTCGCAATTATTATTGTTTTCGATTTTGTGCCGGCAACGGGCAGCAAATTGTTGCAACAGTCTCCTCCGAAGATAAATAGATACTCGACACAACGGGTGGAAATGCTTCCGTACATCGAAACGCTCTGTTTTCTGACGAACATAATCGTTCGAGGTACTCCGAGGAGGCTAACAGGCAAACGATCCACGGGGTATCGGTCTCTCGACGATCCAGCAGCCTTTCCAATCGTGTTTCCTGCCCGGGGGAGCGTTCGTGGATCCTTGAGCGTATTTTTACGCGGCTTGTTCTAAAGATAGTTGGAACCGCGACGCTCTTGTTCTCGCGGGCTGCGGTTAGGCTCCTGGCGACCCGATAAAGACGACACGCAGGGTGTCGCATGTTACCAGCCACGGATACGTTACACGAATCTCGATCACGATCGAGAACACGACGGACAAGACCCTCGCGGAGACCCGTCGAGGATACACAAAAGGATCCTGCGATTGTTACGAGGGAACACGAATCGAAGCCGATCGATTGTTACGAGAGAGGCCTCGTAGAAGAACACGAATTGGAGGCGATCGATTGTGATATACAGAACGGCTACTTACATGGCGGCTGTTACGCGCGGCCGGAGGATTTACGTGGCGCGGAAAGGCCGCTTCACGGATTTAAGCCGCGCCCCGAGATTGTCCGCGCTTTACGAGACAGCTCTCGTGGCCGAGGATTGTTTACAACGCTCCTAAATCGAGGAACACCGCTTCCTCGCGAGATATACGACGTATAAATACGAATACGGCGTATAAATACGACGAGCGCGACAGCCCGCGGCGGGTTTTATCGTTGCCGCGGTCCCTCGATGTTTAGCGGACACCCGAAATAGAGGAACCCACCACGTTTCGGTTCATTAGGGCGCAGTTGATCATGGTTGATCCACTGAAAACCTGAAAATTCGAGCGAGCAGGCTGAGCTATTATACCAAAGCGATTGCGAACTAAAGCTTTTCTGAAATTTATTTTCTGAACCGACGAAAGTTCACAATTTGATTGGGGCCTGTCAGATGTAAGGAAAGAAATGCTTGAAACAGTGGAAGTGGACTAACCAAAATTAAGATAGCATTGAAAGTTAACTAATTCAGTGTTCGAAGAACGTATAAAAAGATCCTTGTCTTGAAATGACTGAAACGAAGAAGCGGAACCCAGCTGAGAGTTCAAAGGACCATCCAAGAATCTGCGGGCGAGATTAAAGATCCAGGAAAGGGTGCAGCGTGTAGACCAGAGATAGCTGAGAGGCAACGAAGGAATCACGTGAAACCAGCCGTGTCAGGAGGTGCAAGCGCGAGCATAACGGAAGAGCATTCTGGCGCGAAAGCTTTGGTCGCGCGTCGATTTTCCGGGGGCGTGCACGCGCCGGAAGTTGTGAGACGAGAGAACGGTGCGGCGCGCGAAAGGCCGGATTCCTTTCGAAATTGTCCCCCCCCCCCCCCCGAACCCCCCCGGCATTGTAATATAACCGCGCGCGTTGCGGACCGGGCTTCTCTAATGCACACCCCGGAAACTTCGGTGGTAGTAATTAAAACTTTGCAGCAGCGGAAAGTTTCAATTATACGGCTGGAAACGGCGCGGAAAGGACCCCGCCTTTCCCGAGAACCGATTCCTGAACGAAAGTCCGAGTGGATCTTCGCTACTTCGACGGTTCTTCGAGTTTTTCTTTACGCGGCGTTTGGTTACACTCCAATTATCTGCTTTCCCTCGATCAAACCGAGCCTGTGGTTCGGAAAGCGAAGTGATTTTTCTTTCCTGCTTGTTTTTCTTTTTCTCCACCTCTCTCTCTCTTTCTCTCTATCTCTCTCCTCACCACCTCGGTTTCTCATTTCACTTTCCGAGGGTAGTTTTCATTTGAGTTCGATGTTGCGAAAGAAGTAATGAGCTTGTTGTTATTTAGTTTGGAAGATTAAAAACTCTCCATTTCACTGGATCGGCGTCCGAATGTAGACGATAAAAATCCTCCGTCGAGCGTGTTCCGATGCTTTTTGGGAAACAAGTCCGCCGTGCTTTGATTCGACGGAAATAGACGTTCAAAGGGAAGACGATTCTGGTTCCGCGAAACTGTTCCGAGAGTGTGTCGGACGCTCGTGTTTCTTATTTTCTCGAGTGGCGAGGTTGCAGCCGGATGATCCGTTTTTATCAGAGGCGTATCAGTTGTGGAGTTCCTCGAAGCTGTCGTCGCGACCTATACCCAGCGGAGAGAAGCACAAAGGTGTCGACAACGTGGCGCTGTAGGCCTGGGTATTTTTACACCGGGGAAGAAGCCGCGAGATGGAGAGCCAACCGCGAGGAATCGGGACCCACTAAAAATTTTCACGGGAGAAAACCCCGAACTGAGAATTTTGTTCAATATTTTAAATGTATTATAACTTTTTATTTTTTTAAAACTTTTAAATTTCTGAGCCTCCAAATTTCAAATACCCCAATTTTCTACGGCATCGAACTACGTATCAAGCCTTCGAAATTCCAAGTCCCCAAGATTTCAACTCTCTAAACTTGAATGTTAGCGAACGTTCAGACCTCCAAGGATCCGAACCGTCCCGAATATTCGAATTGCTACGCAGAATTTGCTATTCTTTCCGTAGACAGCGGGTCCCGTGCAGCTCCCGCATACCAATTCTCAGCTCCATTACTCATCGTCGTCGTCTGTCGTCGAAGCATCGCTTGTTTCGTGGTCGCGTAGGCGTCTGGAACGGCATGAGTCAGAGAGTCGACGCGGCGCCTCAGCACGCGTCACGAGGCTTTTCCTTTTCGAACAAGGAGGAAACTCGCGACAGCCACCGGTTGTCAATTATCCTATCCGACGGGTGTTCACGATGCAAAGTGAGGAGGGACGACAGACGACAAGCGAAGCGATCGAGGAGCGCGTCTCGCGCACCGAGAAAACCGGGACGAGAAACCACTGAGCAGAGAGGAAGAGAGACGGAGAGAAGAGAGGTACGAAGATAGAATGAAAGAGAGGAGTATGTACACGTGGACGACCATGGAGACCGCCATAGTCGGTGAACGCCGTAATAGCCGAACCAGAGAAAAAGCCATTGTTCTCGCAATAATTGGCCCCCGGTGAGTTATGACGCGGGGACGTCGTAAAGTTTGCGGCGAGCGGCCGCACAGCCTTTAACGATTGTCCGCCTTTATGTATTGCACCCTTCGAAATGTCGCTGTTAGTTCTACCGGGCGCTTCGACGATCCTCTGCCGCGGCGACAATGTCTCGAAACCGACCGACGATCGAAACGATCGTTTGTTCCGAACGCCATTGATCGATTCCGCTATTCCAACGTTTAAATCCGCAATTTATCGCCTGCCGCGCTCGCCGCTTCCCATGCGAGTTTGTCCCTCACCCACTCTATAAAATAGACGAGAATCGTCGGGCAGAAATAGTGATTCGAAAAGCCCTCGCGACAAATTGAACCGATCACGTTCCAATATTTTAAGCTGAAATTTTCAGCTCTGCCGGTTGATTCGAAGGGTCACCGATTTACCAACCGATTTCTCTGTTTAACGATAATTCAGGAATTATTTCAGTCTTTTTGGTCGAAAATTCAGGTCACAAAAAATCTGGAACGATACAAATGGGTCGCTCCGTTCTGTCTGTCCTATAAATTCTTCTCAGGAGCACGTTCCACGAAACATGGAATAAAAAATCTATGTAGAACGATTACGACTGTTTTAATGGCTCGAGCGCGCTAATAAAGCCGTTAACGTGCCAGAGGGCCGACAGTGTTTCGCGACAGGCATAATTCTGACTGGAACTCGTCGAAATCGTTCTCGACCTATAATCCGCGTGGGAGGCGGAGAAATATAGCGTCCGCGAGCCGGTTCGCGGCTCGTAAATCGCCAGAACGCGCCCTGAACTTTTCCAGCGCTCGAGTATCAGCGCGTCTTCGTCGTCGCGTCGTGTCGCGCGGCGAGCTTAAAGAGAAACCGGACACGTAAAACTGCATTTACGATTAGGCGAGCGGTGTCTACGGGCGGAAGCGGAGGCGCGATCCTCGTCGCAGCTGTCCGATAATGCTAGTCACCAGCGTGGAAAAGGTGACGAACATTTCCGCGTGGAGACGAGTTGCGGAAACAGCCTCGAACTCGGAAACCGATTTCCCGTCTCCTAACGAGTTTTTATTCTGCATATCGAACGAGAAACAAATTCACACAAGACAAAGCAGACTACGAATTAACCCTATAACGTTCCTCATGTTGGAAATTCACTCATTTACTATTTTTGCAATACTATAAAATAATTGGTCTCTCTTTATCTGTGTTGTGAGACGTATCTCTTTAAAATATGACGTTATAAATGAAACATAATTTGTTAGGTTAACGTGTACAGCAAAAATGAGCAAGATATTATCATGGAATCTCGTATGCAACTATTTCCGAGCAGCGTATGAGGAGGGTAAATAGCAAGCACGAGTATGACAAATGCAAGAAAGTGTAGGTTTCAATTTGATTCCACTTTGCAGTTCACCGAGTAACGGCACCGTGCGGGTTAACAATTTTACTACAGTTTGATGAATCCGATAGCACCGTCAGTGCATTAAATACAGTGAAGTGTAATCCCCCATGCAAAATCCGGTTTCTACATTGAAATTACCAGGAAAAATGTATAAATTGCCGAGCGATATCAAGTACCACGAGACCGACGCTGAGAGATGGAAATCGCCTCGAAAAATGTAAATCCGTAGAAAAAATCTGCGTAATAGCCATAACTCATAATATCTCAAACATCCTAACGAAGCACCGAGCGTGCCGATAAATTAGTATTACTGCAGTTCCCTTATGGCTCTTGATTAACATTTAAACTATCCGAATGAAAAAGCAAGGAGTCCGCGACTAGTCTTCTAATAAACACAGTTATCGCGTGTCTGCAGGAAACGTATGAAATATGAAACTATAGGAAACTAGAAGCTGGTCGGGTATTTTGTACAACAATGTGTCTACACGACGGGTTTACGGATCGTGGTTGCTTTCTAGCCAGTCACGATCGAAATAAAATGGTCTGGAGTCTCTCGTAAACCAGTTGTGGCCGATACACACGAAGGTGGACAGAAATGCCGAGACGCTTTTCCGCGGAGGGAGAGCATTCCATTAGCCAAGAGATCGGGGCCGGATAATAAATTAAAACGGGCCTACGTGGCAACGGAGAGAGAACCGGTACTCATCGCGGACTCGAGGCTCGACTCAACCTCGGATCGGATCGGATCGGATCGGAACCGATCGGGCTCTCACAAGCCGTGTCTCTCCCGTAGGTGGTTCAATTAAACGAGCAACAGACCGTACAAACGATCTGGAAATCAATGCCAGTCCACGAACTGCTCCGGCGAGGCTGCACGCGAGCAGACAACCGCGAGAAATTTTCTGTTCGACGGGTTTCTCGCCGTGCCACGACCGCAGTTCACGCCCGAACACCACGAACGTATCCTCCGTCTTCTAAACCTGTTACGTTCATTTATCTTCGCTGTCTCGAAAATTGTAAACAAATCTCGACGATCTGTTCAATTTTATACTCAGAATACGAACTTTGGGAATTTTTTTTTAAGAATATGATCGAGTATTATAATCCTAAACTTTCTACGTTCATTGAGCAATGTTCGAAGAATGTACTCAAATCGGTAATAATCATTTTTTCTTCGAAGTTACAGCGACGGTAGCGAGCGATTTGAGCTGAATAGAAATTTTCCCCAGTCCCGAAGCGGAGTAACGAGAGATCTCTCAAACTGGATCGCGATCTGGTTCCGTCGTGGATCTTTAGCGGTAGGGACGGGACAAGGAGGACGAAGAGAAGACCAGTTCGCAACCTTGTTTCTCCGGCTGGCGAGCACCGATCCGCCGCCATGCCGATTTCCGATGCCACCTTTTCGCCGGTTCTTCTGGTTTTCCAGCTCCCCGAACGTCTCTCACAGGGACATCCGGCTAAAAAGCGGACCTGGCATCTTGCCTTTTCGCTTCGCGGATCACCATGAAAAGAATCTCACGCGCGCCACGATCAGGAAACAGGAGAGCCACCCTGAGATGCTCTTGGCAAACCCGGTCCTCCGCTTAAAGGGAAACCGTGTTCGTTTTCTCGGAGAACTGTCCACCTGTTCCATCCCCATCGGACTCGCGTTACTCCGAAGACCGCCTGCTTCTTCGTTGACAACGAATTTTACTCCACTTTACTCAAATCAAATCGAATATCTTGACACGCAAGACAGTGCAGTGCATCCGTTACTAAAAAATACACGTGTCGAATTCTCAGGTATATTTATATCGTATTGCCGATCGATTAACGCAATAATGTAGCAATTTTCCAATGAATTCTCCGATGAAGATATTGTACATCCCAATAGAATGTAACCAACAAACTTAATAAAACCTTGTATTTCTCGAGTGCCGCTGCTAACGGTACCCTGGTGTAAATATCTCTCGTGCAGGTGAAATATCGTCTTGTAATTAGCGGATCTCTCGCGGCTCGACAGAAATGTTAGCATAACACGAGTCGCGTTCAAACCGTGCAGAGTATGGTGGTGTGTTGGCCGCATCGAATCCGCGACTCGTTTAATCTTCCACGCGTTCCGAAAAGCGGCGCGGAGCGGCGCGACTCGATAAGAGGATAACGAGGCCGGCAACAACATTCTCGCATGCAAATGCATCAGATTAGCGGGGTTTTCGCGTCACCGAATGGGATCGTAATAAAACGATCTGGCTAACAAGTAGCACGCGTGACCGCGCGGCTCGCAGACTGCGAGCAACCGAGCCTCGGGGAAAATCGTTCCGGTGAACGGTCTTCTCTCTTTCTCGGTCCGACCATTGGCCGGTCGTAACTACTGGCAAATAGAATATTGACTAATTTGCTGGGCGATCGTCGGTCGCGTGGATCTAAGCGATCGCCGGTTAAGGCAACCGCGGCTTCGGATTTATCCGACGGCCGTGTCCGAGAGGTGCTCGTAAATTACGCGAGGCCGTTTTTCATCGGCGAGAGATAGCGCTGGCTCGCGATTGCGTGACGAAGGAACCCGATGGATAGTAAATATCCCGAGCGGTCTGCTTCTACTCCGCCCACGCGATCCCCTTTTTCGCAGGTGCGAGTCGAAATCGCGAATTCCTCGCGCGAACGGAAACCAGATCTCTCGGGTTCCTCGCGGCTGTTGCCAGGCGCGCGGTGGTGCCGTTTCTCGCGAGCCTGCTAAAAATTCAATACCGACAGCCTGTTGCTACCGATACTAATTCCATGTACGCGAAACTGTGCGACAAATGCGGTTGGATTTTTTAAAATATATTGACTGGTCGCTGAGATATTGCTCGTCAAAATTGGTGAAACTTCGGGCTCCGTAACGGCTTAAAAATCCGGGAAAGTTCATAAAATTATGAAAATATTCGTTCGTGAAACAATTTTCTTGGAAAGTAGTTGTTGTGGAAAATACACTCTCGATCGTGTAATTTTGCAATTTTTGTGACCAATTACGATTCGGTGCGGAAAGAGTGCAGGGGGTTCTTGCGAAGATTTTGAATTTATGAATTTCGTGGCTGTTCGAGAAATGGCACCGCTGCGCGACGGTACTTATTAATGGCCCTTAATGGGTAATATCGCGTTCCCCACCGGGTTGTATCTCCGAAAGCGGTTTTACGAGGCCGGGACACACTGGTACACGCCGTGGACGAGCTTCCACGCGAACCTCTGCTTCCGCGCTGATCGTCGGCCAACTGTTACAAGGGATCGTAAACTTGTAACGAGAGCTCGCCGTTAACTTCGAGAATTAGCTGCTCGACGTTTATTAGCTGCGGGGAACGCATTTACAGCGGAGCCTCGTGTCGTTCTGAAATTAAATGATTTTCATCCCACCTTTCCTCGAGCTCTGGCGATCGATCGCTGCGATCTCCGTGTAATTCGTTGAAACTCGAGTTACGAGCTCCCGTTGGATAAAGTAGTTTCGCAATTTCCAATCTTGGTTCGTGTTCCCCAGAAATAATCCACAATACTCGAGAATACATAATCTTCTTTGGATCCCTAATTCCCCGAATTCAGAGGTTGATTCCCTAGATTCTCAAATTTCCAAGCTCTTCGATCTCTAATACCTCTGGACCCTCGGGCAAAGCCCTAGAGCCAAGAATCCTCGGGGTCGAACCCTAAATTTCTAGGGTCACTCTGCACCCTCTCTTCTTTTACTTTGGACTCGAAGAATTTGGAACAGCTTCGGAACTCCAATAATACCGCGATAACACAAAGAGGAAAAAGAATTTGGTCTTGGGTCTACAAGAGAACCTGTCAGTCAAGATACCATCATGGTATTCATTTCTCAAGTGGAAGAAGATGACCAAAGTTGAAGAAGATCTCCCACCGTTTATGAAGACTTCCCAAACTTAATGAAGGTCTGTCAAGATGCTACCAAGTCTGGTCTACCAAGTTCTACCAACACCTCCTAATCTATAAATGAGATCTCCCTCGAAAAGTGGGCTACGTCAAGCTTCTGCGCAAACTCTGAGACACGGAACAAAGAACTAAAAGCGGAAACTGCTACCAAACGGATCGCCAGCAAAAACACAAGGCTCCTGTCAACGCGAGCGGGGGTGTCCAAAATGTTGCCCCCCGTTATCTAATAATTACCGCCAATCCGGAGAACAGACAGAAAACTTGCGAGGAGGGTTGGTCGTCCAGGGTGGGGACAGGGGATCAAACCAAGCCCGGGTGGAGGAGTGCGAGGAGACGAGACGCGGTTTGAAGTGGCACTCCCTGTCTGTCGACCCACGCCAGCTATCTTGCGGCCTGTCACACGATATTATTATGTGCACATGCCCATGTATCACGGACTACCTGACAGATCGGACTCGTATCTATACGAGGCGGCCGAGCTCTCTCGGGCTAGGTGTGGTTGTCGCTCGGTGCTCGCGGGTGCTCGTGTGCGTCTGCCAGCCGCGTACGATAAAATAAACGAGCTTGTCCCCGTCCTCCAGGTCCCTCTCCCACTCTCGTTCTATCTCTTTTTCTCTCTCTTTCTCTCTAGCAAAACGTCCTCCCGCGTCCCTCGTATCGTTTCCTCCTCACCTGACCGATGTCTCTCTCTCGCCCCGGTTCCCTGCGAGGTGACGCGTCGGCTGCACACCAGAGTAACTTTTAAGGTCACAGACCTCGAGCCGTGTTCCTCCCATGTAAGCGAAACGAGGGCGAGACCTCGACAGAGTCCAGAGAAAACCTCCCCGGCCCCCGGTCCCCTGCCCCTCGTCCCTGTCCTCGTTCTCTCTCGTTCTCTCTTCGCACGCAACGCGCGTCTCGCGTGTTTCTTCTCTTTTGCGCGCGACCGGAGATCGGTCTCTCGCTCCCAGAGCGTGTCTCTCGAATTACACTCGGTTACCGATCTCCCCGAACACCCTGCGCGTCTCGCCTCCCCGATCCACAAGAGACGCCACGTAATTTGCCAATCGAGGGAACACGTGTTCCGAACACGGACCCGGTGTCCCCCTCTCGGTTTCCCAGCAGAAACCCGAAATCTCTGCGGATCCACCAGAAGAAAAAAATCAACCGCACACGGTCTGGTTTGCGTAATGTGGGGGACGCAACGACGAAGATATTCGATGGCGAAATCGGCCGGTTCGGGGACCGGAGAAACGCGGAAATGCGTGCGGTTCTGCGAGCGAGGTCGACGACCCGGCCGCGACAGGGTCGTGGACTGATTAGACGAGTAGACGACGACAACGACTGCGCCCACGGGGACTAGATACGCCCGCGATGCACCGTTGCACCGCTGCACCGAGGGGACCCTCGATCTGGGGCATTTGGGAACGTCCCTGCGTGTGCTTCGTGGAATTGATCAAACGATCAAACCGTTCACGTTTGTTGAAGCATTTGTCTAATTCTTTCATTGAACAGTCCACAATGTTCATACGGATGTATGGGTAATGTGAGCGAGTGCAATTTCACTGAACAGTCGCTTCTTTCTTAACCGTAACAGGAAGAAGCTCCAAAAATTGACTTCCAAATAATGACACCGGAAGAATATTATTACCATTATAAAATAATGAAGATCTATGCAGAACCTGCGGAGTAATCGCCGGTAGTATCTTAAATCCTTGTGACGTCTTTACCATCGCAACAAAAGCATGAAATCGGTAGCCAGCATCGAGTGCTCCGAGCTACTACAGCTATCGATGTATCTCTCAGATTACCTCTCCGAGAGAGCATAAATTTATTTAATCGAACATTATGTTGTAAATGCGAATGTTTAGTTTCAGTGACGGGGGACTGGTACAGTGTTATTAATAGCACAGCCCGAAGGGTATCGCCGTTAATGCGTTATCGAGCGATATTCATTCAGCAGCGTTATCTCCCGAGCGAGTTGGCAGTAACGAGCGAAAAACGAGAGGAATAAATTGCACGGAGGTCCGAGAAGAGGGACGAGTGGCTTTCGCTCGGTCTCCGCCGCTCTTTCTCATTCTCTCTTTCTCCCTGTTTCTCTGTTTCGATTGGTGGCCGATTACAGGTGCGTGCAACTGCGGACTGGGTTCGGCGACTATTACGCAACGGTAATTGCGTAAATCCTAGGCCGAAGTTGGGCCGCAGCTGTTCGCAGCCGCGCAATCTTCGCGGCGGATCTCGCGAGGAGCCTCGTAAATCACTGCTCGATTAAGGAGACCGTTTCGCAACCACCACCCACGGGGACGTCTAGAGCTCGGGACCATCTTGCTCCACCCCTGCTCGGAACGCCTGCCAATCTAATTTTTTTCAACCATTTTTACTCTTAAGCGTTACCGGCACCCGAACACAACAGCTGAAATTCGTAAGAAAATGCTCCTCGATTTTACTGATAGGCACCTCGGTACCACACCTGCAATCTTCAATTTTAGAATTGTAAATTAGTTATAGAAATGTAAATGGACTTGCTTAGGTACTGGGTTCAGAAAGCATCCACCCCCTCTCGTTGCGATGGATTATTTTTTCAAGCACCGAATGCGAGTATTTACTAAGACGTAAAGTCGGCGGGGGAGCACGAAACAGCAAATTACAGTCGGAGAGAACATTCATAGCCGTAATATGGTACAAGGACGACAACCACCCCCTGGGACGTGGCCCGGTATACGTTCACCGAACCTCTCTGTTTCTTTCGTTTCTCGGCCGGGCGTACATATTGCACAACCAATAACCGGTCCGGGAATGATGATTTCGAGGCAGATGCTCCGGAAGATTTCGCAAGATTCGCCCGAAGCTCCTCTCCCTATCAATTTTATTTTGTAACGTTCTCGACGTGAAAAATGGGGAACGATCACAAACGTGTCATTACGAATTATTTTTCGAAAGAACAACAACCTGAAAGGATCGATAACAATTTCAGGGTCTGTATCGTAGAAAACGTGAGAGAATATCGTATTCTCGTCTCGTGCAAAGCTCGCGAGAAGCAAAGAAAGAGAGAGAAGAAAAGATGTACGCTCGTCAAACGCGTCCTCTCGCGAGTCCTCCCTCTGCTCGTATCCCTCGGCTTTATTGTCAGGTATAAATCCGAGGGGGCGGCGAAATTACGATTATAGCTAATCCATAAAGGCGGCTAGGTGCACGCTTCTTTCCGTGGAAAGGACGACGGCCCCTTCCGGTCGATAAATCGGCGACAATGAGACAGATCTGCGAACAGCCGAGAAGCTTGTCGGCAGAAAAGCGACGCGGGGGCAGAAAACGGACTTACTTCGCGAGGTAACGAGCCCTCGGTTGAACCATGTATGGCTTTGTATGTGTGCGCGAGGGAGAGAGAGGAAGAGAGGGAGAGAGAGAGACCGAGCAAGGATACTGTTGCCTCGTGAAAAGCAGCTCGAGACCACGCTTGGAAAAAGTGCACCGGCCATTCTTGTTCTTACGCAGGGATCGCGCGTGTTTACTCGATCCCCCTCATCTCTCCTCTTTCCTCTCTTCCTTCGGTGCGTCGAGAGACCACGCTTCTCCTCTCTTAATTAGTCCTGGTCGGCGCGGGCTTACCTGGAACAGAAAAGAACGCGAAGGTTAGACTTTGCTGGCTTAATGGCCGCTCTGCTGGCGCAGATTTGACGCAGAAAATATATTTTAGGGGAGTTTGCGTGGGGAGACTGGCATAAGCCTGGGAGAGTCGCTTTTCGAGACAAGATGGTGCATTACGGGCTCGTAAGAACGTAAGAGCGTCCATATTGTGTTAGTCGAAATTTATTCAAGTTATTGATTGTACCGTGAAATTTGTATTAGGTTTGTATTTCTTGAAACCATCGCAGAAACCTCGGTGTGTCTCAACTTTGTTTCATTGAAACTCTGTTCTCGGTCCCGTTCCCGATAGTTTTCTTTGAAAGACGGGACAAAGTGGAAGCCATCGAATCACCATAAACCACAGGGACGTCGGAACGCACGGTGTTCGAAACTGGAATCCGCCAATCAAACTTTTGCCTACGTGTTGCAGCTTCTTTGTTCTCTCACGGGAGGAAGAACAATCGGAGAAACGATCAGTGAAAATAATTCCGGATTCGAAGGAGGAAGTTCTCACGAGTCGAAAGTTCCTCTTCGGGGGGTGTTGCACCGGTTTCCAGGAGAAAGAGTCCAGGAAAACGCGAAACCCGGGGGTAACTGCTAAGACATTTGCTCGTTCGAGCGTAAGGGAAATATCTCTTAGGTTTCTCTCTGTGGGCAGAAGCCGACGGCGGCAGCGGTAGCGGTGGCGGCTTCCTTTCGCTCGACTTGCTCTCTTCCACCCCCGAACTCTCTCGCTCTGTCCAAGATCCGAGGGAGCCAAAGCACGTAATGAAAATGGTCCCTTCTCTCGGCCGTAATTCCGCGCAACCCCTGACCGCAACCGGTCTTATCTAAAAATGGCCCCGATGCGAGCAGTCCACCCCCGTAGCCACCCTCTCATTATGGCCCGGTAATAACCGTCGTGCCTCATCCCACCCCCATCCGATACATCCTACGATTGTCATGTGTGTCTTATCAGATGGACCACCCTTTGTCCGTTTCCCGCGATACCACCGCTCGTTTATTGCTCGCCGCCGGATTATTGGACCGTTTATGGAGAAACTCTGCTGGTAGCCCGCTGGACCGAGACGCCTACAGCTGCCGGAGAAATTATGAAAATAATTTCCGATCCTAATCGCGCATAACTACCTTCTGGGGAGCTCGGATAGATACACGGTAGTCCAGATGTATGAAATATAGAGGTCCGAACGAGAAAATAGGGATTAGCAGGGTCTTCTTCGGGGTATCATAGACTTTGGACCCTTGGCGCAAGAGATTCCATCAAACTTGCGTCGAGAGAGTCCATCGCTTGAATTGCACAAATCGAAAAAAACGTTGAACTTTTATTTCCCGCAGAATGTGAACGGTTCGATTAATAGAAGGCTTCTTCAGGATCCTGGACCTTCGGCCCGGGAAGAGTATACTTTGATGAGACTCTTCCAGAAACCCAGCCGCTCCACGAAGCTGAACCGAAGTCATCTCCGGCCGGAGGATCGGAGGATTAATTAAAGTCCAGCGAGGTCCCTGGTTCAATTGTCCAGGACACGTCTGGCCAGCGGAAAAATCCTCGGCGGCACTCTCGGCGCACGAGCCGCGTTCAAATGACCCGGACACCTCGAGAGATCGATACTGGGTAGAGGTAAGAGAGGAAAGCCTTCGTAACCCGATGTAACGCGAGAGCGAGAGAGAGAAAGGGAGAGGGATAGAGAGAGAGAGAACGAGAGCCCCGTGCGGCATGGGGCGAACCTTTCATTACAGCTCCGTAATAACCGACGTCGCCGTCTATGTTCCAGGCATTGCCACGGATGTACGTGTCCAGCAAGATCCTGTTACCAGATAGGACATCGGTTGTTCGTACGGCGGATCCTGTCGGAGGAACGTGCCCGCGAAGGAACGTCGATAGGTCGACGAAGAGCTGCATACGTTCGACGTTTATCACGGATCTCCGGGACCAATGGAACAATGGAAACACACGCTCGCTGTTCTACATGCAACCTTTTCGTTTCACGTGGTGAAAATGCGTTACGCGTACCCCGGCCCCCTGAGGATGGGGTTATATGGGACTCCATACCCACTAACACGACCCCGCGACTAGCCCTGTAATGGTGTATAAGACACCAGGATCTCTCTAATGTGTATTTCCGACGTCCAACAACCCCAACTTGAAACCGTTTGACCGCGTCTAAACGTTTCCAAGTTACCAACAGCTTCGAAATCCAGCACCGTTGATTGTCCCAGCAATCTATATCTCGAACCGTCCGCCGCGCCGCGCCGCGCCGGTTCGTTTAATCCGAAGACCTTCTCCAGAGGCAGAAGTTGATGCCCTAATCGAATAGTCAATGGCCGACCACCTGGCAGAGGAACCCGGGTAGCTACCCGCGTACCAAGGTCCGCGACAAAGTTCTTAAAGCCCCCGGAAACACCGCGATGCTAGGAAATCCTTCGTCTTTTATCACCGGGAGAATGATGCACCGGCCCTGGAATGAATAGACTCCATTCGGCGAGTGCTTCCAGACTCTCTGTCTTTGTCTCTCCTATCCCTAATCCTAGCCGACACCCTAATTTTCCTTTACGACCGTTAACCACCTCGTTTTGCCGTTGTCCCAGCGCGTGAATCAAGCGTGTCGCGCTTTTCGGCTGGCAGTTAGACGACGAGGCTTAATGCCTGGTCTCTTATCAGCCGGCACCTTCGACCTCGGGGGAGAGCCTTCGGACCAGCATCCTGATGCTCGGGAGAGGCTTAGGGCTTCTGCATTCGGCGGAGATTCTGCTTTCGCCGTTCCTGATTCCTGGCGACTTTACTAATCGTTGGATTGACGATGTTTGGTCTTGATAAAAAATTTAACCGAGTTGGGGATAAACTTCATTGAAGCGTTCGAATACCGTAGTTCGTATACCGAACTTCGCGGGGCTTAACTCCCGTTCCGCTTGCTCGCGACGATATTCGCGGCTCTGGCGGGGTTATGTAAGGTAACCACGTCTAGTTGAAAGTGAAATTCGCATTCAGGAAATAACACACTTAAGATGTATTTGAAAACTTAACAAGATACAGAATTAACAATGTTCGAGGTAAAGTACTATCGTTACGAGTTGGGTTCGAGCGATATTTAGAATTCTGCTGAGTTCGAGCGATTTATTAGAAGTCTTCTGAATTCGAGTGACTTGTTAGAACTCACTTTCGGTGTGGCGTTATGCATAAGATCAACTCGGGTCTATCCTTATTGGCTATCTAAAACCTGTATGGGGTAACAAAATGATTTGCTATTGGCGAGTGGGTGGTGCATTTTGGTCGTCGGAGTAGGGGCATTCTAGTAACTCTGTGTTTAGGGCACGCAATAAATTTGGTTCGACGATACGGAAAGGCGATGTGGAAAACTAAGACTATTTGTTTGCATAAGATTGCCCTATCAATGGGTTCGCTTATGAGGTCTCGAAGTGGTGTCCGGTGACACCCAAATTGTTCTGGGGCCGTCGCGTCGCGTCGAGTGTTCCCAGCTCTTAGAGCCGACCGTTTCATCTTCGCAAAATGTCTCTGTCGAATCTGTACAATGTGAAATATTGATCGGTGCTAATACGAAGAGCCTTGTTTTCTTGTGTGTACCAGTTTGGGCGCTTCAAAGCGGAGTCTCGCGAAGCCCAGTCAATAATGTATTCAATATCTCGAAGTTTTCGAACGGAGGAAACTCGATTCATGAGGTTGATCCAACTACGAGGCTTGGATAATATCCAATTCCGCTGTCAATTAGTAGTTCTCCAAACATTCCGTGGAACAGAACACCATTGTCACGGAGTCCTGGCTTGTAGACCCCCCGGGCACTTGTACCACAGTGGATTCCAAGGAACTATACAGTAGGAACACGTTGGAACGACGGTAAATAGGTGGCAACGAAGCCAAAAAGCTGTGTTGTCTCGGGAAACACGCGAGGATTTCGGCTCCCTGGCACTTGTGGAACCTCCGAGGAGATCGAGGGTGGGATTAGAGGGGGCACAGAGGGTCCGTGTAATCCCGTAGCTACCAGTAATTAGCGATATTTGCATATCTACGTCGGCGAGAGCGCGCCGCGAACGAAGAAGCGATTTACATGCGAATGGGCCCCACTTCGTGTCTCGCGAACCTGACGCTACCGTAAATAAGAACTGTTTATGGACGCCTCGGAGGCTACGAGATCGTGAGCGGATTATAAAACCGCCGCCAAAAATAGCCTTTCTTTCGAACGTCCCGTCCCCTTTTTCGCTCCTAAGAACGATCGATGACACCGTTCGTCGAGGAACGCGGCGATCGAAAGGATCGACGATGATTTCAATCTTAATTTCACCTCTGTCCAAAATTTTGTGGATCTAGTTACAAAATAAAAGTCCGACGTCGATATTTTTTTCAGCTTCATGGTAAAAAAATTACAAAATATTCAACAATAAATATATTCACAAATAAATTTCATATTTATTATTGATCTATCGATATGCAGAAGTCGTAAGGCAATTTCAAAAAATTTCTCTCTGAAAATATCCCAGAAGGTATGAATAGACGAGGACGCAATATTCGCCAGGAACATAAATAATGGGGCTTCAAGAAGAGGATCTGTTTGATTACGAAAGAGGCAGATTTAATCCTGTTTCGAGGCCTCGATAGGTCCCCGAGACGAATTCGATCCAGGAAAGTTTCTAGGCTACCCGTTCGCTCGCTTTGCATAATCGCGACATAATTTGCGGGGTTTATCGTTCGCCCGTGTCCCTAATGTCTCGGAAAGTTTCTGTCGGTGTGGGAGGGCGCGCCGACAATGCCTCGTTAGTCGCTAATGGCCCCGTGAAAGAACTAGGATTAAGAGTTGTAAACCATCTTGCAAATTACTCGCTTCCCTCGCCGGTGCTCGTTCAATCGAACGAGGACCGTGATGCTGGCGAGTATCGTCGAGATCCTTCGGCAGGACTCGACGGACTTTATTCAGCTCTTTGCAGACTCCTAGCTAATTCTGAAAATCGTCAACGAAATGACAAGAAGAAGAAAGCTTCACTAGTCAAACACCTGCTTATCTTTGTTATAAATACGAATAAAATCCGCAGTCTGTCAACGCCCGATCTTTTAAATAACAAATCTGCAAATTGAAATGATAGTCACGGCTGTATACAACAAGGAAAAAATTAGATTTCACGCGTTGCCATTAGCGTCTACAAATGAATTGCAGTGAAAGGGGTCGAACGCGTCTCGGTCGATCAGCGTTTTCTAGCGAATTAATTAGAAGCGTAATTGAAAACGGGTTTCGAGAGAGAAAAAGTGAATGCTGCTTGGTCTGGGTAAAGGACGAGAAAGGAGGCAGGACACTCGAGAATCGTGGGGAAGGATCAGGCTCGGTTAATTTCCAGCGAAAAGGCGAGTCGAACGAACGAATGAACGAACCGAGCCCGTAAAGTTTCCCGCGGGAGAGGGCCACCACTAAAATTTTACTGGCAGACGCCCGCCCAATGAATTTGCATGGAAATTCGCAGCCGGCTCAAGACGTACGCGCCTGAGAATTAACTCGGTTACGTCTAATGAGCGGCGAACGCAACCACCCCCCGACTTCGAAAAGAGGAGCCGCGTTCGACGCGACCATAACCGACGAAACAGACTGTTCCTTACAAGTTGACGGTCTGAGAAACCCCGTCAGTCCTTAGAAAATAATTTTACATTCAACAATAGAATTACGGAACGGGTTCCCAGATTTTCCAATACGATCATTGAGATTGTAAAGATGCATCCATGAGGAATTATTCAATAAATTTATTTCTTGGAGCGTATCTTATTCAAAAATGGCGGAAACTTTGGATAGACAGATTCTCGTTATTTTTATAAAGAAATATAGGCATCGGGCCCCTAGGATCCAAAACTGCGGCAGAAATTTCAGCAGTAACAACCCTCGCGCGTTCCTCGTAGGACATTTCAGGGAAGGGAAACCGCGGCAAGGGTTTATGCGAGGCTCCCGGAGGATCCTGTCGATGTAGGGGGTTGGTGGAGGGTGTTAGGCGTGGGTGGAGTTTCATCGAGGGCAGGGTACGTTCGCATTGTCTCGGGTTTTACGAGGTGACGGAAACTGACGAAAGGACGAGAGACGATGACTGGCTGTGGCACGGGGGTTGTTACTTCGTAGCGGGTGAGTTGAAAAGGGGGGTTGCGGAGGGCTGGCTCCCTGGGAGGAGCAAGTTTACACCTACCTGCTAATTTTACGAGGTTAGTTAACTCCTGTAAGAAGCTTACGGGGGGCGGGTTCTCTGCGCGAGACTTGGTAATTTCATAATTTAAACGAGTTCACCGGGCTCGGCTCGGCGACGGTGTTATTCGACCGGGGCAAAAAACCTCTTTCTCTTCCTCTTTCCTGTTTCCCTGTCCGTCTGTTCCACGACTCCCTTTTCCACCACCGTGGCTGTTGTTTCTCCCGTGGAGCCCTTCAAACGCACCGGTGTTCCAGACCTTTTGTGCGGCGTGTTTGAAATTTTGCGATCGCTTCGGGAACACGCGCGCTTACGCACGCGGTTACGTAAAGCCCCACGGAAAATAATGCTCGTTCGCTAGATCCCGGTGACGTGCCGCGGCAACGTGACACGCCCAGCGGTCGCTGCTCATTTTGCTACACCGTTAAATACCCATTCTACTTTTCGATAATTGAATTCCCGACGACGGCAACCGGTTCCGGAGCTGAGAATCGTCGCGGGACCGCCTCGCTTTCGCTGCCTTTGCTGCTACACCGGCTAACGGGCTCTCACCCGACGCTCTTCCTCTCTCTCTTTCTCTCTCGTTCATTTCTCTGACTACCTGACACCCCTGCCAGCCCCTGTAACAAGGTAATGTCGCCCGCTTTCGCGCGCGATAATGAAATTCGCGACATTTCGATTTACGCCGACGCGTTCTTCGCGATGTTCGTTCGGTGCGAGTGGTCGCGGAAAATTGACGTTTTACCTTTAACTGTCCATCCTTTTTAATAACGCTTTTTCGTTTATTCTTTCGTAGCATACTGATCAGTATCACGCGATAGACATATCCGGAAAATGTTAGACGAGAAAATGCGACGTCATTCCTCTTTCTTTATCCATGGTTCATCAGGTAGATTGTACCACAGAGCTTTGTCGCCGCAATTGCGCAACAGAGCGAGGCGATTTAATTCGACGTTATGAAATTAGAAGCAGAGATGAAGTTATATTGTTTGCGCGCGGGAGATAAAATGGTTTTAATCTAACGCTGATTAGACTGCAATTTTGTGCGTCTGTACCGGTGCGAAATTGTTTTACTGAAAGTTAGAATTGCGCTCGCGTAGTTGTCGCTTAATGAAAGCGTTGATCAAAGAAAGAGTTTTCTATTCGAGCAGTTCGCGTGTAAAAAGTCTGCAGCTTATTAGCGTTGCAACAATTTGTCATAGAACGAGAATCGCGTTCTAGAATAAATGTGAAATGTGTCGCAGTTCTCTGAGAGAAACTACAATATACGTATCCAGTTTGCGTAGCCAATTGTCAAAGAGAAAAGCAGAGAGAATCGGCATTGTTTCTCTAAATCTTGTTGCCGGGATCGATCGAAGAATGGTTGGAGAACACGAGCGAGTAGAATCACGCGCGATATCGATTCCCAGGGAGTCTCGATGGTGTCGCGAAATTGGCTGGCCGAGTACGTGACTCAATTTCGCACGATGATCGCGGGGGTAGGAATCGGACGCGCATATTTAGAACAAACAGTCGCCGAACGAGCTGCAGATCTCTCCCTCGCGAGTTTTCCCTCCAGCAACCACCACCACTGCCACCCCAGCCCTTCCCCCCTCGTTTTTATTCTCGAGTCCCGCTTTGCATTTAAACACGTAGTTTGCTTAATTTATGCGAGGCTGGCTCGGAGGCTGAGGGCGAATGGGTGGTTGGAGCACGAGGGGGAAGGACGATTCAGCAGGTATGAATAGCTCCGGCAGCCTAGGAAACTTTGACGGAAGAGGGAACGTCTTGCGAGGCTGTTCTTTTCGAGAAACCGGAAGCTCGATGCCGACGCTAATTACGGATGCGAGGGTGGAATGAGCTCTCCGCGGATTCCATGGCGGCCGTGCTGATTCTCATTAACGGATCAACTGGGTTGAAATCTGGAAAGTTGCTCGGAACGATGATGCGATCGTTCGCTCGGCAAGAGAAAAATTCAGGCCAGAATTTTTCTGTTTAACAACCTGGAAATTCGCAGAGGACAAATAAATAGTAAAGAAGTAAATACAGTAAAGTCGATATTACTGTCCTCCGTTTACACCAGGTTCTATGTCCAGTGCCTACTCGCTCGGGTATATCGGTGTAAACACCACACATTGACTCGACGACGCGAAATGTTCAACTTTCTTAATTTTCATTATTTTTTTATGAAATTTCGCTATCGTATTTCTGGTGTTTTGCTGATTAATATAAGACCAAACGCGATATAATTCCAATTGTATTTGGTGGTTAAATCGACGATTCAAGTTTCGGTCGCAAGGAAGGACAGCGTATGGGAAAGAAAGAGACACTCATTCTGTCCTTCTCTATGTTCGGCTTCTCATTTGAATTTCATTCTGTCCCTCTCTATGTTCGGCTTCTCCTTTGAATTTCATTGTCCTTCTCTATGTTCGGACTCTCCTTCGAAGTAACAAAAATACGATCATACACACCAACCTTACTGTCCACCATAAATACGTCTGTTGGACAGTAATATCGACTTTGCTGTACATCGTATCAGAGACGCGTAACGCGAAGGTCGAAGACTGTGCAGGTTCCCAGATACCGAGGAACTACCAAATAAATAGGCAAACCGCAAGATCCCGCGGGACTCCTGTAATAAATGAATAGCGGATAAATTGCAAACATTCGCGTAGCGTATCCGAGGTCTCGCAACTGCCAGGACCACTTGAGGACCGTTACACTAATGCGGGAATAATTACGCGAGGTTGATGGAGGCTCCGGTCGCGCAACGGGCAAATATGAAAATCCATTTCGAGGGAGGGTACTCGCCTAAGAGGGTCGGGAGACACGCGAAATTGACTTGTCTGCGTTTCGCAGAGCCGATCCGAACCTACTACCCGTATATTTGCTGTGCACCCTTCGCGGAGGGAGGGAGGTGGTTGGGACGTGTTCACGGATGAAGAGGGAAAAGGGTGAAGCCAACGGTCTTAGGGGTAATGAAATTAATTGGCGGGATGTCAAGAGAGGGACAGAGGCAGTAGAAGCGGGTGGGGAGGGAACAGGGTCTCCTTAAACGGGGAAGCTATCTGCATTTTAAATTTGGCGCGAAGAAAACGCGCCGCCGCGCCGCGAATATAAATATCGTCCGAGGGGGGTTAAGAAGCGACGCTATGGGGGTTCTGGGAACTTTCCGAGCCCCCGGAACGAGCGAATAAAAGTCTGGTACACGGGGCAGACGCGGATTTACTGGGGAATTAGGCCCGAAGGACGTAAAACTTCATACTAAAGGCTAATAAGAACTTCCTCCACGAAAGGATTTGGAAAACGACGGAGGGGAGATCTGTTTCGGGGAGCCTGCATCCCCGTAGGAACGGACCTTCCGAATAATTCATTGCTCCGTGCTCTACAACCGTGACACCTTGTTCGAATTTTATGGGTGAGTACTTTCTATACCGGATGGAAATGTTCTGTAATATTCGTTGACTACGATGTAGTGTTCGATGAGAATTACTGTACAAGAATTTGTGGATTTCCGGTGAATATTTCGTAGTTACAGTATGTGTGGGCTTGTTACACGAAGGCTCGTTTATCTCTTAATTTGCTACTTACATTCTTCGTGCCTTTCTTTCATTTTATTCTCCCATCGATAGTTCCAATAATCGTGAAGTAAAAATTCGAAAATAGGTTATTTGGCGAACGGTGATAGACCTGCAAGTGAATGGCGAGTTAACTGTAGCATATCGCGTATTAGTGGCGAGTTTACCGGTAATAGGAGCAAAGTACAGCGCATCAGAGGACCGAGAGTCAGGCAGGCAGCCAGGCCTGCTCCGAGGCGAGGGTTAAGCAGGAAATTGCTAACCGCAACGCGGTCGCGTTGTTAAATTCAAAGTGGCACGGTGAAACGAGAAAGGAGGCGGTTGGCTGGTCGGTCGGACGCGTCTGTCTGAAGTTCAACAAAAATTGCCCGCCAAATCGAGACCGCTAGCCGAGCCAGCCCAGCCATCCAGAGAGTCAGCCAGCCTCGCGCCGCCACACCCCGCTATTGTTAACGAGGACACAATGTCGCGTATAATGCACAATGAGCTGTTCCGAGCCGACGCATTAATGCAACGCACAATGATGCGTGCGCGAGCCCGGAACATCGACAAGCAGAGAGAGTAAGAGAGTGAGAGAAAGTCCGAGTGGGTGGTGCAGCCGCCGATGAAAAGCATCGACAACCTTGCCGCGGTTTTTCTCCGACATTTTACCGACTGACGCTGGTAATTGACGATTGACGGCAACTATAACGCATTAGGATCGTTCCAGACAAGGTAAAAAACCTTTCTCCCAACGCTCTGTAGAATATTTATCAAACAATTTCTTCGGTGGGTGTTCGAAATTCCTCGTCGACGAACAAGGGGTAAAGAAGCAATTATTTGAGCTCGCAGAATATTTTTGAAGATTCTGATTCGGCAGTCAACGTGTTAATTAGAATTCCCAGTGATCTACGACCACGGATCAGAGACGGAACAGGTAGAAATGCAATTGAACGAATGCAAACAGTTTGGACCGGTTCCAGGTGGTTGGAGCGATATTCGCCGACGAGATATGGCAGAGGGAGGATTGACGGACGCGTTTATCCGCCCCGACGTTGACAACCGCCGCCCGACGACGACGTCTCGTTACACTTTTATCGAAACAAAGCCGTCACCGAGCGATATTCAATTTCCTGGCGACGAGGCTGTAATTCCGTCTGACCGTGGGGCAACGCGACATTGAACGGAACTCGCGTCGGATCGAAACCGTTCCCTGTTGTTGTTGCTGGTGCTGTTGGCACGCTGGTCACAACCAACGTCCCTCTGAACGTGACAGTATCTCTAGACACCGACGCCGGTCGTCGACCAACCTGCGTATTTCTAGCGTCCCGACGCCCGACGCTATCAACGTCTCGCGGAACTTTCTCCTGGCGTCCGGCGATAACAGGCGGAGACGCTGCTCTGTTCCACGACATTTTCTGTTCAAACTTAGACGAATAGTTGAACACTTTAACTCCATCATCCAAAGGTATTCCACAAAATGAAAATAAATCTTTTATGGAATTACAGATAATTGAAAACAATAGAAAATTATTTGTGCGAATATACCAAGACGCGGATGAATTTCTAGCGTTATATAAATGAACTGGGTGGCATTTTCAGCAAGAAAACTCGAATTTTAAAGAGCTGGTGCTCTTAAGGGGCAAAAGCGTCAAGGGAGACTCGAGATCGAAGACAATAGAGCCTCCCTCGCGCGTGCAGGTCATTGCCGTTAGTTTTACGAGCGCGGGAAGCTTTATTGCTCCCTTATCGTCCGATTGACGTGACGACAAAATGTTTATTGTTCGACCGTTTCGCAAGCGTCGCAGGGTTATCGGTCCCGAGTGTTGAAGCGATTCCAGATAGCTCTTCTTCGCGGATAAAAAAAAATGTAGAATCCAGACACTTCGTCGAGGTTAGAGATGATGTGCTACAGGGTGACGCAAGGAGGAAATGAAACTCTGGTTTATGATTCTCGTTGAATTTCGCATCGTGCGACCTTGGACTCGAGAGACTCGATAGTCTGTCAACTCGCGACGATAATAAGTTCAGTGGAGGAGGAATAATCTCTATGACAAAGGCGCCAGCAATTAAAGTTCCCGTAAAAAACTGTCTGGTACTCCGGCGAAATTTTCCAGCAGACTTTCCAAGCCACGCTCCAATTCCGCGTTTATTTTAATGCCCGAAGAAGTGGACCTCGTTAAACCGATTGAACTTCAAAGGGGCGATCCTTCACACGAGTGGAGGCCCTAAGGGCTCGAAAAAAGCCGCTCTTAATTAAGACACCCGAAAGAGCTTTTTTATTTCCCGGAAAGCAACGAGATAGAGAGAGAGAGATGAGAGGAGCCGCCATTTAAGAACACTTCGGCGCGCTGCCTGCCTTCTTTCTTTTTTTTCGTCTGTTTCCCTCGATAAGTGCACCTGTGGCCTCTGCCTCGTATCGTTACTAATTTGACGAATTGCACGCTTTCCGAAAATTCCACGTTCCTTTGATGGGAGGCAACGGCGAGCGGGGAGGAGCGATGCCTTCTAAATACGATTATGGTTATTTTCGGCCCTCGACAATCCCCTCCAGGCTTTGATCTCCGGCCGATCTCCCCCAGGTTTCTTTTGTCCCTGAGGCAGAGTGGAACCTCTCCTCCTGAATTCGAAAAATTTCATAAAACAATTCCACCTCGCCAGACGGGGAAATCAGTTCCGTTTGCGCGGCACGTATATCTGCATTCTTTCCCAAGAGCACCCACAGAAACGATTCGCGTGAAAATTCATCGAGAAATGCAAGCATGCTTACGTTGCCAGATCATCGGGACACCTCAGAAAAATTTGCATAAAGACCCGTGCCGTATTTATTAGTCAGTTAATTTGTTAGGCAAAGCGATTCCATTTGTCGAGAGGCCGCGCCGAACGGCAGAAGACATCCTCCCGTCCAAACAAAAGGCACAAAAGAGCCTCGGAACGACAGCTGGGAAGAAATATCCGCGACAGGCGTCTTCGCTGTGAAGTCGAGCTCGCCTTTGTTCCATGGCGTTTCCTGAAGGGTCCGCCAGGAAACCTCTGTACCCGTAGGCTCTCCGTCGTTAATAGAACCATGAGGAGGTGGAGCTGGAAGAGGGTGGGACCAACGAAATGCAACCGCGGTTTTCGGCGTCACGGTGGCTACACCCGAAACCGCATCGTTCCGCGGACGCGCGTTTTGCGGTCCGCGGATTCTGAAGATTTCGCAGCGACCTCGGACAGGAAACGCGCGTCCGGTCGCGTTTTTCCGCTTTTGAATGGTACTCATACGTTCACCTTGCAATTTCTTGCTGCTGGTCGAATCGATTCCTCCCCCATTGCACATATTTTTCAACACTCAAGTTCTAATCGGCGCAGCTGTGAAAGAAGTTATACAAGCATTTAAAAACCGTGTCACAATCTGGTATATTCTTTAGCGTCCGAGGCATTTAAAAAATTTACGGAGAGACAGAAGAAGATTCGAAGAGAAGATTGACAAAGCAGCAGAAGAAGGTTGAATGCGTAGTTAGGTTTTTAAGGGATCACAAATTTCAAGAGAGCCGTCTTTAATGCCTGGTTTTTTCATTTAACGAGGGTGAAAGGGATAAAAGCAAGGAGATGAGCGGAGAATATATACGAGGCCGCCGAAACGCAGGGGCGGTGGACGCGGCGAAAGAGGATCCAGACGCGTAAAAAATGGCGATTGTTAATTAAATCCGGTAAGCCGGTGGGGAACGGCTCGAAACCACTCGCCGTCATCCGCCATTCTATTCTCGTATTTGTCTTGCGGCTCTTCCTCGCGAAATATTTATACTGCGGCCGCGTGCGAAGGCCGCGCTCGCGCGCAGACGCGATCTCTTTTTTTCCCTGGTTTCCCGCGGGTTATTAATCTTCCGCTCACGCTCGTGGCGTATTCAATTTCTATCGGACCTCTCGCCCGTATTAATTTGCAATTTCCCTGCTTAAACCCCCCGTGCGCTCTCCAGACACTGTCGCTTTCCACGGCGTTGTTCTGAAATCGTGTTTTGCTCGAAATTTTCCTCAATGTGTCATTTCCTTTTTCGGAAATTGTGTTAATGGAAAGCGTAACTGTGAATTATCTTGTAGCTAACTCCGAAAATTTACCTTCTACATAAATATCCACATTCTATGGACAACTACACAATTTTCCTCAACGATGAGATCAAAGAGGCCTCAGACCTCGCGTCAGTCGTTTTTCCGCGAAATGCGCGCGTTTTCTCGATCGAATCGAGGCAGACGGAGACAGGATCGGTGAAAGAGAGATCGTAAGACGGGCACAGGGCAGGGGAAAGGTCGGGGAAGGGACCAGGGGAAGAGCGGATCTGACTAAGTGCCAAGCGAGCAAAAATAGCCAGCGGTACCGCCGCGCGATGCTAAATTCACTAGGCAATAACGGACAACGAGCAGAATCCCCTTGGTCTCTCGAAGTTGAACCGGTACATACAACGTGGAACGAGAGAGAAGCTCTTTCTCTTTCTCTCTCTATCTTTCGCTGAATGGCAGTAATCACCGACACGAGGAGAGTCCGCACGAAATTCGGACAGGAGCCGAGCAGAGGCGACCGGTCCGTAGAGCGTGCGAAATGGAATTAGCTGCGGATCGCGCGAGATTAACCGTTCTCCTCCGGTTTCGCAGGAGACAGTTCCCTTCCTCTCCCAACCCCTTCGCGATAATGCCTCGTAAGCGGCAGAAATTGGATTTCGCAATTAAATAGAACCCCTCTTTTCCCCGTGGAGTTCGTTTCTACGTTCGATCTGTCCGCGGTTTACTGCGCGACGTCCTCGCGACAAGCGTCGTCGCGGACGGCCGGGATTTTCACGTTTATTTAATTATTCCAAGCATCCTGTGCCCCCGGGAATTTTAATTGCCTGGAATTGCAGGTTGCAGCGCGTCAAATTCCACGCTCCGCCGGACGGAAGACGCGCGCCTTGCTGCCTTGCCGCCGGGTTTGAATATCAACGTTGCTCTGACGACTCCTGGACGAGAATCTTTGGCTAAATTGTGTTTAATGAATCCTGCCCGGAATTCCTCCGGCTTGCCGAGAGCTTCGCAAATTTTCTTCAGGCTGAGTGGTATGTAGTTCGTGGATTAACGGTGATGATTTTGTCGTTCCCAGCCGTGTGGATTTCGTGAGATTTTAGTAAACATTTTAATAAGACAAGGTGAGCCTATATGTATGATAACCTTGTCTCGCGGCACTCTAATTAAATTCGTTACACATGAATTTTGAAGTCCGGTTAGCCCTGTCGAAGCATGAAGTGTACCATAAACGCGCGAAGACCAGCGGTCCAGTTATCACCGAGATTCCTGCGCAATTGAGCGTATCTCGTCGCTCTGGTCTCGTTGTTATTCAGTCCCCTGATTGTTCATTAAAATTCCGAAGCCGGCTCGGTTCGGCTGGAACGACGGCGCCATTCTGCGGCATAACAGAACAGAACAGAGTAAAGGTCTCTGTTCTACGGTTCGATATTTTTCATTAGAAGTTTTAAGGCGCATTAACTTCTGAAGCCACGAGGCACTCAGCATATTAATATTTCCATCTACGTTCCGCAAGGAAATTACTTTTCCTACCATAGTTTGGTCTAACTTCTCCAAAAATGCAATTGTGTTTATATTTTTGTGTGAACTCATTGTTGCGTTGATGTCGTTCTTTACAAGGTTCCCTCCTCATTGCATTTACTGATTCCATTCGTCGAATATTGAATGCAGTTGTCTTTCGATATTTTGTCCGCCTGTGTCGCACGAAAGGTCGCCTCGCAGCGAATTAACGCGCACGTCGCGAGCAATTGCGGGGGTGTTTCGAGCAGTTGACTCGGTTCATTGCCGCAACGAGAGAGTCAGCCTAGTTGGCGGCCTGGCTGGAGGAGGAGAGTGTACGAGGTCGTGGCGATCAGACGAAACAGGGAGGACGAGAGGGACGGACGGACGAATGGACGGAACGGCCGCGATTATTGCAAGATTTATTGCTCCTCTTCGTTTCGTCTGGTACATCGTTGGAGGGAGAGGGGGGGGGGGGGCAGAGAGCTTGGATCCAGCGTGCACAGTTTGTCCGGGCCGACGCGAACATCCTCGATTCTTTTTTTCCACGTAGGTAGTACACGCTTGAAATTTTTCTTCCTTACCGCCATTAGGGATCGTTATCGCTCCTCTCGACTGTCAACGATGTGTTCAGCCTACCAGCAATGACGCGATGCTCGCTTAAAAATTGCGAGACTTTTGTAGCAGCATTATTTCATACGAAATATAATTGAGCTATTTAATTTCAAAGTCAAATAAATGATTCCTAATAGCTTTCTAAGCAGCTACATACAAGTTCTAACAACCCCTGATCGCCACAAATCGTTCGAAACTCTCTATTCTTTGATAATAAACGAATTTCCCTCGTCTGACCACAGGTTATCCCATTCCCCTTACTACGAGACTCGCCCTTAACGATACTATTTCCAAGGCAGCGGTCGTTTTTATCGTTACGGGAACGACCTCGGGCGATCATCGAGACATCAATTCGCTCTTATAAGCTCGGCCACCCTCGCTATAGCCTCGCGAATCGTCTCCAGTCCAGGGAGAGCCGTCCACTCCACACTATTAGCACAAAGTTGACTGACAGTGGTCCCTGTCCGATCGGAGGGGTCCGGAGAAGGCAGGGGACGGTTGGGAACGTTCGTGCAGGAGAACTGAATGCACAACAGGTTTTAATTTATGCTTGGACGCTGCCATTCATCGTAAAATTGCAAGTGGCGAGCGATAGCAGCGCGCCGATCGACGGGCATTTGCGCGGCGGTGGGCTCCGGGCTCGTGTTTGCACAGCTAGGCCAACACATAGCCTTTGCTACGGCTGACAGAAGGGAATTTGAGAGAGAGAGAGAAAAAATAAACGCAAACGTGAACTCCACGCGATGCGTGAAGTGCATATTCCGTCACCCGGCTGTCCTCCTGCCGGTTCGAAGCGTCGATCGTTAAACCTTCTTCTCTCACCTGGCGGCTTTCCTTCGCAAACTGGCGACTGCGCAACGGGTCACGGTGCCATAAACCGAACGGCCTGCACGGTAATTGATGACTTTTTAACGATCGACGACAATAGTGCGGGTTATATGCAGAAATAAAACGCGACACGCGTCGCCGACGATCGCGACAATCCTATTGCAGGTGAAAGAACTTTCGGAGAGATAACGCGGTCCTGAACGCCACCAATCTGCCAGTGGATTTGACCGTGAACTCTTAGCAGGAAATTTTGGAGGCCTTAACTTGCATCGAACCGAACGATTACGTTTAATAAAAATGTTTCAATCCCATCGCTGTGTCTCGACAAACAAACGTCTACAGTTATGCGCCACAAAAACAATCTGAGTCATCCAACACTGACCCAGGCGAACACTATAACGAATGATTAGAGTTACGCAAGCGGTAATAATAGCAAATGCCGATAACAACCGTACACGGCCGATAATAACATCCAAGCTCGTCCTTACTCGATGCAGACGAGCAATCTTCGCTTACATAAAATCAAACTAAAATTCCGTATTGAATTACGTTCCTTGATTTCTGAAATTTCTTCCGTTAATGAAAACGCTGGTAAACAAAACGATCAGCGAATCAGCTGCCAACTGCGACTGACAAAAATCGAACTAAAAACCCACGTCTTGTACGAAGGGAAAAAGAATAGTAAGAGTCGACTAGAAGGAACGGAACACTGTTTATTCGGTGGTTTCGTTCGATTGACTTCGCAGAGCTAGGAAGACGAGCAGAGACAGGTCCGTCGACAAAGCGCGTGTCATTTTGTAGCCGTTCGCAGGCTGTCGTTCGCCGGTAGCATTGACGCTCGTCGGTTGTTCGTGGCCGTGGCACAAGGCTGTCTTGTCCCGTCCCACCGGGGCACAATGGAGCCCATTGTGTGCCCGGATCAAGGGAAACACAGAAGGGGGACTAGAAGGGGGCCCCGTGCGACGGGTTTCCGTCGTCGTCGGGCTGTTATCTAGTCCTTGTCGACGATCGAAACCCGCCGAAGCGTGGTGGCTCGTCTTCGGGCGCGTTAGGGCAGTGTGGGCGTCGTCGACGTCTTCGTGGAAATCGTTTATCTTCGGGAAATTGTTCGATCGTACGTGCACGAACGGCGCTCCGGCTGTTATAGGGACCGGGGAGAACCGTCGCGGAGGGAATGATAATGTTTTTACGAGGAAAGGGGTGGCCGGAAAGAGGCCCGATGGAAAATGCTGGGGTGCGTTTTATGGATTTTGATTAGGGAACGACGAATTGCCGGCGAAATGCGAAAACTTTCGCATTGCGCTCGGACTGGCTTCAAATTTACTTTCGCCGTTTAAATTGGGGAGCCCGATGATGTCGAAGGTCCAAACGCGACCCGTCGAGAAATTGCCGGAAGTTAATCAAAGCATTACGAATCATTAACCACTTGCAGTTAGATCGTAGCTCGATCGTACGGAAGTTTTAAATAAAGTTCTATTTGGTTCCCATGTTCTGCGATTCGCGCAAACAATTATTATTTACGTAACATACGAATAACGCGACGGGTTTATTTGGCAGTGAATTGATCAAGCAGTAAAACGATGACGAACCGAAAACGCGACTGTGTGGAAACAAAGGGCAACAGGACCGAGATGGATATTTATCAAATATCGATTTCAATGTTCGACGGGAAGACAGAGAGCGAAGAAAGAGGCTGAGTCGGTGTAAGTCGACGAAAGTACAACACCAGATGAGGATCGAGAGTTTCAACGGAGATCCACACCCTCCTCGCGAATCGACTGTCACGATCGTTATGCATCACGCGGTCGGGTCGCAGAGCGAGTCAGCGTGTGCTCGCATGAAAGACAGTGGGGAAGAGAGAGAAAGAGAAGAGAGGAGAGGAGTTGGAGGAGCGTGGTGATATAGTAATGACCCAGACGATCCGCATCCTTGTGCCACATAGGGGTCCGATCGTGTGCGTACCTCGACAGGAGAGCGTGTGCTCTCCACGCACGTCTCTCTTTCTCTCCCTCTCTTCGCTCACAAATGAAGGAGACCGTCGATCGACCTCGTCGCGGGCCTCTCCTTATTTCCTCTCCCCCTCAGCGCCGATTTCTTGCCAGCAAATGTATCGCGAACGATTTATGGCAGCGTGTTTTTGCCAAGCGTCGTTCGATCGCACGAACAGGGGGTGTTTCGAGTTCGACCTTATTTTTAAAGGACACACGTTGCCAGTCAAAAGAGGACGGTTCCGACAGAGTCAGAGGTCAGTCCTTGGTTCGCTCGTCCACGATTTTTCCGACTTATTTGCTTCGGATTGCTGCGAGAGCTAATTTCGTGACAAGTGTGGTTTACATGGTGTTTCGCAAATATATCTACGAAGTTTCAAATTGATAGACACATTTGTTGTCCTCGAAAAAATGGTTGAACGTAGCAATCGTCGATTTAAATCAAGAAGTCGGAAAGCGCCTCCCGAAGCGAATCGCGTGCCGAATCGGAAAGAGAGGAAGACGAGGTATTCAGGGACGTTCTCAATTTGCTAAGGTCGAAAGGGACGGAGAGATAGGTGGAATAATGAGACGCGAGCCCCAGTTCTAGACAGTCGGCGAAACTGTATTCCGAGGAGGCCGGTCCCCGCGAGCAGGAGAGAATATATTCGAGGGCGTTTCTTGGTACTTTTATCCGGTGTTTCTTCAGGGTCGGATGATGGGGCGAGGACGTATCCACGGCTGCCTGGGTCTCGAAGGAAGCCAGCCGAGTGAAAAGAGTAGTCGCCGATTAGACGTCGCTCGGCGAGAACGCGTTTTCCCTTGGTGCGCGATCCGAATTCGTCGAAAGGGCGGCGCGAAGGGGGCCAACCAGGAGATACGAACGAAGAAAGGAGGTTGACGGGACTGACAGAGGGTGCCCCCCGTCTTCCTTCTATATCCATAAAAGCGGAAAGGCATAAATAACGCGTTCCTCCGTTTCTTTCGACGGAACGGAAGACGACTGACACGCCGGGCTGCTCGAGAAAACCAGCCCTTACCGAGCCTTAACTAACAAAAGAAAATCTCCTTGGGGATGAAGTGGCTCGGGCATGGCGAAATTGTCACGTTGGACCATTCACGGGGAAATATGGAATTTTTTTCGACGCTTTATTTGGATTTGTAGGGGTGCTTGTGGGGTGGAGAATGGCTTCGCAGATTTCTGTGGAGTGGGTTCTGTATATGTAAATCATTCTAGGTTATTTTAAGGGAAAAGTTAATAGTCGCTATTAATCTTTTGAGCGGAGAACTTTTAGCGGAACGGTAACTGAAAAATTGAAAGCCTGAAAATTTCAGCGTTTGAAAAATTGAAGTCTAAAACATCGAGTACATTCGTCCCGTGTTACATCGAGTCAGCGGAAAGGTTTGAAATATTTGGAGCACTTTGAGGCTGCTCGAGAGTCTTCCCCTCTTTCTCCCAGCCTCCAGAACCCCCGCAGTGCTCGAATAAGCGAGCGCAGCGGTAAATCAATCGCGAGACGGCTAAACGTTCGCGAGAAACCCTCTTCTCTGTTGTTTGGCGACATGGCGGTGGGTGGCCACCCCCATATACAACCGAGATTAACTTCTCCACCGCGGCGGAAGAATTCGTGCGGGGGTGTGTACGGAGGGGGTTGGGAAAAAATTACGCGTCTACCCGGCATCCCCGGGAATACCGGTGTATCGCGCGGCATTATGCAAATAATTATTCCGCCGACACCGGGTATCCTTTCAGCGGTTTCAGGAACAAATATTTGCTCCACTTACCGAGCCGCCTCCGCCTCCACCCCCCCCCTGCGGCTGTTTTATTTGGATCGTCGGTTCCTAGCGAATGCAAAGAATTTACATTTTAATTGCGACCGGCGCGGGAGAGAGTGAAAGAGACGGAAAAGATGTCTGTTATTCTTCACCCCTGAAATATGGAACGAGAGCGACGCGCATCCCCCATGGCCGATGGGGTGTGCTCCGAACAGGAATTGTCATGGAGAGTTTCGTGGAGAATTTATTTTGAACGGAGTCGTTGCTTTCTGAAAAATAGAAAGCACGTTTACCGTGCGTTACTTGCGCTGACTTTCGCCTGTAGCAAACTTCGCCTTCTCCTCCACCTCTTCCTCCTCTTGCTCTGTTCCTCTGGCCATCGATCAACTCTTCCTCTTCGAACGAATCGGGCTTCGTTATTATTTCTCCGGGAACAACAGCAACACCGGCCGCCTGCGAGATTTACGAGCGCGTAAATTAGCCGAAACGGAGTTTCCGCGGAGACTTTCTACCCTTTCAAGCGGGGGCGGGAAACGAAAGACCACCACGCGGCAAGGTTAAACTCTCTCTCTCCCCCTTTCGAACCCACATCTCTCCTCATCCCTCTCGGGCTTGTTCTCGGGTATCGCGAAGAACGAGGCAATTTGTCCTTCGACAAATTAATTTCTTAAAATATGTAGCCTGCCCGTTGCTGCAGGCAGCTTTATTGCGCGAATGCTTTATGATCCTGTACTTTTTTTCCAACGTCGTTCCACGCCGACAGCCTCTCCATTCTGTGCCGCCGCCGCCGCGCGCGATCCTCTGTGTGTCCTCTCCTTCTCTTCGCTCGTTCTCCATAAGATCCTCCTGTTTCTTTCTTTACAACGGGCAAGCGTAATTAAAAGTTCTCTCGGGCCCTCGGATGCCGCGCGAATATTTCAAGCGGACGCGGGTTCGCGCGAACCTCGGCTACGAATTCTGATTCTAGCCGCGTGTGTGAATGGTTCGTTAGACGCTCCTGGTACTCGGGCCAAAGAAAAATAATCGCAGTCCCTGACCGATCGCGAATTTACAACTCAGATCCAAGGGAAACACTCTTGTGCTTCACAAACGCAGTTTTGTAAAACTCTTTCTCTAGTCTGACACTTTTGTAGGAAAACCCTACTAGGAAATAGTTGCATCAAAGATTCACGAGTTCAAATTGCACCTTCGAGCATGTTTCTACCTTCCATTTAGAGCCGGAGCCCCGAGGCCACGCCCACTCAGTCTAACCACGCCCACTCTCCACTAAAAAGTACGAAATAAATCTTCCGATCTCGGCCTATATACAGATTCCGCAAGATCGAAAGCGTGTTACTCGATACTAGGATCGATTTCAGTGAACAGTAGGCGTTACTTGGATTTATGGATCCAGCGCACTCAGGATCATTCAAAAAATCCTGTGGGCCAGGTGTCGCAACCGGAGCAGAACGGAAGAAACGGAGAAAGCTCGAATCGCGGAGTCGCATCGGTAAACGGTACCTACACGCGGCCCACGCGATAACTGCACTTCTGTATGCAACTGGGTCGCTCGGAAATACGCGGACTGCACCGGTGACGTTAGTCGATCCTCTCCTTTAACGAGCCGCGATTCACTGAAATCACCTCGGCAAACGAGTCGATTATTTCGCTCGTGCCTCCACTCTGCGAGACGGATAACGTCTCCGGGCTGTATAGCGATGCCGATCTCTGCTTCACCGTCAATGCAACAGAGGACGTCCGAGGAGGATGCACGGATTTATTCGACGAGTTGTTACGACGTATCGAAACCCATATACCTAACGATCCACGTCCCTTATACGTCCCTTCGGATCTCCGCTGTTGATCGAGCGAACAATGACCCAGAGATTAATCGCCTCTTCCTTTCAACCGCTTCCTTATTCAATTTGGCTAAAAATCGAACTTACTGGACTCCCGGTATTTTTTAAGAGAACATTTCTCAAATTGTCGCTCGATCATTGAGAGACATTCTCAAATATTGGGATAATTATTTCGCATCGAAATCCTTCACTTTTAGGTGCCAGAATGAAATTATCCAGAAAAATTGTATATAGGTATTTTATGAAGCAGTAAATACAAAAAAAATGTTGATCATAGAAGATACAGAGTGTGTAGAAGCAATTTTCCAAGGAAAAAATTTATTCTTCGACCCAGAAGATTGTTTGCAGCGGCGATGACGCGTAAATGTATTTATTTCTGGCCACAACGCCTCTCTGTCGTTTCGCATCGCAGTTGGTGAACTCATCGACGGAGGCAGCGCTTAATAAACACCTAAACAAACTTCCTGGTCTTCGGGTAATCGTCATTCGCCGTTCATTTTCCAAAGGCCTCTCGAGAAGATCGATGTCAGCTTGAAATCCACGCAACGTACAACGGACTGAATAAAGCCTTTGATCCGAACGAAAACACGTTGTTCTTTTTTTTCGTTTCGGGGGTCAAAGAGCGTACACTGACGCGGCAGAACACGAACGCTGCTGACAGTTGCTACGCTGCGAAGGAAGTCGATGCCTCGATGATTGGCGGAGGAACGGGACCGACGCGTGACAATTATCGAAGCGGACACCTCGAACGTCTTGGACCCTTTCTACGGGATGGAATTCGCGAATGGCAAAAATAAAGGAGCTACGGAGTCGATGAAGACGATGATGTTGAAGACGATGATGTTGAAGACGAAGAGGTTGAGGAAGAAGACAGGGAGAAGGATAGATTGATCGACGTTGCCATTGGCGATAAAGGCAGGCTGAAACGCGTCCATTGATGTCACGTGCGCGCACAGTAGTTCTTTCTGAACTCGGTGATAAAAGGATTCCGTAAAGACCGGTCGAAACAGCGATCTCCATTGACGTCGACCTCCTACGAGCCTCTCTCTCTCTTCTTCGTTGGATGAACGGGGTAGGCGATAGCCGAGCCTCCGAGCGAGTGCAAGCACGCGAGCATACTGATATACGTTTATTTCTGCCCTTGCTTTATTTACACCTCTGTCCCGAAGTACACTTGTGCTATTTGCGAACTTTGCATATCTCTCGGATTTAGCATCTTTTCAAGATTTATTGGGTCGTTATTCCACGGTATCGCCCTGAATCTCATGTAAGTAGATTGTGGATCTTTATGGAAAATAAAAATGTTTTACGTTAATTGCTGGAGATTGCGAACGCCGCGATCCGGAAGCTCGAGATCGCCGCTGATAGAAATTAATTAATTGCACACGAGAAGACACCGTGCTCCGCAGAGAGCGATGGCGTTTTTATCGGCTCCTTTCGCTTCCCGCTAACCCAGAAGATTGATGATCGACGAGTCTGCAACTAGAACTCTTTTCAAATCGGGGGATCGTGAAAGAAGCTCTCGAAACGTCGATTCCATCGAGTTGCTTGCGGAAGATCGATCGGCGATGGCTGGATCAGCAATTTTGCTAACCGAGATAGAAATTTAGGAAATCTACTCTAAAAATTTTCACTGTTGGTATCTCTTGAATGAACCGCTTTTTCAAAAGCCTTTCTAATGTTTGAAAAATTCAGAGACGCGGAGAACGAAAGAGTGGAGGATTATCGAGGGAATGAAATATTTAAGACCTTAAAAATTGAGTAACCGAAACACCGAGGGACTGAAAAATTGAGCAACTAAAAGATTAAATAACTGAAAAATAGAAGAAACGAATCCGTAGTACCGGCAACCTAAATGTCGAAGACAAAAGCCCCAGCACGCCCACGAGCCTCCTCCCAGAACCTCCCACCTGAATTCTTAAAACTACCTGTCGGATCGTTTCGTACGGTGACACGGTGACCTGTCCTCCTTTCGTGTCGGAATCAGGATCATCGCGAAGTGGAGTGGGAGTCATGATCGCACACAGTGTGCACGTTTGAACACGCGAGAGAGAGAGAGAGAGAGAGAGAGAGAGAGAGAGAGAGATCAGCGCAAAAAATCGCGCTCGTAACATGGTTTTCGGGTCTGGCGGGCGAGCGCGAATGTGAGAAGAGCGAGTTGCGGCGATACTGAGCGGAGAGGGCATTGCACCCGCGATGCAATGGTGCAGTGTGCAATCTGATGCAGGAGCGACGAGGAGAAAAACGGCGAGAAAGAGACCGAGCGAAAGGGGACACGCGCTGCTCGCGCATCTGCGCGAACGTTCGCGCCGTCTAGCGTCTGCGAGCCGATCCGCGAGCGGAACCTTGGAGAAGAACGTGGATCGCGTGTGGATCGGATCGAGATGTCCGTTCTGTTCGAGATATCGACCGAAGAAACAGTCGAACCAGGTTGTTGACGATTGAGTCTCATCCACCAAAATGGTCAATTTGAAATGAATTTACTTAATGACTTAGGCTCGCTACTGCTGAATTACACGAACTGAAGTGGCTTTCAATCGCATTATTTTTCCATCCTTGAATTTTTCAGTCCTTTTACCTTTTAATCCTTCAATTTTTCAGAACACCAGAAGCATTAGTTGTTATATATATTTGTGCGCGGAGTAGCCAGAACTGCAGGGGAAGTCCCGTGGGTGTGTACTGGATGAAAAAGCAGAATTTTCCGGGAACGCGAACGACAAGTATAATAAAATAGTTCGTCGATGGGATCGTGAGTGGCTTGGTACCACGTGAACGGCGAGACGTGCTGCTCCCGGTGCAGAGACGAGGATGGAAACTCGCCGTTCATGAAATATACAACAGACGGTTCTCGAACGAGCGACTTCGAACTGGCTCTCGAGTAATCGACTGATCCGGCACGCTGCAAAAGGATTCCGGGAGGCAACGGCACCCGATCAACCAGACTGCCTAGTTCATCTGCATCGTTTTCCTCCAATTGCAATCACTTTTTACAGAGCACATAAAATCATAAAAGCGATCCATACTTGACACTCTTAAACTCTGAACTCTTCATAAAAACTTTGATCCTGTCCTTTCCATTAACCGTTTCATCCAACATCGAAATTTATCACCTTAATCGAAGTCTCCTGCTGAACTTCGTCGACGGCTAATCGTCAAAAAACACGATCGCCACATGCTGTGCAAAAACAGCCAGAGTTGCCACCCTGAGCAGCGAACCTTCGTCGACCTCACACGATCGTCATCGGACTAGACGCTTTATTCGCGAAGGTCGTAAGGACTGTTCACGAAAAACGATCTCCAGGCATCGCCCACGATCGCAAGAAGAATCCCGGGTTCTTCCCACGAAGAAAGAACCGCCCCGTTCTTGCGTGAACATGCGAAAAACTCGTCTGGCGTACTCTCGTCTGTTCTCCTCGCTCCTCTCGATCGCGGGGCGGTTTCTTGCTACGCTGGCTTTCTCACGCGCGCTTTCGGTTTCACCAGCAAATTTATTCGGTGGCGGTGGTCTGTTGTGCGGGGGACTACTCCCTCGAACAGTCGAAAGAAACACATATAGAGGATCGAGAGATCCCGCCCGGAAAGTGGACACCCTTCGCGATCGTGCCGAATAAGGACTAACGGGATGGCCCGGCCCGGTTTCTCGCGATCGATCTGGAAAAATAATCCTCGTGTGCTCGTTCCGCGGACCGACGACGTCCTCGAGCTGGTTTCTACTCCCCCCCTCGAGCCATTCGAACGTGCACGAGCGGCCGGGGAAGACGAGAATCGAGACAAATATTTTACAGACGATGGATCGACCCGATCCTTGCATTTCTCTTTACGCGAGCTTCGAGAAAGAATTCTGAATATAATTCGCGATATTCATTTTCACCTCGTGCGTCAAGAAGCGAATTAGCGCCTAGCGCGTAGCGGAAAATCTCCAAGGGAACCGACGATAGTGGGCGAGAGCGCGATCCTGAGGCTCGACCCTGACGAGCAAAGGTTTGTAGCCAGCATCCATTGTTAGGCCGCCGATACGAGCAGCTACTACGCTTCATAAATATAAATTCGAATGTATAATCGATGAAAGCGAACGCCTACCGAGCCACGCCAGCTGCATGACAAATGCACCGCGTTGAACAGAGAGAGACAGAGAGAGACAGAGAGAGACAGAGAGAGACAGAGAGATCCACGGAGGAGGGTCATCGTCATCGTCATCGGCAGGCGCGGGGAACTCGGATGAATCCCCGATTCGGTGCACGCAGCCTCGCGGAATCGTTAAACGATCGTGGAACGCGTTAATGAATCGCAGAAACGATTCACTCCTCGGCGGGAACTATTGCCTCGAGCCTAGACCCGAAAACCCGAGAAAAAATTCGATGCTTCCGATGGAAGTGCTTCTGGTACCATAGAGAAGGACTTCTTCTGCTTTCTAACGAGTTCCTCGTGGAAAAACTTTCTACTCGCTTTCCACTTGCCCGAGAAGCTGTCATCGAGACGGCCGATCAGTCATCTGTCGTTATTTCCCGATCGATCAAGCTCGCTCGGTATGAGAGACGCGTTCGCTATAAATATATTTGTCGTCCGGCTCATCTACGCGATTTTTCACTCTTGGACGGAGCCTGCACTCGTCCATCTCACGGTTTTTAAATTGAAACAGAAGTACATCCGCGATGAACGTCCAAATGCTGTAATTCAGCAAAGATTTCCATAATTTCAAGTATACTAATTGACGCCCAGGGTGCCGAACTCCCGCTGTATTTCGTCGAATGTCTTCCCCTTGGTCTCGATCATGCAGAACAGAATGAACACCACGCTCAAACAGCATATCACGGCGAAGAAGAAGAGCACAGCCGCGGTGCCAATAGCTTCGGCAGCAGCGGAGAAAGACATGGTCACGATGAACGCCAGTATCCAGTTGAAGAAGGCAGCGCAGGACGCGGCCACTCCCTTCACGTTCGACGGGAAGATCTCGCCCATGTAGGCCCAGGGAATGGGACCTGTTCATCCCGGAGGTTACATAGTCTCGTCGTCTTCCGTTATCACGACGCATTATCTATGAGAGGATCGGCTACCGTGCGGGCTACTAACCAGCGCCGAGGCAGAACGCTAGGATGTAGATGCAGGCGGAAAGGAGCGGTAGCCAGAACAAGCTATCGGCTGTTGCGGGATTCTGGTCTTTCATGATGAAGAAGATACCCAGAGCTATCAGGCAGAGGCACATCACCACCGAGGACACGACCATGAGGATCTTTCGACCCACCTGCAACGACAATTATCGTTTTATTCGCTACAGCGTTGCAATTGCTATTCTTTCCGTGTTGAGAACGCTGCGCTAGCTGACACGTCAGGTTTTCAACGATGCCATTATCTCAGGTGGATCGCTGATGGGACATTCTAATTGGCAAGCTCTAGTGAACCGACCATTTAGACCCAGCTAAAGCAATTTTCATTTTATTCGTCCCGCTGTTGCGGTCCGTTGCTTCCTCTTTGAATACGCAGCGCCAGATGACACTTGGAGATTTCAACGATGCCTTTACTCTCTCGGGTGGTTCTTCGTTCGAGCGTTCTCGCTGGCAGGCTCCCGAGAACCGGCCATATTAGGCTCGGCTCCGGTATCGACAGCCGCACAGCCGCAAATCGCTGGTAAACGAGCGTAGCGTTCCGAGCGGAAAGGCTTGCTGGTCGAGGAGGAGAGTCGTGTGTGCGTTCGACTCGATACGACAACCTGATCGATCAGCGCGGCGGAGACGACGCAGGCGAACACTTGGACCACCGCGAAGATCACCACCTGCAGCAGGGAGTCCATCTCGACGCCGGTCTGCTTGAAGATCGTCTCCCCGTAGAAGATGATCGCGTTGATTCCGCTGAATTGCTGCGCGAACATTAGACCAAACGCGACCGCCATCGTCCTCAGCATCGGAGGCCTCGCCAGCGACAACACGTTCACCTTCTCCTCGGTCTTGCTCCTCTCGATTTGCTCCTATCGAGATCCGGGATTCTCATTCGACGATGAAGTGACCAACGGTGGAGCGGACTTGGTCAAGTCCCAGGCTACCATCGAGTGAGGAGGATTACCGTGAAGATTCTACCATTAGATAGATGAATCTCGTTTTATACGGTTGCAAGCTATGCAACGATACTACCAGATCCTTTAAATGCTTTTAATGTTTTATATTTTTATTGCAAATGCATCAAATCTGCTGTCTCATCGTTGTCCTCCTCGCTCGACGCTAACCCCGACACTGTCTCAGCGTTACCCTGAATTCGCAAAGTAAACTCCACGCGAATCGAAGAGATAGAGCATTAAATTACCAAAATTCTCCACTAACTTTAAAAGCCGCGATCTCAGAACTGGTATCAAAATCCGGACCCCTGAAGAACCGCATGGACTCTTCGGCATCCGCCAACTTGTTCTTGGCTATGCAATGCAGTGGACTCTCTGGCACGAAGAACATCAGCAGAGCAGACATAATAGGTGCAATACCACAGAGGATCGACGTAACGACCACGCTCCTCGAGTATCCGCAGCAATAAGCGTACAGGACTCCGATCACCAGTAGCAGTTGGAAGAAGACTCCCAGAGATCCTGTCACCGGTTTCCAAATGATTTAGGATGGTTTAGGTAGATTTTGGAAGGTTGACTTTACCTCTGACCTCTTTCTCACTGATCTCTGCCGAGTAGATCGGTGCCACGACGCAGAACATACCGCCACAGGCGCCGGTTATCAGTCTACCGATGACTACTATTGGTACTACGGGGACAGCTGTAGCTATCAGGGCCCAACCAATCACGAAAGGAGGTACGAGGAAGATCATTGTCCATTTGCGACCGAACTTATCGATTATGAACGGCACCAGAAGCAATCCCAGAGCCGCGCCCACTGGGAACAGCGATGCTACCACGGTTATGGAGATCGATCCGTATTCATGGTTGGCTTTCAGAAGCTCCACGCAAGGTGCGCTCCATCCGAGGCCGCAACCCAGTGAGAATCCGCCCATGCAGGCTGAGAAATGTTCGTTTTGGTCGTCGGAAATGAAAAATGGTTTGTATCGAAGCGATAGATGATTGCTACTGAAGTTGAACTCGAGAAAAAGATTGGAGAACCTGCAGATGCGCCAAGGTACTGAGGAAGCCTTCTTCTGAGAAGTGTTTTGAAATGATGCTCGCCTTCCGCCATTTTTACATACTCCTGCAGTCGAGGCTCGATAAAAGACTACGTTCCGATGGTTGTTTGCGTAACTTGACGGCACTTCGCGTCGTACAATTTACATGTCTCGTCCCTTTAATTTTTCGAAGGCAGCGAGTTCGTTCGAGCAAATTCAGTTTGGTGCACGAATCGTTACTTCCTCGTCATCAACCCTTCTTTCTTAAGGGTCCGACCCTATCAGGAACTAAAATATCATTTTGGGAGGTAATATGCACGGTCTAGATCGCCGATCGAGATCCTTGATCCCCAAAACGGCGGAACAGGAGTCGCCGTGGGATCAAACGGCTCGCCTAAGCGCGACGAAAAGAAAACGATCGTCGAACCCGACAGATTTTCGCGCTCCAATAAACCCGAGCTAGATTCCCGGCTAAAGGCTGGTCCTCAAGGGCGATACCTGCTGCGGCGACCATGCCCTCAAGTCGAGGTAATAGGGATAAGGTCCCTTCCTCACGCCCGGTTACTTCGGCTAACGACATTCAAATTCCATTAGGGCAGCGCGATGTGCGGCTGACAACTTTCGGATTACAGATCGACTCGCTTCCCTCTCACTCTTTCTCTCGATGTCTCTCTACAGTGGGAAAGGAGAACCCTTGTCGGGATAATGGCGGAGAGTGGAAGAAAGGGGGACCGACACGCGAAGCGCCGAAGAAACGGCGATTAAATCGCCGAGGTGTTTGAACGAGTGCATCTACATTTTAAATGTCTCGACCGTCGATTTGGGAGATCGATCGGCTCCCCTACAAGGTCCTCCCACCTCCCATTTTGTTAAAAATAATATATTTCAACGTCCGATTCCGTTCAATTTAATATTATAATTGTGATATCGATGTGTACTGATCAGTAGTTGTTGAAGGGATGTATATTAAAAGAAGGATGAAGTATTTCTGTAGAGGGCGTTATTGAATTTTTGAATGCATACATACGTTGGTGCTCGAGCTAGTAAAAGAATGATAGTGTTCCTTTGGGTTCAGACGTGTATTAAACACCTCTGGGTTCAGCTACAGTGATGTCACCGGGTCATCGACGATATCCGTCGTCTCGATTAACTAGTTGATTATGCTAACGATGTTAATTTCTTTGGTGACTTCATCGTTTCTTTCAAATGCCTTCTGTGAACCCGCACAAATCGAATTATCGTCGTGAATTAATGCGGGAGATTAGACTGTCAATCTGTAGATGAAGTGGAAATTGTCTTAGTCGGCTGTGGGCAGCACTCATCATCGAACGCACAACCCAACCGAGGGATCTTTCAGCAAAACGCAATAGTAACAAAACAAACGGTAGCCATAAAACGTTCCCATCGCTTTATTGAGAAGCACATCGATCCGCTCTCGAAATAAGGTCTCCGCTAATAACGAGACAGACAAATGCAATCTGGCATCGGTTCGGAACGCTGGTCGTTAGGTTCGATATAGGAGAATGTGCCAGATGCTTCTCGCATCTATTCGCCCGACAGGATACGAGAGGGAAAGAGAGAGACGTCTTCGGGACGAATCGAAGAAACGATAAAGTATATGGAAGACGATCAGGCTCTCTCTCCGATCCGCCTTTCCGATACTCCCTGACGAGGATCGTCCGCGGAGGGAGCTCCAGATGCCCGATAACGATACATAAGCGGACTATACATATATGTATACGCGAGTCGTGATCGAGCGTGTCGTTATGCGGCGAGGAAAGAGGATGCACTGTCTACGAACGAAATCCCCACAGCCTCCGACCAGAGAACGATAAGGGAACCCAACCCGTGCAATCTCTCCGCTCTGGAAAAAGAAACGTTGTCGCGTAACTGAGCAGCGTATTGTTCACCTCCCGGCCGAAAGAATCTTGCCGTCCGCAGACAAGCTTACCGGGAATGGCGGATTCTGCGAATTTTTTTCTGCCACTTTCCGTCGACTCGATGGTACCCCGTTCGCAGAAATGGCCGCGCTAACGGCGCGCCGGATCGAAAATTACCGACGCCTTTAGTTAACCCTCGTTTCCTGGAGAACTATTTTTCTTAAAATGGTACAGAAAATACGATATTGCGAGGCTTTTTTCCGGAACTAAGTACATACCTAATTCAGAAGGTTTGCCATCCTTGTTATAAATGATTAAAGGTGACAGAAATTTTACAGAAATTTTACAGAAATCGATTTACAAGAGTTCTCCCACCTCCTCGACAGCTGTGGGTAGATGCGGTTCGATAAAATTCCATCTGTTCGCAGGTTGCAGTTTGCAGATTGCGAATCAAGACTGCAAAATCGCACGCGATGCGTCGCGTGCGCCCGGTGGCCCTTTTCTCGCCTCTCGAACGCGTCGTTTTCATTCGCGTCGGGTCGCCCTATGTCTCCCCTCCCCCCTTTCTACGGCCAGCCACCGACGGGAACAACCATTTGCATATAAATATAAGTAAAAAGTGTATTTGCATTTAAATGTCCGTCGCGGGACCAGGGTTCGGTCTGGGTCCCCGGCAGGAAAGTTCGACGACATTCGATCGAAAGTTCGCCAAGCGAGCTCTTGGAAAGCAGCAGTTAACAACCGGAGACAAATGAAGACCTCGAGTGCCAGGGGATCGCACCTACACCCTCTCTCGATCATACTGTTTAATTAGGGGGACCCTAAATCATCGGTAACTATTCCCTCACGAAGACTCGACGAAGCATCGAACTTTCGAATAAAATTGTCTAGAGATAAACATTTATTTATACAAACAGGTACAGAATCATATATATATTTTAAACCATAATAAATAATTTTGAATCTCGTGACATGGTCTCGATGTCAATTAATGTCAACATGCTCAGATGTGATTCCAATTAAAATTGTTTTCAGTAGAAAGAGCTAACATTCGAGAAGACTGTGTTAGGTTCTGCGATGCCTTGTTGTTTAAAGTTTGCAAAGAGAGGCGTGATTTATCTACCGTGTTTGATCTAGGAATTTGTATGCACGAGGCACCGGTAATTCTTCGCAAACAGTTCTTTGCGAAATAATTTGGTTCACCTTATCTGTAAACAGAAAGATCGCAGTGTACACCCTAGATGAAAATGAGAGGTATAAAAACAGATTCCGGGGACGATCGAGCGTCACAGAATCAACTCTGGCGAAAGCAGGAAGAACAATGTCTCGTTACGTTTTCGTTTTCGCTTTTTTCATTGCTGTCGCTTGTAAGTTTCTCATTTTATTTGCTAGCGCAGATAGCACACGGACTTCTTTAGAAAATTGATTATCTCTTTTATAATCATTTTCTGCAATCTTCGAGGAGAAGGGATGATAAAATTTTGACATTTTCATGCAAGTTGCAAGCGACGAGAGCGCCGCCAGTGACAGCGACAGTGCCAGTTCAGAGGAGACTCCAGATTGTCCAAAGAACGAAGTATGGAACCTTTGCGGAAAACTCTGCGAGCCAAGCTGCTGCAACCCCAACCCAAAAAACTGTCCAACTATCGTAAGTTCCTAAAACTGACAACCTAATTTGACGGTATCCAGAAACATTCTGTAATAACCTCACTCTTTAGGAATGTACGAAATCGACGGCTGCGTGTCGCTGCAAGCACAACTTCGTCCGAAACGACAAGCAACAGTGCGTCAGACTTGCACAGTGCAAGCAAAGTTGTTCTAAAAAATAATCAATTATGTACGTCCTCTATGTACAGCGTTATAAATATGTAGCAATGCCTGTGAGAATAATAAATAGATTTTAGCAGTACAACTTTCTTTCCGTCATAATTATAGTAAATTACCGTATCCTAAGTGTCAGAAGTTAAACATCGTGATTTAAGGGCTGAGAATGATTAAAGACTTCGCCCGAGCGTCGACGCAGATAAATGAATCACGTTACCGTCGCAAAAATTATTCTTCGCGTTGGTTTTACGCCGAATGCTAATTTCCTGGGCACTATTTGCACAGCCTTTGCATTAATTATCCGAGTTATCTCGAAGCCGGCGTTATCTCGAGCGAAGGAACAGACATTGTCGGGAGTTTCCGTGACAGCCAGAAGTATAAAATACCGGCAACTCGAAAATATTGGTTTCTACAGGCCACTCAACATTCGCAGTAAGTATACAGGTTTCGAAAAATTCGCCATGCTTCGTCGAATCGTCGTTCTGACGCTGGTCGTTTTCTTGGTGGCTACAGGTGAGTCTCAATATTCATAGGAATATTTCATGAAATTTCATAAAATTCATAAAAACAATTAAAATAATTATTACAGACGCCAAAAGAGCCACAACTCCCAAGCCACCGAAGGCGTGCCCCAAAAACGAAGTATGGAACTGGTGTGGAAAGGTTTGCGAACCTGATTGTGGGATTTTGCAACCTGGTTGGACCATCTGCCCGGACTTCGTAAGTCCTACAAAGAGGAATCGTCCCTTCCCAGACTAAATTAGACTCCTCTACTATTAAAACTTTAATTAAACTTCACCCTTCATCCGGCAAATTACTCTCACGACTCTGAATCTGTTGCAGAGGTGCACGGATAAAACAGGAGATTGCCGGTGCAAGCCAGGATTCGTTCGGAACGAGAAGCACGTGTGCTATATAATATAGCTCGTCCAACGTAGATAAAATAAACAGTTTCTAACAGTTGTGTCCTCGTGAATTATTGGCGAAAGAACGATAACGAAACGCGACAGGTCGTTGGCATTACCTCACAAAGCGTATGAAGCCTTTCCGCGAGATATTTGCACAGCTTTTGCATTAATCAAGCGGCAGTATTTGCATGAAGACGCGTGTATAAAACCGTGTCGGAGGAACGTCCTCTCGCAGCTCTTCGGAGTCAATAATAGTGACAGAATCGAATGATTTACGATGGCTCGGTGCGCTGTTGGTCTTGTGTTTCTTACCTTGGTAGTCGTTTGTAAGTTTTTATTCGAGATTTTAACGCGTGACTCCTGTGCGAGCCTCGTAATTGTCTTTAAAAATGAATGTTCACACTAATACATTAAGTGTAGTAAATTGAATTAGGCATATTTGCAAGTGCACGGAATTTCCTATGAAATACAGAGAGATAAAGTTGCCATGTTAAATCTTGACTCTGCTCTTGCTTCGTCGAATAAATTGCTTGAACTTTACGATACTTTTATTGTAGTCAGTTAATATTTTATCCCGGGGCTTGTTAATTAAACAGTAGCTGCAGGAGCAGCTTTATCGTCGAAGGAGGAGTGCCCTAAGAACGAGGAATGGTCGTGGTGTGGGAAAAGATGCGAGCCGACTTGCAAGGTCCCCAAACCGACGGAGAAAACCTGTCCGAAACTAGTAAGTAGCTGAACGTAATCACAAATCTCGAGAAGCGAGCTCAACCGATCAGGTTCAATTCGATTCGTTAACTATTTTATTTTCCAATTATTGGCTGCATTTATTCAAATAAATTTCCACAGAGAAGAACTGAATAGGGTATTCTTTCAAACCCTGCGTCTGGAAACGCAAACTTCGTTGCAGGAATGCAACCCGCTGAAGGCAGCCTGCAGATGCAAGGAGAACTGCGTGAGGAACGAGCAGAAAATCTGCGTGCACCTCGAGAAGTGTAAAAAGTAGAAACGAAGAACCGTTTCAGTTTAAAAAATCTCGCGAATCGTATGTCCGGCTATCTGTAACACAACCTGAAATCCGATACCGAAGAGCGACTAGATCAAGACCGCGAGATATAAACGCAACCTCCATGTAAACTCGAATTAACTTCTACTGGAATCGACTTCGATGTCCCCGCACAAAGCGACCATCGCGACACACAGCTAATTGCAACATGAAACACAATATACATGGTCTCGATGCCGTTCAGAACCGAGTTCCACTGCAACATTGTGCGCTGGCATTCTAGCCAAACCGGACTCGGTTCTCAGTGCAGCAACTTCCCCTACGAGTTGCAGATACGAAGGGAAAGTTCACGAGAGCTTGGAACAGCCTCCCACGCATGCCAACTCGAATCTCCACGGAAGCAGACGAAAAATTGTCCGATGAATTCCAAGATGGCGCGCGACGCCGCAACAATATCCAGGAAGGAGAGGAAAGGAACGTCGATTCGGGAACACGAGGCTGGTTCAGACAGCTTCCGCGATCCGATAAGATCCAGAATATATCATCGATCTCTGTATACTTCGGCAGACAGTTCCATTCGGGAGACGCGTCCACGGAGATTGCATCGCGGGAAATGCGGAGCGCGTCTCCGGGGAGGCACACAAAACGCGTTAGACAGCCCAGATGGCTTTTGGAAACTGATTCGATCCGAGCACTGCGTCGTACGTGCTCGATACTGTTTTATATCCACGCCGCAACCCATACCACATATTTCCTCCCAGCTATTTGCACGGGAGGTGACTATTCCATCAGACTGTCTCCAAATGGACATAGGATTATTACTCATTCATTTTTACGTTGTCGCAATTTTTAGATTCGGTCGTAATTTTGTTGTCGGATAGTTCTAACGTTGAACTACATGCATGCAAATTTTTCGTAACGTGCTTCGATTATTAACGTTCTTAAAAATGGTCGAAGAACGAGTGTTCGGTAATATGTTTTACGAACTTTCACTTTTTTATTTCTAACCGAAAATTTTTAATAGACTACAGTAAAGTCGATATCACTGTCCAACAGCCGTAATTATGGTGGACAGTAAGGTTGGTGTGTATGATCGTATTTTTGTTACTTCAAAGGAGAGTCCGAACATAGAGAAGGACAGAATGAGTGTCTCTTTCTTTCCCATACGCTGTCCTTCCTTGCGACCGAAACTTGAATCGTCGATTTAACCACTAAATACAATTGGAATTACATCGTGTTTGGTCTTATATTAATCAGAAAAATGCCAGAAACACGATAGCGAAATTTCATGAAAAAAAATAATGAAAATTAAGAAAGTTGAACATTTTTATTCATCCGAGTCAATGCGTGATGTTTACACCGATATACCCGAGCCGAGATCAATCATCGCCGCCTTCGGCGCGACGCGGCGTCGGCTGCCAATGAAGTGAGTAGGCACTGGACATAGAACCTGGCGTAAACAGAGGACAGTAATATCGACTTTACCGTATTTTGAGCCCTCAGCTGCAAGTAGAAAAATTTGCATGCAAGGTACAAGGGCCTGTGCCCTCGTAGAAATTCTAGAGTGCAGAATGCATCCGGCAGAGACTCTCTAATTGTCTTGCGACGGGGGAAAGGATGCAGCATCGTGAAAAAAAGTGCAGGACAACGCGATGTCGGACCGTGGAATCGTCGTTCGCCTAGAAATTGGCTCGTTAGCATGTTCGCGCGAGCGGTGGGGGCATAATGACAACAATAATGCTCAAAGGCGAGGAGGAACGTCTTGCTAACGACGTCTCGGAGGCATGGACGCGAATCAACAATTTATTATCGGCGGTGCGAGAGAGCGATCGATACCGGGCGCAGGCATTCCCACGTTGATACTGAAATCTATCCGTTCCGATGTCTCCTCCGTTCCCCGTCCGTGCGTCGCGATTCTTGATTGCCAGTCGGCTGTAAAGAACGTTCGATGCATACGCGGTGCATACGCGCGCGGTGCAACGCGCAGCGCGATTGCAGGGGACGACGAAGGTAGCGGCAACGACCGACTTCAAGGTAGCAAAGCCACTCAGTCGACGGCTTATGTAAGGCTGTTTCGAGGTCTGCCGAGGGCCTGAGACTGCACAAGTTTCTGTCTCGCCTCTTCGCCTCGTCCTCCTGCCTGCCCTCCTCTCCTTCTTGAGTTTCGAAACCGATGGATGCCATTCACGGACTGAAAGCTGCCCATTGGCAAACCCCCTGCTATTCTTACTGCAACCTTTTTTTGCATCCCGAAAATTACAGAATCAGTTCTTGAACGTGCCACCAAATGATCTTGGAATTTCACAAATTTTTTTAAGTACCCGAATCCTCTCAATTTTTGGTGGACAAGTGTTTTCGTTTTTGTGCAAACGAAGGTTCGAGGAAATCGAAAATTTGTGCCGCGTCATTTAATCGATCTTTGAAGAATGCGTGCAGTTTTTTTCCTCGTTAAAATTGATACCATAAGAACGTTACTCTGTGTCACAATATACGACTTTCATGTAAATATTATTTTTACGCCTAGAATGCTCCGAGAGACAGAGATCAATTTACACTTAAATTGCGGACTCGCCGTATTTACGGTTCGCGGTGATCATAAAAACGTGAATAAAATGTTCGTTCGAACAGAGTCGTATTCTTTTTTATGCTATTTACAATCGAAACGAATCATGCTGGAAATAAAACTCTGTTTAATCGCTGGCTAGAGATAGTTCGACGTAAAAACAGACATTTGCATAAAGATTCCGCAAGCACCGGGACTATTTACATTACATTGACCGTATGGCTCTCAATGAACTTCGCTAGGCCAATAATTGTGCCGTTAACGCTGGTCATCGAGTATTCTCATTTGCATGGAGAGATTAGTTATTAAATGGACAGCCTTGCTATTCCATTACTGGCAAAGAAGTTCCTACGCGGTCGCCTATTAAAATAGAACAAGAAATCGAACACTTTGTGTGTCACATTGGTCTCTTTTTTGGTTGTTGCATCTCATGTCTCGATCTGAAATTGGTCACGCGTGTTCACCCTATGCAGCGAAAGATATCGATACGGTCGAGGACGATAAATCGAGTGTCGGACCCTTTCGAGGTCCCATTTGCTCGCGTCAAATTTGTCCGCGGCGAGTTCCGAGGCCGTGTCGCAGTCGGCCGAATTGTTTCCAGGAATCCGATCGAAACGTCGAGACGACCTAATTCCAGGGGGACGTGACCAAGGACCAAGGACTCCGCAAAAGAAAGAGAGAGAAAGAGAGAGAGAGAACCCAACCCCGCTCGCAATCGATTCTAACGAGAGAGGCTTAGGTCGGCCGATCAACCTCGTATAAATCACGGCACCCTCTCCCCACGGGGCGTTAAGGCGAACGGGAATGGTGTTTCCGATAAAAGTCACGGCTCGGGAATTCCTACCTTGGCCCCCATACGGCCGGAGAACCTGGAGACATTGTTTTCCTCAGCAGATAGCCGTTGCCGGCCAAGTTGAACCACCAGCTGCTTTTCATCAACTTACCTACAACAGAAAACAAAATAAATGATTAGCTTCGACAAATCAATTGATGTTTGTACTATTGTAAATCATAGACTTGTACTATAAGTCTCAATCTGGCCGGACATCTTCAAGATAGAATTTTTTTTAAAATTTGGTCGAACAACTTGAATTTTTCGAGGGCGAGGTAGAAGAATTGCTTTGTTATTTGCTATTGAAATCGAGGGGAGAATGCTGAAGATTGTTTAAAATGTGCTAAAGACAACGAGAAACAGAACAAAGGTGCCGAAGGAACAAGCTCTTTGCGGAACAAATGTAATAAATCCTCGGTTTCCCAGCGCACTAAAAGGCTCGGAAGCGCGGAGGAAAACGTAAATGGCATCGCGTCCCACGCGCAAAGTCGCCGGAAACGGCTCGATCCCGTAACACGCTCGTCCGCGAGGGTACTATCTATCTATCTTGTCGAAATCGCGGAGGATATCGTGCGTGAACCGTCCGAGAGAAAAAGCTGCAAAGCAGAACACGCGGGGACCGATCCACGCGGCTAATGGTAATAATAATGGCTTGGCTGCCCCCTCCGAAGAAGGAGAACGCAGAGGAGGAGGAAAGGATCGAACAGCTTGGAGTCGCTATAGTCGTGGTTCTTAGGTGCCCGCGTTGATTTACTTTTCACGCTCCAGCAGCCGGGGGAACCGTGGATCGCCTACGAGCAACAACGTTTCTCGGCTCCGATCACGCGTGAACGATATCGCGCAACACGCGTCTCGAAAAGACCGGGCTATTTCCATGAACTGGCTCGAATTTAGGCGAAAAATGGCCTGACACATCAGCCAGAAAGTGCCCGCAAGCTTATACTCGATTGAGACGCACAAATGATGGCGCAGAATGCGGCACAGATGTTGTGCTCGACGTCTGTAGTTAATAATTGTAAGAAGTTGATTAAAATGATTTTCTTCAATAATTTCAATAAATTGACCATGCTGTATCGGTATCCTTAAATTGATTCAGTCGTTCCACCATTTCAACTTTCATCTGTCTATCATTGTCAGAAATACGAAAAATGGGCATCCCGGTGTCCGGTAACGTGTAATCAACGGAGAGATGAATTTCGCGGGGGTTTTTTTTGCAAATTCTGAGCCAGCGTTGCGCGTGTTCGCGGATCACGCGTGGCCCATTCTTCACGGTTCGTTTCGCGAAACGCGTCCCGTGCGCGTTTTATCGGTCCGCAAGATAATTGGCAATTTCGATCCATTTGTCACGCGGCTCCGACAGCTCGCGTTCGCGCTTGTCCCGTTTCTCTCCTGTCCCGCTCCTCCGCACGCTCTTTCTGTCCGTTCAGCTTGCAAACGAGCTGCGTGTCCCATAAATTGCTCCGGAAATTCTTGCGAACGCGCGAGACTTTTCAACTCGACGACGCGACCGGACGAAAACGCGCGACGACCGACTTTAGGTATAGCCGTTTCTTGCCTATTCGGCTGTGCAGAAACTGGATTGTCTCCGGGACGAAAATAAACCGGCAGGAAACCGAACTGGTGTTCTCCGTGCGGAAAACTGTTGGAGATTATCGGTACAAGACGGATTTGTTGCCGAGGCTGTGGCTAATGGGCGAGCAGATGTCGACGGTGACCTCGCTTCGATCGTGATTTACTCGCGTGATAATCATCTCTGTGTCTCCTTCAATCATTTAATGCGGCGCGGACCATAATTCCGGGCCTGCATTTGCGGTTTCAAAAAATACGTGGGTTGAAGTCGGGATTAGTTATGCTTAACTTATGTGCAATTTTTTGATATACCAAGAAACACGTATTTTAGACAATTATTAATTGAGATCATATGTCGACTTGTATAAAATGAAATTTTATATGATTACGATAAGTGTTTATATCATTTTTGTAAAATGTTCTAAAGGATATCGTACGATTTCAAAACCGTGCAGGTCGTAATCGGCATTTCAGAGGCAGCGCAAAATGAAATGGAGAAAGCAGAGACGAGGGGGATCCGCACGCGACTCGCACACGATGCAGAAAACTCGGGGACAAGTCTCTGTTCGGATCCTCGACATCGGAAGGAGGCCGATCGGCCGTTGAAACGGTTCGGACCGGTTTTATTTCGCAGCGAATCGCTCGTATTCCTCGATCGGCGATCCCGTCCATCACCGTAAAATTGATTTACGGGCATCGTCATCGATGCCCCGGACCAGTTTGCTCGTTTTGCGACGCGTCGCCGCGCCGTCGTTAGAACTAGTCGCCGGCCGTTGTAAAGCGTTTCCGAGCCCTTCCGGCGAGCAGTAATTCTCTTTTAATTGCTGTTCCGGCTATTTTCCTCGGAGACCGTTTCCGAGAATATTAACGCAAACACGAAGCGATGTACCCGTTTGTTAACGCGTTCGGTGTCGCGTGGGTGACATACTCGATGATTTTTATTTCCACGTTCAAAAAAAGTCAATTGTCTCTCATATCGAGAGAGAGAAGAAAGTATCAAGCTCCATGGAAACGTAGTTCGCTTCGATAAAGCCACGTGCCAGAGATTTCTTCGACGTAACCGCGAAGTATTTGCACAAACTACGCACGACCATCGAAAACACGTTTATCTCTACAAAGAATACATAACACGTGCATTGGTTTGCTCGGGTTTCGACATCGCTATCGTATGATAAAAAATTTGCCGTAATTCCGTTGTATCATTTTCGATCGTCGAATTAAAAACTAGAACACTGTATTCCACAGGAGCGTCAAATATTTGCGCAGTCGATAAGCTCTGCTCGAAATAGAGTACAGTCCAGTCGCGTTGTAGGAACACCTGCGCCAGGTATAAAACCGGTGACAATCGCGGTATTAACATCAAATACGAAAGTAGATTTGGTGGGGCAGTGGATCCGATCATGCCTCGACTCTTCGTTGTTGGATTAATCGTTTCTCTAGCCGTTGCTTGTGAGTGTTCAGATTCGAAAGGAGTTTCAAACAATCCCCACAGAGTTCAGTCAGATTTTTCATTTTACAATCACTGAAATTACGAGGATACATTTGTGGAAAGTGACGTTCGACTTTTAAAAATTCGTTTCTTTTTTCGCACGCAGCAGTGATCGCAGCGGCAAAGAATTCTACCGACACTGCAGAGAATCATGAACTAAAGGAGCACGGTTCGCAGAAGGTGCAACTGGGAGAAACTTCAACAGAGAATCCTGACGATGGATATAATATGCATCATCATTATCACCGAGACTGCGGTGACCACGAGACCTGGTCGAAATGCGGAAAAGCTTGCGAAAACACCTGTAAAAGGCGCGGGATCTGCTTGGTGAAGGTAAAGTTACAATCCAAAACTTAACCCTTAAGTGGTACTTTGTTTACACAGATTACGAAACAAGTGTATCTCTCAATATAAACGCGAATTAAAAATATGAAAAAAATATAGAATTTAAGACTAAATAATCCACATGTTCCAACGAACTGAAGAAAACTTTGACATTTGCAATGATCCTGCAGCGGAAGTTAGTGTACAGAAATTTTGTTGGGGTCGTGAGAGACCCCAGTACACCGGTTAATGGTTTAAAATGATCTTTAATCCATTTCAGATCTGCGACAGTGAGTGGGATGGCTGCCGATGCAAGTTGGGATACGTGAGGAACCGTAAAGGCAAATGCGTTAGATCACGAGACTGCAAAATATGCAACGGCTCGAAGAAATGACAGAGCTGAGTCCACGTAGAAACTCGATTCGCAAATTGTTCGATACGATTCCGATTCGACGTATTTGTTTGCTACTTCGGAACGATACGAACAAACGAATAAAAATCTAGTTGATCGAAGCATGCAACCGTGTGCACCGTTCTGTTTGATCCTCGATGCATCTCGAACTATATAAACGTACAAAAGCGAACCGTGGGGATATTTAACGTCGCCATGCTCGTAAAATTGTGGTAGGGGTACTGACACAGTATAAACGTTTATTACCGACATTTAAGTTAGTCGTCCGATAATTTTCGTAACAAATACAGCATACTTACACTTTGTGATAAGATATCGCCGCGGGCGTAAGCCTTTTTACGTAATTTTTCATTTACGCGAACATCCGAAGGCCGACATACGGTAGAATTGAATTTTAAATTCACCTCAATATATTCGAGGAAGTCAAATTGCTGCATACAACGGCTCGATTATTACTAAGGAAAAATATAAAATGGCATTCTGCCCGTCCATTATCGTGCCTGGTAGATTGTTGATTAATGTGCTACCAGCTACATTGCCGAAAATAGAAGGAAAAAATGACGGCGGTGCTATCGTTTCGACATTTATTTCAACAGTTACAGGAAAGTCTTAACAAATTGATCGATGCTTTGCTGCGAACGATTTAAATTTTATCGTATATTCTTGAACGTTGCAGTTGTAATAGCTCTACCTAAATTTGCAAATAGCGATTACAGTATCTACGATCAAAGAACAAGTGTTAATGCCTGTGTTACTGCAGTGAAAACCGACGATGAAAATCGAATCAATCATTATAAAAAGATTCAACTGATGAGTAGTACTGATCTTCAACCGAGAATTTGTTAACATTACCATCTCGGTACTTTAGCATTAAAAACAACATTAATTGGTTGCAAAGCTTGCACACCCTATAAATCCTCTATCAACGAAAAATAACAATTTTTATCTTACTCCATGAATTTTTAAGTCCTATTATCATTACGATAACAGAAAAGTTAACTTTTCGCAAAGACAATAAGACAGCTGTGTTGTGTATAAACGTAGAAAAAATATTGACGTTAATACATGCACTTCCGCAGTAGATAGGGACTACATACATATTAAAGTCAAGGTGTCCGATAACTTCGTCATAGACGGCAGAACTGAAGTTGAATCAGAAATTAAAATGTGCATCCTCAACATGCTTTGGCAATTTGTGCTGCTAATGCTGATAGCTCTGCAGTATGCTGCATGTGAATATTTCATAATGTTCATTGAATAATTAAATTTGTGGATTTTTCAGTCGCGGAAGGCAGCAGATACTAGGAAGGTTACCTGTGAAATGGCAATGAGTGTGTTTCCTGCAGATTCCAATAATGTTGGCTAATAATATGAGATAATCTTTGATGTAGGGAACAATGTATTGATATAAAAATACAATTTGATTGAAACAAAGTTAGATTAACAATTTCAAGTGTTTTTGAGCGAATGTTCTTAAGCCATATAAGAATGATTATTTCAATTTTCAATTTAAATACTGTGCAACAGTTTACGACTTACTCTCAAATCTCCCCTCATCCAAAACTGTCGAAGAACGTATAAAATTTGTAAAACTACTTGAGATCTTGAAGAATTGTAGAGTCCCAGGCTCTACGTATAATTCCAAGTAAACAGATTACGAAAATATTGGAGAGATAACAATTGACATAGTTTCATATAGAATGGACAAACATTATGATTACGATGATATGAGCAAGGACAACTGACCTTTTACTATTTGTGGCATACAAGGTTGCACTTGATTGACATGTCATTTACATGATAAAAAGGTGCTATAAGAGTATGGAGCGTTTGTTCGTTTCGCATGAGACATAAAACGGAAGTCGAATCGCGTGGTACTTGTCCAAAAGAAAATCAACATGTCTCGCTACAATCTTCTAGCACTTATGATGTTGGCTACAATATGCGTTGCGTGTAAGTATTCATGTATTCAATCTTTACGAACAATTGCAAAATTCTACTATTGCTGTTTAATTGAAGATGCACAAACCTTCAATCCGCCGCCGCAAAACTGTTCGGCGAACGAGTCTTATTCGCAATGCGGAAAGAGATGCGAACCAACGTGCACTAATCAGAATCCGAGAAACACTTTTTGGTGCTGGGGGTTCTTCGTGAGTGTCTAGAATACTTCATACTGTAGTAAATTTCATCTCAGATTTTATGAACAGAATTGGTTTCAACCCTTGTTTCAGCCGTGCTTTCCAATTTTTACACAGTCGGGTTGCAGATGCAAACCAAATTTCGTGAGAAACAATGGTGGTATCTGCATACCACCGGCAAACTGCACTACATCATAGTGTGAAATAATCCTAATATGCATATACTCTGCGTACGCATGGGTAATTCGGCGTGGTTTTGGTATTACTTAAATTCACGTGACCGTTCGTATACACGTTGCTCGGAAGGTTAATAAAAAAATGTACGAACTTATTTTTCTTTAATCGTTTCGCTTCACCCGAAATCATCCATCGACAAAGTTTACATCTACAGTAGCTAGTAGCAATTAGTAAGTTATTAGCTATCTTAACCGCTTCGAAAAATGTTTTACATTCTCCTATACTGGAACATTCCTGTTTTTCTCTCAATGAAATCATTTTAGCCGCGCAATCGATTGCAGACGCAAAACAATTTGCCTAAGAGAAAGATTTACAGATTGAACCGATGCAGAATGAACTTTAGAGGATAATGTTCGATTAATAGACGATTCTAATTTAAGAGCTTGAACGGCATGTGTTATTTGTTTTTGCGAACTTCTCCGATGAATATTTAGAAGAGTCGTCTGTTTTATGTATCCGTGGTAGACAAGAGTGTATATCGCAATTGCGCGTTCGACTTCTGAAGATACCGACAAACAACTTCAGACTCGCAATACTCCTACATTGCAATATCCTTGATTTACTAAAACAACGAATATTGCAACAAACGCATAAATACACAGTAATCTACATTAATGATCGGTCCAATTAAAGAAATATCAAGTGTCCAATTTTCCTCGAAAGCATAAAACTTTTCAAGTTTTAATTAGTTATTAGTCGTTAGCCGTTTTAGCCTCATAAAGCGTTCAAATTACCTGCGAACTTCCACCGTAAATTTTGAAATAGAATTACGGTTGTTGCACTTCTTCAGAAGATAGCGTTATCAGCCAAGACGATACAAAGACAGTAAATAACTTGACGCACGAAACGTGGACTACAAATATTCGGAACATCGCACACTTCTTCATCAGACACACAGGTGAAGTCGAAGAGTCAGGTAACTAAGCGAATCCACAAAGTTCAAGATGCAGTGGAAATTCGAGGTATTGCTGCTCCTGGTTGCACTCTACGTTGCATGTAAGTACCTCAAAAGTTATTCGAAACGATTCAGCCTGCCTCGCCGTAAAAATTCAATTTTCTTTGCTCGATTATCCAAGCTGCTAAGGTTATCGGCGTGATAGAGGAGCCTGAATGTCCAGAGAACGCGAAATGGAGTTTGTGTGGTAACTTATGCGAACCGTCCTGCGATGTGCCACACCCGAACCCCCGGTTCTGCCCAGCAATCGTGAGTGTTTAATCAAATTCGCACCCGATTGGCAATTTTTGTAATCGAATCTTTAATTCTTGGCTTTGTTCCAGGAGTGCACGGAATTCACCAGCAGCTGCAGATGCGATTCAGGATACGTAAGGGACTCCAAGGGAAGCGGCAAATGCATCCTGGAGAAAGATTGCAGCAGCGTTTAACTTGAAATGTTAATGTTTTAGAAATAATTTATTCGAGGCAATAAAAATATAATTCGAGTATTCACCTGCGACTACGTTCCTTTACCCACCCCTCCATTGCAACACTTTAGAACTGCATTATTGATATGCTACTTGTCAACCGGCTGCATAGACTTTGTTTAATTGCGAAACCGCGAACGGAATATTTTATTAAATATATTAACGAAGAAAATGACCGGTTGCATAGATAAAGAACGATGTACATACTCTGTATTAGAAGAAATACGTTTACATTAAAATGGGAAGATAGAACATACGAAACAAGAATCTGCATTGTAAATCACAGTAGAAAATAAAAAGCAACGATAGTAATTTTGTCGGGATCTGTTGGCTTATTGATGGAAATTTTGGAAGAAAGATATTTGCATAGATTCATAAATCTGCCATTGTTACACACATACGGGAGTATATTCTTGCGATAGCATTATCTGCAAGGACGAAAGCCCACGCAAGTTGAAATATAATTTTGAATTTAATTTTCGTGACGCCTCAAGGATTTAGTGGAATAAGAAGTAAGGGTATTAAAGCATGGTTAGCGTCGAGCGTGGCATCAAAGGCCGAGCTGAAGCCATAGTGTTTGGTAGTGAGTGTTTGGTAGTCTCATTGATCGAAGATGATTCGCTACGTCTTGCTGATAGTGTTTCTGACAGTGTACGCTGAATGTAAATGTCATTATTGAACTGTTTTCAATGAAGTTCTCCTTTCTTTCTTCTTGAATTTTCTTATCGCGAAATTTCGTTTTCTTGATCGAAGGCGCCAGCGTCTCGACGGATAAACCGCCTGACTGTGGAGACAATGGTGTTTGGATGCCATGTGGAGTCGGGTGCCAATTACCTTGTTCGATGCAGAAACTGGCATCTTATCCAGATTGCAATCCTGTGAGTTTCCCTTGCAACTTGTAGCGTCGTTCGGTGTCAAAAATGATAGTTGACCGCTGAGTCCGCTGCCTCAAAGCAGAGGATACCAAACACTAGTCAGTGTTTTAACGAATAACAACTTTATTGAGGCGAAGGGGGAGACCGTGTTGACAACTGTCAACATGCACTACCCTTCGTGTAAATATGTACAAGTTCCTACTTCAATGTCTGTAGTGGTCTCTAGTGATCTCTGATGGTCTCGAGTATATATAGTGCCGCTCACTGATGGGGCGTAGACATTATGCACCAATGAGCGTACACCAAAAATGTTTAACATTTTGACAACACGCCCACCAGGTACTGGTGGGGTGAAAATGGTTTACAGATGTTCGTTAGGTCGGTACGTCTTAGGTACCGGCCGGGAGTGTCCGCTTATTAACCAGTACCACGGTGAGTCACATCAAGAGGTTTATGGTACGTCAAATGCTATTGAGTAAAAAGATCGGAGTCTTAGAGATGCACGTGTCTACAAGGGTAACCCCTAATAAAACGGCATCCTAAGTCCGGTGAAAAAGACAATTAAGGCATCTGGCATTTCAGATGCACGTTTTCCTCAAAAATAGCCAAATTTCAGTCGTCCGTACCGTAAACCTTTTATTGCTTTATGAAAGCCCAAAAAACGTTCCTCGCGTCTTAACACTTCTTATGCATGTCATAACAACGGTTTTGTTACGAAGTTGTTCCCGCTTCGCGTGGCGTCGCCGTTGGCCGAGCCAGAATCAATCCACTGTAGCCGCGCTCTGATTGGTCCGTGATTTTCGTTAATAACTCCTAAATAAAGCCGCGGACGCCATATTTGCAAAGGAAAATGTCGCTTCAAATGATCTAAGGAAACTCCCATTTCCAGATTTTGAAGGAATTTTGAAACACCTTGTATAGTATCGTCGACTCATTGAACGTATTAAAGGGAGAAACAAATGTTGAATTGCAACGTGAGTGCTTTCGTTCGATTGCAGGTGTAAATGAATTCTAGTTAGAAGAATTTATTTGTGGGTCACTCGGTGAAGAAAATTTTTGCATAAGAATCTGTAGTCTAATCATCACTATTCCTGCACGTTTCTGCGACCTGTATCAGTTTGTCATTAAGTTTATGCTATTTCACTGGGCTCGACTGAAAAATAATGTGGTTAATGCTGAATTCTTAAACGTTACAATTTCTTCCAATGGAGGAGCTCGTTAAGTTCGCAGTTTTTTTAAGAATAAAAAAGAGGTTCTGCGTTGTATGTTTTCCGAACGAAGCTCGACACCCTTTTACCGTAACGAAAATTCATTTATTTATTTACAATTATTCACAGTAGTTACACCTTTGTGGACTGGTTTGTTTTAAGTCTGTGTGAAAACTTGTGTTCTTAGGAATATGGTGAATAGCGTTCTCCTTAGAGAAAAACTGTCTATTTAAAACGGCGTGTGTTTGACGGCGAGATTGAGACTAAATCTTGGACGTTTCAGCCGTTCAGTATTATATTCGATGTTTGCCACCGAAACCGACCATCACCGTGCATGTCTTTGGCGGTCTTTTCGGAGGCAAACATCGGACTCCTTGGTCCGCAACTATGTTGCGCACAGAGGCGGCCCACCGCGCCGCGTTGTATCGCTCGTGCACACCAGCGCACGCACGCGGATATCCCTACAGTCATGATAGAGCTAGTTTGGCAGGTTTTGAAAATAAACACAAATTTATGAAGCTAATCGAGAGTGTGCGAATTAGTTTGTACCTTTAACAATTTGATGATTCAACTTGATTCAGGTTTGCAATACGTACGAGTCAAGGGGAGCCTGCGGCTGCAAGGACGGATACGGAATAAACGTCTTTGGCAAATGCGATAAATGCTGATCATCAAAAATCGTGACAAGCTATAATATACAATAAATTTTCGATGTAGAGAACAATATATTTCTCTAAAGGACAATAAATTTGTAATCCTTGCATATGTTGGTTATTCAATTGCTACGGAGTTGACGGTAAACTAGTTGGTCATAATGTTGGCAAATTGATGGCCTGCCGATAAAATGCGTGAAATATTAAGCGGAAGTTCTATTTGCATTGTTTTGTGATAAATTGGCGCTGGGAACGTACGTGTGGCTTAAATTAACACGAAAGACGGAGAGTATAAGAGCCAGTTGCACATGGGTTAGGCATTAAAGACGCAGTTGAAGCAGCAAAGACAAAGTTGAAGCGACAAGTGCAAACGCATTCAAAATGTTCCGATACATCGTTGCTGTAATGCTGTTGGCTGTAGTGTCCATCGAGTGTAAATATATTTAATAAGACTAATATCTTCTTTTCGAAAGATCTGTTGCGAACTTTAATTTTCGTATCTTTTGAAGCTGCTCCTCAACCGAACTCGTGCCCCGAGAATGAGGAATGGGACAACTGCGGAAAAGTATGCGAACCATCATGCACTTTCCCGGCTCCGTTCCTTTTCTGCTTGTCAGTCGTGAGTACAGAAATATCTTTCACTTCTCAATATTTCTGAGACTTTTACTTGAATTATTAATTAATGTCTTGAATTAAATCATCGCGCGTTTGCGCAGTTGGAGAACTGTGCAAACATCCAATCGGGCTGCAGATGCAAACATGGCTACGTCAGGGACAACAATAACCGATGTATTTGGGTGACAAACTGTACGGGATCACTCAATTATCTTTAAAGTAATCTTCGAAATTAAATGTGGAGACAACGATGTAAGACACGACTTATTGGCAATAAATAGATAATTTCTGCATACTATTTTGAGTCACAATGCTGTTTAAAAAAAGTAATATATTGTAGAATAAGGTCCTGCTCGAGTGACGCCTCTGAGGCGCCATTAATAATTGCTGTACTATTATTTAAAACATTGTTTACATTATTAGATCTGTCGGTATCTAATCAATTACTAAACATTTAAGTATTGTACGAGGTATTATATCAATTTCATATCCACCAAATTTAAAAAATCATACAGGATGGAAATATTCTAGATCGGAAGAAATGTTTAATTTTCCAGTTAAAATAGCTCCGAGTGCGTAGGTTTAATATTGCAAAGATGAACCATTTTCCTTGCACCGAGGATGGTTTATAGGAGATAATTGTCATTCCTAAACAGTTGTCGGTTAATAAAGGGGGATGGGACATTGTTTGCGCGTCAGCAGATCGTGTCAGGTCTGATTAGGTGGTTCAAAGTGCGCGTGAAACGTCGACCCTCCTTTCAACTCATCGTGACAGCACAACTGCCTCGAAAAACTGACACCAACCCCGATCATCGACCGTTTCGAAAACCCCGCCCCTCTTTTCCGTTCTTGGGAAGTGACTCCAAAGCCACTGACCTGAAATCTTATACACGTAGTTCCGACACTGCCTCGAAGGAAGCGACGGAACGGGAAACAAAAGGTCACCCGGATTCATGACAGTGGGAGAGGGTTTGCCATTGTGGCCGTCGCGACACTCGACGTCTCTTGATTAGGGGTTTCCCCTTTCAGGTATAAGCCTCCAATTAAGCTAAGAGTTCGTTTAATAATTATTTGCATTTACCATCGTAGACAGCTGAAACTTGAATTAAACTTGAACAAGCATTTCCAACGTTACGAGCAGGAAAATCGCAGAAATCAGTCGAGCATAGCAAAGAAAAGGTTCCATCATTGAAAGATAGGTGATTGAGACGAACCGGGCGCAGGAGCAGCTCGTTCTGTCCAGTATCCGGTGGGCCGAGCGTTTATTTTTCGGCCGCATTGTCTCCTTTGTTAAAGAATAATCTCGAAGACGCCGGAAACGTAGCGTGCAGATTTTCGAGTCGCAGAAATGGGCTAGCGACGGCTGAAACGGAGGAAGAAAGAGGACGACCGGGGACGAGAAGAGGAGAAAATAGCCGGTGTAACGCAAGAAGGACGCCAGGAGCAGCTGCTGGCCGAACGTTTTGCGAATTCTGCCGCAAGGCATTAACAGCGCCCCCCCCCCCCCCCAACGTTCGTTCTTTTTCCCAAGCGATTTTCGTCCGGTTCTTCGCAAAAACGAGTGCACGACGCGCCGGTTCGCACGCCGCCAGATGAAAAACCTGCTTCCTACCGTTTCTTGAAAACGAGCTTAGAAAACGCGTCTTTTGTGGCGTCCAGGCTCCAAGCCGTCTCTCGCGAACGCTTCGAACATTCTTCTCTTGGACGATGAACTTCTCTTTTCTTTGGAGCGCTCTGGACTGCCTCCGAGAGCAACACTTTCATTTTCGGTTCATATTTTGTCAACGTTCAATTTAAATTTAAAGCACTCTTCGAGGGCGTGGTTTGGTGGCCCAGGACCTCCCCGGAGCCACGCAAATGCCCCACAGGGCAATCAAAGCCAACTGTACTCTGGGAAGCGGAATTAACGCGGAATCTCGCAGTTCTTCACGTTTCCGTGCTCTCCACGCGGCTCGAGTAAGATAAATCTAGAAGAGGAGAACACTCCGAAGCAATGGTACTTCAAGAGACTAGAACGGGTCTTTTTTCCCGCGAGGAAGCCTCCGGGGGATGTTTCCACCCACTTTCCCCCAACTCTGCGGAAAGAAAGAGATTCGCGACGAATGTAGATCCGCGGAACCGCCACTTCAGCGTTTTCCGTTCAACGTCTCGACGCGATTATCTTGCGATAATCAAACACTGTCGCGCGCTTTTAAATTCTCCAGCACGATCTGATAAGTAAAACGTCTGTCTTCGGCATCGAGCGCACCTTGGCGATTTTAAATGCGACAGCGGTATGAGCAGAATTAAACCTGCCACGGTTTTATATTTCACAATAATTGGAATTGTAAAAGTTCATTTATGGAAAATAATGAAATAAATTTCCTTCGCCAGTTCCTTCACCGGTTCCATTATATTGAAAACGAATCTAGTGTAATAAAGGACCGAAGCTCGAGAAACGATTCTCACGCGTGTTCATTAGCAATTAATTTTTTTGAACGGGGAAGAACGGGATACGGTTAGAATAATTATCCACAGCCTATTCCCAGCACATCTGACCAGTGACCGTCAGCGGTTTCTTCATCTCGAGATTAGGCTGACGTCTCGAATTCGAGGAAAGACGGGTTTCCAGCCAACAGCGGTGCATAATTACAAATCGATTTCTCAACGGACATTACGGCCCTGGAGCGCCGCGCCGTCGACGTCCGCGTGGTTTTTTGCAGCCGAGTTTCGCCAGGTCCGGCAATAATTCTCGTCCGTGGTAAAAGGAGAAACGACTGGCGACGACGCCAAGGCCCCCGGCATCGATATTAAATTGTTATTTAAATCTCGTGTTTTTGCGAGCCGCCGAGTTATGGTTAACGGGCTGGAAAGCGAAAAAAAGAGGGGGAGTGAGTGCACGGCCGGTTCGCGAAAAAGAATACGAGGAGGAGGAAGTTTCGTGCACGGCCGGCACAGGCACAAAGAACGGCTGGCAATATTTCTGTCATGCTACATTAAATTCGTGCGTTTTCGAACGCGACCCCTCCTCTCCACCCCCGCTCGATTACCAAGAGCAGAAACGCCGGGGGAAAGCCGATCGCCTCGCAACTATCTGTCCCCCTCTTGCTTCTACACCCAACGATTTTTATATCTTCGTTTTCCCGTTGTGATTCTTGTACGGTTTATTTTGAAATTCGTCGAGCGATGTTACAATTCGAGCGGCGACGATCGATCCGTTCAACGCTTCGTCCGGTCGGGTGTGAAACGCCGGCCGAAAGGGAAATAAAATCGGCGCTGGGGCCTGGCTCTCGAGTGAATCGTTTGTAAAATGGAAAACAATTTTCGATAACCGTCGACGCGCGATTCGATTAAAACCTTCTCTCACTAGCCCCCCCCCCCCCTCTCCCTTTCTCACTCTCTCTCTCTATGCAGTGACACAGCCGCGGAAATTGAAACAAAAAAGATTGCGCCAATGAAAGCCGCGTGTCTGCTCCCCGTGTTTTTTTTTACAGCGATGCAAAAATGGGATACGCGATAATAATTAAAGACCGATGAACGGGAAATTCGGCGCAGCTTTTCCACTTTTTCGAGGACCCGCCAGACAAATTAAATGATTTTTGAGAGCGATATCGGTCTTGAATGACGCGCAACCCCGCCGATGATGCACTGAACTTGAAGGGAGATGCTGAATTTCAATCAGGCAAAAGTAGGAGTGTTCGTGGAATTGCACAGATTTAATGGAAAATATGTGAATGTTTATGGAGATTCGATGTTACGAACGAATGTTTCTGTAGCTCGAGCCTTTATCAATCGCGTAATACACCAGAGGGTAGAGCTCAAACGTTCTGTCCTAAACAGATAAACCGTCTGAAAAACAAATAATAAAGTACACATGCAGGTACGTCGCATCAAAGACAAGAGAATAAGATACAGCTGCAGACAAATCGTTTAAAATTCGAAGAATAAAATTGATTTGCAGGTAAATAACTTCAGAGACAGGAGAATAAAGTGTAGGTGAATCGTTCGAGAGACGAAGAATATAGTGTGTACGCAATCGAATTGCTTGAAATACGAAAAATAAAATGTGCACGCCGGTAAACAGCTTGGAAGACGAAAAATAAAGAGTGTGTGCAGATAAGTCGTTTAAAACATGAAGAATAGAACCCGCATGGAGTAAAACCGCTTTCGCGACGAAAACTGAAGAGTGTACGCGGACAAATAGCTTGGAAAGCCTGGAGGGAATTGCATGAATCGTTTCACAGTTCCGTTTTGACTCCAGTTGATCAGGAGGGTCGAGCGGAAGATATAGGTTAGCACGGTGAAAACTTTGGAACTTCCGGGTGAGACGATTGAAATCGTATCCTGTCTGGCGTGTGGGAACATGGCGGGTGTATGAGGGTACACGAAGGCATTCGATTAATAGGAAAGTTTTCGCTGGAAGTCGAACGGCCGTAAGAAGGTCGATAAAAGAGGGAAGAGTAGTCTCTCGTCTACGATCCGAGGCGATACGATCGAGGAAGGGAGTGAGGGAGAAGAAGAAGAAGAAGAAGAAGAAGAAGAAGAAAAGGAGGAGGAAGAGGGTTGCTGGTTCTTCTCGCGTTTCCATGTTTCCCGGGCCACGTTCCGCGAAACTACCGAACTTTCCCGACGGAACGTGTCCTCGCTGTGCCTCTCTTTCTCTCTCTCTCCCGGCCTCTCTCAAGCCGCTTTATACCCCCGGCTCTCGTGCTCTTTGTTCTCGGAGCGGTTCCGTCGTTTCGACGGTGTCCCGCGAGACAATGCTCGCCGTTGCTGTTTCCACTAAAACGCGACTGATTATTCCAGATACGCGTACGCGCGGGCGAATAATGCGCGGCCGGACAAAGGGACGTGACACCGATGCCGCCGGAATACCAGGCTCATTATTAACGCCCAGAGAAGTATTGTCCTCTCCCGTCGTTCCTTTGACGTTCCTCTATCCGACCCCCTCTCTCTTCCTCTTTCTCCGTAGGGACCGCCCCGGGGAAACTAGCGTTCACTGATAACTTCGCGTCGCGATAACGCTCGCACCCGGGCACACCTCCGATGTCTCGAACCCGCGTAATTGGAAAACCTCGATGAGGCTTGTTCGACCCCGTACACGCCACCTTGGGAACCTTCGATGCTGGAAACGCGGTGTTGCTTTAAGGGGATGGTCTCATTTGAACGGCAATGAGAATTGAAGTTGGGAATTTATTTAGCAAAAATACCGCGCTTCGAGTACAGTTGTATGATAAAGCGGCGAGATAAATTGTCCCACTTTTAACCACCCTCTTCAACGCCGTTCTCTCGCAGTCGATCGGACAGAAGACAGCTTTTCTCGGCGAGGTACATTGCTGGAGGGTGAGAGAGGACAGACACACGTTAGGGAAGATAGAGGCATCGACACCGCGCAGTTTCGCTCGAGCAGGACAGAGGGACGAGATTCTAGAGGGTGTACGAGCGCATTATGACCGATGAAATACCGTATTAAGGGTCCCCCAACAGCCTCGATCCTAGAGACAGACGCACCTGCCCTACACGTTCGTCCTCAATCCGGGACCTCTTTCGGCGACCCCTGGCATCCCGTTGGCCCGGGCTGGAATGGGATTGTTTCAGCCCGTGTTCTTTTTTATTTTCGTTCTCCACCGTTTCTCCGGGGAGACGTCGCGCCGCGCGCCCCGGTCACGAATTTCATCTCTCCGGAGAATAGACAAGCGTATCGGATAGCCGCTTATTGGATCCGCCGCCAGTGGAAGCACATCCTCCCATACCCTTACACCGCACCCCGCGTACGCGTCTCTTCGAACCAGAAGGGACGATTCTTCGTTAAGGAGATTACCTGGGGCGCAGACGTTACCTGAGGAGGCGATTATTATTTCACGGGGTCAGCCGGAAAAGAGAGGACCGAGAAGAAGGTATCTGGACGGCGAATCAATTTTTACGAGTGTCGGGCGTACCGCCTAACAGGTATTGCTGCGGCTCGATGAAATATTTCTGAACGAGGAGATGCTGAGGAATCCCTTACGGAGGATGCGGCGAGATTGCGCCGAACGTCCCATTGCCTTCAATGTTCTTTCGATGACCGTGAGTTCTGGTGATTCGAAAAGGACTAGGAAAGGGTCTGGAGTAAAATCTGGAGAAGATTTTAGGAGAGGTTAGGGGAGAATCTACGGAGGAGGAGAGGATCCAGGGATCTAGGGTGGAAGGTAACATCTAAAAAGGGAAGGGTCTATGCAAGGGATGTAAGAAGAGGAAAGTCCAGGGAGAGGGGTCCATAATTATCCCCCAGGAACTACCGGGACTCTTCCGAGCTCCCGGAAGGTTCGTCGACCCCGGCAATTCGCAAGGCACTGACAATTTTTGGCAGTGCACCTCTATGTATAACTTCGCCACACCTGTTAGTCTGCCGAACTATATCACTCTGGCGCCATCTTACGACACAAACTATCATTGTACCGAGTCTACAAGACTGTTCCACGGGTAATTCTCGTGAACACCAAATAATCAGCTTCTGGATTATCTAAGTCGACCCCAGCACCCGAAAGATTAACGACGAACCGTTTCCGCTAACATAACTGATCGTAATTCGATGAAGTCCCACAGCACCGTGCAGTTGAGCCGGAGCAGAGATCGACAGCGTCCGACCACCTGAACAAAGTGACATCGTGAAACACGACGGGATTCCTGTATCCAAGCAATGTTCTGTTCGTTCCAGCGTGCGACAAATCCTGTTTCCCGAATGGCATCGATGTCCTACAAAAGGGGCTTTTGAAAGCGGTTATACGCGGGAGAACACGTACGTATACGTCGACCCGAACACATCGTGGACTTAAGGAGGGTCCAGACGAGCAGCTTTGTTCCGCGTTAGCACGTGCTCCATTGTAGCAGAGAGACCGGCAGAAAGAGGACTGGCTCGAACCAGCTGGCTCGAGGAAACAAAGTAACGCGCAAAAAATTCAACGGAGAGAGAGAAGCCTCTCCCGCTCGTCTCGCCGGAGACGTTTTACACCTCTTACACGGGCTCTCTGCCCACTTGGCAACGGAGCCGTCGACTAACAATTACAGCCGGATTGCACAACGTAATTGTATTAATCATGGAATTCGACGTGCCGACGATATCTTGACCGGCACGGAACTAATAATTATCGTACCGGGAATCGCCGGGAAGCAGATATGACTAATGGTGCTCGTTAAGTTTGCTACAATGTAACAAGACTTCCCACTGGACGATAAAAATAAATGCAGTATCGAGTTAACCGAGCTAAAGTAGACACGATGATGTCATACTGTGGTTGGTGCATAGAGTGCACCGAGGTGCAACGTAGTTCGCAGATTGAACGATTTTTCACCGTTTACGAGCTGCTAACGAGGATTTGTCTGCAACCGGGAACAAGACAAAGTTCGCCCTCGGTTTCCATTAAATTAACTCGAACAGAAAATGCCGTGCAGAAAAGGAAATATTTTTTCCATAACATTGAAACTTTCGCAGATTTGACGAACGTCGCGACAGCTCGCACGCCACCGGCAGGCAGTGTCATTCCCAAAAGCGATTTCGACGCCCTCGACAGGCCTGGAACGAGCGCTTGATTGCGTACGAATGCGCCGCGATTTCGGGATGGGAAAGGGGATGTCGTTTTCCGGAAGGAACGGGGGACCTCGAGGAGAAACCGGTGCGTGTGACGGATAGAAAAGCGAAACGGGACTTTCTTCTGGTCCCCTTTCTTTACCGCACAGCAGCGGCAACCGCCTTTTGGGAGTAGAATCGACAGGTTCAAAGGGATGGATGTTGTAGGGCAGAAAAAGAGAGAGAGAGAGACACACGCGTTGGATTTCCTCGTTTGAAGAGCGTGCGACGTGAGCTTTCAGGCAATTTCTCGGTCGTGCAGGTCACGTCGGTGCCGCGACCATGCGAATACGTCGGCACACGTTGCTCTCTTCTACCCTGATTTGATCCCCCACGTTGCGGCCGGCCCGAGGGTGTCTCATAAATATGATGGGAACCGGGCTTCTCGGGGATACTCGGCCGGACGAGTGCTATACGTGTTCCTTCCTCCGTTATTCCGTTCAAGAGACAAGCCGGATTTCTCGCGGAGACCGCCCTTCATTTTCGCTGACCCCTCAAATCTCTCTTCCGCCGAGCAAATTGTTTCTCCGATCGTCAACTACTCGCATACTTCCCTCTAGCTCACCTAGATTCCATTTTTCGAACGGCGACAGCGCGAGCTCCAAACAAACTACGTAAAACGTAGCTCAAAGCTAGGATCATTGTTTTAACTCCGTCCGGAGCTGCGAAGTCACGCCCACTCGAGGCACCTCGCGTGGGAGGGCACAAAATTGATAATTTACCATTGTCGTGTCCTGAACTGGGAAGATATACAACAAAGTAGAGGATCGTGCTATAGTGTGAAATATGTCTGGGCGTACACTGCCCTATGGGGCATCCATTCGTTTTACTCGAGAGCTACGAAGCCACGCCCACTCGGAACATTTTATATCGATACAGCAAAATACGTAGTCTTCTTTCACTACTTTTTAAATTAAAAACCATAACAACACCTCTGTAGGATGATACTGTTCTGAGTCCTCAAAAATCGAGAGCTGCAAAACCACGCCTACCCAGCACTTTTTGTAACATTTCTACCATTTGCTTTGAAATGTCGCTCCCTGGGGCAATTCTTAATATTTCCAGCACAAAGAGCACCTTCTGCACGCGGTAGATCTAGACGGTGGTTTCTCCGACGTGATTCATCGGAAAATAAATTATTGGCGGAGACGTCTCGCTTCCATATAATAACTCTGTTAGTAAAATGAGAAAAAGATAGCCGAGAGTTGTTTCTCTCATTGTTACGGCTCGAGTCGGCAGTTACATAATCGCGAAGGCGTTCCCGTCGATATCGAAGACCGGTTCTCGATCAGGGAGCAGAGATTCCTGCACGATCGCGGAATCGTTGCATCCGAAATGGATTCTGATCGTTCCACGCGTCTCCGTCTGGTCCTGTCGAGACGGGGCGCGTTGCGCAACCCTTTGCACACCGCGAAACCGATCGCTGGTGATGTAACGCTAGATCGGCTTTTTGCCGTGCTCGATGAGAAGTTAATGCCAGTCCTGGCGAGAAACTGGCCCCCGCGGCGGTAATCGAGTCGATTAATCGACGGATGTAACTGTGAAATCGATTAGACGCCACGTTATTTCTATTTTCGTCGCGAAGGAGAATTCACCTGTCGTGGTCAGACGTACTCTAAAGAATCAGAGTCGGTTCAATTATAGTGGAATAACCGTTCTAGAAAAGACTCCGGGAAAATTTCAGTTTGCATATTCAATTTTTTTTTATTGACTGCGATTGTACCATTAAAAATTGCAAAAATTATTAACTTAACGAATAAAGAAGCCTAACAATTACGTGCTAAATTCGCTAAACTTGTGCTAATAAATAGCTCCAGCTTGCACAAAGAGTGCACTGATAAAGCGTGTCGCGTCGCATTGCGCCGTAGCAACTAGAAACCTATTCGTACGAAACTAATTTTTCTCATGATCGCTCCGATGCGTTTCTCGTTGCCAGGATACAAGCTCCGGGTCCTGACAATGAGGATTAATTTTCAATCGATCCGATCCGTGCTCGCGTCGCATTTTTATATCGGGAGCTGTCAACGCGTCAAGCTTCTTCGCCCGAGGATCCAAAGGCGTCGGCTGTTTCTGTTAATCGTCGTACAATTCAATTTCATACAATTTCTTCCCTTTCATCGGGTTTGGGGAATGGGAGCTGTCGTGTCAGCAGCTCGATGCTTTGTCGACTGACAAAGGGCGCGCGTCACACGCGTCCTTAGCCCGCGTTTCCTCTTTGACGATGATCTCGATCGAGTTCGACAGCTGCTGAATCCATCGCGAAGGAAATAGAGCCGAGACAGTCGAAATTTTCCAGCACAAACACACAATACGAAAAAATGGTGTGACCCGTTCACTTTTTCCGACGATAGAAACGGGTAAATATTTTCTTCGGCTCGGAAGATAAGCCGATGGAGACGTAGAAAGACTTTTAAAAAGCTGACGAAGCGTTTCGATCGGAAAACAGCGATCGATTTGGAAAAACTGAGCGCGCTCGATCGGCTCGATCGTTGCGCAACGGCGTCGAAGAAGGTTAGATCCGAAGAGATCGGCTTGTTCTCGTGATTCTCGTCTCTGTGTTCTCTCTGGTGCGCGTTCTCTGGCTCGCAAACAACTTACATAATACCGTATATTTATCCGACAGCACGAGTTTACTGCACTACCGACACCGTTCCCTCTCCCGCGGGATTCCGCGACGGCACGCGCTATCTCTTTCCCTTTTCCTCTTTCTCTCTATCCGTGTGGATAGTATAGAACCGGAGAAAAGCGCGTGCATACGCGTACGTGTTCATTACGCGCGATGGAACGTGCATACGTGACCGCCGGCGCTCCGCTGTCTCATTAAGAAACGGTCGTCGGCCCTTTTTTTTCGGACGAGCAGGAATTATTGCCACCGGCGAGATTACTTATCGGCGTGTCCCGCTGCCAGCGAAACACGCCGCTTCTAATTACCGAGCGGATAACATCGGAGAACACGAGCCGAAGCCGCCGCTTCGCGGACCCTCTTCTAACTCGCTCGGAGATTCTTGCCGGTTTCTATGGGGAATGATCTTGTATCCCCCCTGACTCTGAATGGATCGGAGTGACTAAGAATATGTTCGTGCGGACTTGGTGTTAATGGATTTCGCAGTGCTCATTATACCTTAAAGACGACTGACAGCCAGCATTTTTACGGCTGGTAATAAGAAGCGGGCTCCGATACTTCATTAAGCTTAGTTGCGTGATTCGGAGATGATGCAAAGGTTTATGCGGTCTCGGCGTCGTTGGGGATGGTTCGCGTGGGTTCATCTTCTAGTTGCGGGATGTCTGAGAGCGAATGGTTTTATGGCTGACAACGAAAGTCGAGATAAAACTGCGTTCAGATTGTACAAACGCGTGAGCGAGACCGGTTGTGAACGTTCATAGTTGTTTGCACCTTGTTCATTTTGAGATAGAGCTGCCGAAAGAACTCGGAACGTTATAATTGTTGAACGAGAGACATTTAAAACGCAGCAGTTCCAAGAGTCACGATTTTACAATATCCTCTCCCACGACCTGGCGTATACCCAGAACAAGCGCCACGGCGCGCACACAGGTGTGTCCATTGTATGCACGCTAACCGCTGCGGCGTACACTATGGTCCACAAGTTGGCCGACGACTGTTCATTCCAACAAAAACGTGAACGCGAAACGACCAAACAATTTTATAAAATCTATCTCTCTGTGAAAATCTGCGCCTCGCAAATTCATTTCTATAATAAAAACGAAACAAAAAAATAACAAGCTCGAGCTAACGCATGTTTGCAATTTTTGTTGTACTTTTTAAAATCGTTATTTAAATGCTCGATCAACAACCGCGAGCAAGGTTAACAATCATGCAATTTCGCGCTCGGCAGTCCAAATAAAATCGAAACGGTATTCCAGGAAACTCGGATTAGATTCTCGCGAAGAGCGCGAAATGAACGAGTAGCTACTTCGTTGTTTACACAACTTAACGAGCCAGCAGCTCGTTTCCTGTAGCTGCACTTATCGATGTAAACGTCCGATCGACTTATGAACGGGAGTGTATGCTACTTGCAGACTCGTTCACGTTCTCGGTCAGCGTCGGTCGTGTAAGAATAGACGGCGAAGTGGTAAACACCGTCGGTACCGGACGATAAGTATGCCTAACCTAGCCCAAGAAAAACTCGACTGTCGGCTAGTCGATACGCTAGAACGACCGTGTTTACCCGCGACTAGGCGAACATGTTGCAACAACGCGATAGAGATAGAGGAAGGAAGGAAGAGAGAATAAGAGAATAAGAGAGAGAGAGAGAGAGAGAGAGAGAGAGAGAGAGAGAATAAATGATATCGCGCGACGGAGGCGCGTGCTACCTAGATCGTCGACGAAATTGATTTGTCTTACGCTGCTCGTCGTTGCGACGACGACTCGCCACGCTCGACGGCCAATTATTCGACGCGAATGAGTCGTTATCCAATTTGGCTAACAAGAACTACGATTGAACCGTCCGCCGACGACTGTAACGAGCTTCTGACGGGATCCTGCTACCAGCTACGCGACCGCTTCTGCCTGGCAAAGCTTACTTGGTTCGGGAAGAATTTTCAAAATTCTCCTCATTTAGGTTCATCCCTTAAAATCTTCGCCAGAAATCATCCTCCAGATAAATACCAGTAGACCTGTCTGATCATCTAAATAACAATCAATTGATCTGTCTGATCCTCTAAGATGCACCGACCAGTCATCGAGTCTCAGGAATAGAATTTTGCAAATACTTCGGCCCTAAACGAAAACGGTCAGAGATGGAAGATGCAGCAAAAGAGTGCACCGAAGGGAGTAGAAAGAAGGAGACATCCTGTTCGGATCCCGGTCATGGAGTCTCGATTATTTTCGAGCGGGTTCATTATTATTCCGCCGGTAGGTGTGCGATAAAGCGTTGTTATTGCATGTTGCGGTGCAATAGGTCCTTAGGTGGCTTCGTGATTCACGAGGCAGGTCGAACCGGAATGGAAAAGGAGTTGCACGCGGTCCATCACGTAGCCGCGGTCGCCACGTAGCGAGTTTATTGCGCGCTCGAATCCGCTCGTTCTCGCTCGCTCGCTTGCGAGCAAGTTCGTACGGCTTCTGACGTAACAGAGAGATAACGTTTACTGGTGTGTGTCTGCCTGCCTGCCTGCATCGTCGAACCGCGTACGCGTGGGCACCGCGTGAGCCGCCGGCTCGGAATATAATGTAACCTCGCCAGACGGAATTACACTTAACTAACCTAGCGCAAAAACCAGTCCCGACTGACTGAGACACGTAGCGAGCCGCGACAAGAGCAAACAAACATGTTTACCGGGAACGTAAACGCGACGTAACGCCGCGTTCTGCGCCGCAACAAGCCGCGATGACACAGATATACCCGATGCTCTCTTTTACCCAGACGATGGCTTCGTTGGTTGCACCGGGTTACGGTACCCCGGTGAACTCTTGGCCGAACACGCCACGATCCTCGCGAGCGAGCTCGAAGATAGTCGCCGTTCGTTTCTATCCCCGACGAACTTGTCGCAAACTCGCGTAGGTTGCAGTTCGAATTGAAGACATTTTGGGGAGCAGCCAAACGTTGCGTAAAAGTCGATAGGATTTAATATTTTGACGATTTCTATCCGTGGACGCGGCTATTGCGGGAGAGAGAATGCTATTTGTGGCGGTGTTCTTGGAATTTCGGAAGTGGGTGTTTGTGCAAACATCCGCAAACTGGGCATCTGAAAGCCAGGACCATTATATATTTTCGCTGCTACACCAAATGAACTTCTACTTCCGTCCACGTTCTTGAGTTCGTCCACTGAGAAGGAAGTTTGCACAAACATTGGGGAATAGATCGTCCGATACGTTATGTAGAAGTTACGGGCGCAATAAGAGAAAATATCAAATCGAAATCGTTGTGAGAACCTTCGTACATCCTGTGTTGATTGTAGAAAATAAAATTCCTGTATCTTGTTTGTTGCCATAGAAGTATGTGCAACATCCACAATGTTATCAGTAGGACGCGTCGTAATAAATCAAGAACCTTTTACGTCGCAGTTAGAGGAGACAATAACTCTCCGTATCTACGCTTTTATAATTCGTCCACTAAAAAGCACGTTTGCACGAACATCAAAAAAGAAAATTCAAACAAAGTACAACAATTCAAACATCAACGATCAGCCTGAAATAGAATTTGAAGCCTTCAAGTAGATCCAGACAGCCAGGTCAGACGCGAGCAGACCAGCTGCTGCGGCAAGTCGGTAAAAGCGATTTCTGCGCGCAGAGGATCGAAAACAGAGCTCGGAAATGAAAACAGTGTTGTCCTTCTTTCAATCGGGCAGATAGTGTAATCTGTTTTCGCGTGGAGGAAAATTCCCAGCGACGTAATAGTAGTTTATCGATGGCTGCTCGATCGCAGTGGCTCGCGGGGCATGGTAACTGAAACAGACACCCGAGGAAATCGTTCGATTAGAGATAACGATGGAGGACGAGGGACAGAAAAAGAGTGAAAGAGAGAAATCGAGGGAGAGGGACGTAGATCCGGCCAGGAATTGGAATTTAAACGAGGACCGCGTCGCGATATCGACTTTATCAGTCAACGAGGGCTCGGTCTTGCCTCGCGACGAGCAGAAAACGCGAGAGAAGAGGCGGAGGTGGAGGTGGAGGAAGAGGAAGACGACGAAGAGGAGCGTGGTGTCCGCGCGCGTGCTGGTTGGCTGCCGCGTAAGAATAGAGCTAATAAATAGCTCCGGCGGGGAGAGGCGATATTACTAACCTAGCTCAACGTTACGGCACGTTGCCGAGCGCGACCCTGACGCAAAAGTAGCAACGCGCGCGCTTAGCCTAGCTCGCTCGCCGCGTAGTGCCTAGGTCGTTGACTGATTATTTTATGCACTCGATGCAAGTGCACCGCGCGCCACGCCGCGAGCCGCTCTTTCCACGTGTGTGTGTATGCGTGTGTGTATGCGTGTGTGTTTGCGCGCGCAAATACCTGTCGGCCTCCTCTTTATTCAGGCAAGCTTTTCAGCCCGCTAATGCCTCCATTGTTCCCCGAACCTGGCGCACAATGGCATTACGGAAGTTCGGCGCCGTTTTTCGCTTTTTCTGGCCCCCGCAGTAGGTCGATGCACAACGCCTCCGCTTCGGTGCCACGGAGTCTCTTGAATGATAGCTTCGCTATGGTTACGAGAAATCTCGTAGGTTGCGATAAGATGGTTGACGCGTTATCTACCGGCAATTGTTCCATCAGTTTCTATGGCATTTTTATATAAAGAGACATATGTACGTGGAGGTCGAAGAAACGTATGAGGTAGGTTCGAAGGAGGTTTATTTGCCTCGCGGACCTCGCCGTGAGAGGCTGCTCAAGGTTGTCCATGCGCAGATTGCACGCGAGCACAGAGATAATCTCTTTTTATCGCGATCGCGCGTCCGATTTAACGCGCAAACACGCCGTGAGCGGAATCGGCCGTGAAAAAGACCGTTTATCGTCGCGACAGACTCCCGTCCGTATGCACACGCAGTACTGCAATTACAGGCCGTGGAATAACGCACGGTAAAATGGGATCGTCGAGAGAGAGAGAGAGAGAGAGAGAGAGAGAGAGAGAGAGAGAGAGAGAGAGAGAGAAAGAGAATTTACAGACTCCTACATGTAACCGGATCGAATCCCGGCAGCGTGACAGAACTTCTAGCAAACATGTCATAACAGTCCCAAGGGAGGCGGCTACTATGTTTAGACGGTTCGTTATCTTGTCCGCAGCGTTTCTTTGGCGAGAGCGCATCGGTTGGTTCCCGCGGGAACGAAGACGATTACAAAGTTTCAGCGACGGTGACACGCATATCACGCCCACGAAACGCCGTTTCGGTGGCCGGCACCCAAACGGAATTCTAATTCGAGAACTCTGCGAGCGTTCAACGGCCAACGCACCATGAAACCGCTAACTCTTTGCTAATTTAGGCGACCTCGGCAGCGAGAACGAACGATCCGCTAGCTAATTTATCTAGCGGACCCTTTTCTAGGGTCACTGGTTCCATGAACGGTCTACCGCGAGGTCGAACATTCAGACCTAGGACCTCCTAGTTCCAGCGAATTCCAGTCTAGGATCTTCTAGGATGGTCTATCTGAAGCACATTTCACTCTAGGACCTTCTAGCCTAGACCATTCTGGTGAAGGACCATCAACTTCAGGAGTGGCCAACCTTTTACATACCGCGCGTCAATTTTTTGCGCTACTTCAAAAGAATAAGCAGGCGGAAAGATGCAATGCGCCACTTGTAATCATCCAATGTACCACGTTTGGCGCATGCGCCACAGGTTGGCCACCCTTGATCTACTTGAAACACATTCCATTCTAAAACCTTCTACTCGGAGCACATTCCGCACTACAACTTTCTACTTTGAGATTATTCTACTCTTTGACCTTTCACATGAAAATATTCTAATCTGGAGCCTTCAAATTCTTCAGCACTGCATTTTAGAACATTCTATTTTAAAACCTTCTAATTTTACGCCTTCCCCTTCTAGAACATTCTCATTTTAGAATCAACCCACAAAGCTTACTAATTCCACGACATTATGATTTTACAATTATCCCCATAGACAAATCAAACGTGTCTCCCATAAAACGGTAACGGGCGTGTCTCCCACGTCCGGACACACGTGGCCGCGCCGAAATAAATTTCCGACTAAGTACGCGAAAAGTTTTAATGGGCCCGCGGTATTTATACGCCAAGACAGCCGCCCGTCGCCCCTCTTTATTCTGTAGAATTTATGACACGGCCATGTTCCGCGTTAACGGAGCCTCGTGTCTCCGGTAGAATGAGCGCGTGATGTCAGCCACGGCTCCCAGCCGAATGCAAATGCCGTGCCGGAGGTCTTAATGGCAGCCTTAAAACTCGAAATGACCCGGGAGAGAACCCAATAAAGACTAGTCCGCGCAACGCTGCGAATAGGTGCGCTTCTTTTTATTACCCTGATATAATCCTCGGAAATCCCCGTTTCCCCGCAGAATTCGGTTCAATGCTTCGCTACAGTGTAGGTAGCGAACACAGAATAAGTAAAGAGATAGGGAAAAGATTTTACATCTTCGATCCATAGATTCCAATTCAGAAATTAATTTAACTCTCCTATCAGTGGACTGGGAATTTTACGAACTTATGACAAAAATGAGTGTATCTAATTAAAACACTAGAAATGTATGTAATTTTCGATTTATTACGATTGTTAAAGATGGGAAGAAATTTTTATGCGATTCCTGCATCTTGTAATTGCAGTGTACTTATCAGTCCCAGCATCCACGTCACGATCCGAGTTAGGTCTGGGTTATGCTAGATAGCGTTTCTTCTGCTATCCATCGCGATTCAGCGGCAGTTCGGTCGTCGATCAATTATGGACGCATGCCCGATGCTCCCGCGATAGCCTCCAGAGTACACATCCAGTTACAGAGTACCCGGACCCAGGCCCTGATAAAATAAAAAACATCGTGTCCGCCGATAAGGGACCGCCGGCGACCGTAATGGAACAGCCTAAGGGCCGTAGCCTTTCACGCGTCATACATCACGTCTGTCCGGAGCAATAGCCGCCGAAATTCACGAGACACCCGTGGGACTAATCCCGTAAATAAGAAACGGCCTCTGCCCGGCCGGTAAAGCTGGAAGCGTTTACGCGGCCCATAAAAAACTTTCAACCCTTTTGCGCCAGGCTTATTTTCATTATGAACAGCCACGTAGCTTAATTCGACCCACGGCTACGGGGCGCAAAAAGCCAAACTAAAGCGACATTCCCAGGCGAAAAATGGTAATATCGTTGTCCCCGGTTGCCTCAGGGAGTCGACAGGTCGATGACGAGCTGCCTGGGAAGGTGATTCGAGAGACTTTACGAGCCGAGAATCGCTCGAGAGCGTTCAGGGAAATTGGCTCAGAGTCGAGTCGCCTCTGATCAAAAACCTGACAGAGAATTTCTTGGCAAAGCGGACGCTCTGTTGCTGCTACTCGATGATTCACGGCACTGACCCGCGACAATGTTTCCGCGTGTCGGTCACGCGATTTGGAAATACGTAACGTGGTCGATTATTCTGAGAGGTGGGAGACAAATCAGCGTGACTGGAACGTTTAAACTAAAATAATTTAATTCTGATCGAACACCGTGCGCCGCGCCGTGGCCCGCAGGTGCGTGAGAACCTGATAATGTCTGGTCGGCACAGCTTGCCAGATTACGGGCGCCGCGCGCCTCGAAATTAATACAGATCGCGCGCGATTTCCTGCACGGCTCTCTGCGGCTCCACGCAGACCGCTTTCTACACACCGTGTGGCGTAATTCGTCGTGTAACAGACACGTGACTCGCCTCTCTCGCGAAACAAGCCAACTCGCGAATTCGAGCCGCGAATGGCCCGACGAACGCGCGCGTGCGACTGCATTTTGATTCGCTCCTTTAGCGAAAAGACGTCGAGCGATGCAGTTAGAAAGAACAGCAATGTTATGTACATTCATAATTACGTGGTAATTGAATCGACTCCTTAGGTGCGTGTAAACTCTCTTGTTTCCTCTTGATACTACCTATTAAGAATTGCGAATTCAGCCTCATTCATTAAGCCAATGTGATGTTACATACACCAAGAAAGTAGAATTTCGATGGCACACGCGATCCGTACGCTTAGGAACGCTCGATGAATTTTCATTGAATGTTTGCACACAGTGCGGAGCTCTGGTTCGCGACGAAAGAGCTCGCCAACGGCGGATATTCCTGGGCGCGAAAGAAATTCCGGTTCCGTCCGTCATCGTTGGCGGTGTTTACGCAACCGGCCGCCATTACCGCGTTTCGAGGCGACTTCCGCAGTTGCCTGGGGCGTTTGATAGGGAACCCGGGTGCTCTTTGTGCGTCTTCGGGCTTTGTTCTTCGCGCCGCGGAACTCGCAAATATTTCCCAGAGCCTCGGACCGTTGCGGCGCGACGACGTTTCCGCGTCGCGTGTACACGCTTCGATTGCAAACACGCGCTCGACGACTCTCGCGGTTCAACCCTTTCTCTCTCTCTCTCTCTCTCTCTCTCTCTCTCTCTTCTCTCCCCGACTCCGCTTTGACTTGGAGCTTTGTGTTGCGGCGAGGAACGCAGCAACGGAGAAACACGGCTGCCTTTGGCGGTTCCCTTTTAGCCTCGGTTCGCGACACCCTCCTCCTCGTTTACGCGTCGGCTCTTGTAAAATTCACACTCGAGTACGACACCTAGGGCCTCGCCGACGTCGTTCTCTCGTTATTCCGCGTCTACTCGGACCCGGGACCAGTAACAAATGGCAGAGATTCGTCGTGTTTCTCTTGCTTCTACAGCTGGAAGCGTGGTTTCCCTCTGTTGCGTTGCGCGAGATTCTAGACAGCGTTTCTACAAGTTTATCTTTGCTTCGACCGATTGGTAACTCGCTGTAAGGTCTATATATTTCTGAAAAAAGTACTAATAGTAAAACACAGAGAAGAAGTAACGGCAGAAGTATATTTTCCTTTTAACGCAGAGCAGCGTGGGCGTGGCCTTTCAGCTCCAGAGCCAACAGCAGTGCCCCACTGGGCAATTAGAGCTTTCAGCCCACCGTACAGGGAAATATAAAGGAAATATAGAGGGAATGCAGTAATTCGAAGCTTGTCAAGGCCTCGGCTACCCACGACGACGGGCAAAAGCTCGTCCCATGTATCCACCGACCCTCGCGCGTCCCCTTTCTCAACGTAACAGTGACAAAACGCCGCGATTACGGACACCAGTTCCCGCGCCGGTCCAAGTGGATGGCTTGACGACACAAGCGGGACCTCTTTGGAATTAACCAGCGGCTCTCGAGCACCGTTCCGCAGTTTGACCATGCCCGCAGTCTCACCTGCGTCTGTGTGCGTGTCTCCATCCTCCTTTTCTACCACCCTCCGCAATGCGTTCTCTCTTCGCTTTCAGCCACCGTTTTTATTTACCCGCGGGCGAGAAAGTCTTGTCGACGATAGACACTGAAGTCGCTCGGTTAGGTCCGAGCACGTCGGCTCTGAGATATAGTGATTCTTGGCGACCTGTGGAGTCCGGGGAATTCGTCCATCAAACAGTTTCTTTTTTTTTTTTTTTTGGAGTTGTCGAGAATCGTGAGACACATTCGATCATAGTTATTGCTGAAATATTCAAGTGGAAGGATCAGCTTGATCTTTCGAAGCGAATCAACATCCATCAAAAGAACCTGATGCCAGCGTCGAATAGATCGACCGGGCTATCGACATCGATCTTCATGATCCCGCGACATTATCGATTACGCAGAGGCGGGATCGCAGCAGCGTTTCCCCGGCGACGATAACCCATATCCGGGGATTACCCGTCGCAATTACTTAACGCCCCGAGACTGCCGGCAGTTTGCATGCTAAACGGCCCGGTGTACACGGTTAGGTTCGCCACCTAGAGTGGCTACGTGCCACGACGTCCTCTCGTGGACTTACCGGGGGCTCGATTAAAAGCGACTTAACAGCCAGAATCACCGCGGCACGGATTATCTCCGAGAAGATATCGAACTCGTTCGCACGGATCGCAGCACAGCTGCGATTATTATCGCGGACCAACCACCGACCGTATACCCAGGAACGACGACCGACACATCTCGCGCCGTTGGATGTGCTATCGGTCGCGATCTCCGCTTGGATTCCTTTCCGTGGCCATTCGTTACAGATAGCTGGGGACTTTCGTCGAAATTTTATATTCCCCATAATCTTCCCGCTGATCCGAGTGATCGTACATTAAAATTTGTTATCAAAGAATTCCCCCTTATCTTTGGAACTGGCTAGAAATTGCGGCCTTGTACAGGAGGAAATTGGCCTTATACAATTTAAATATTGTGGAATCGTGGGCTGGTATTTTATGGTCGCAGATAGCTGGTAGACTGATTTTAATTAAAGGCAGAGAATGCGGAAAATTCACAGCGTGTTCTAACAGCGATCGATTCTGCATTTTTGTCTTGACCGGAAGAACAACCTCTGAATTAGACTCTCGAATTTTTTGGAGAGTGAAATCTGCAATGACCTTAGACGAAATCGGGGATTTTCCTGTAGACGCAACGGAATTTGCATTTTCCTTGTCGGCATCGGCGAAAAGGATCTCAGGAAGCGGCTCGTCGGAGAATATGGAAGCCGGTGGACAATAACCGCGTCTGGGTCGTGTACAAAGCCGGGTCGATAATGGAAATTTATGTCGGTCGTGCGCCAGCCCGCGGAAGATCGAGAACCGCGAACGTGAAATTCAATAGGCGAGCTAGATCTAATCGGCAAACCGAGAACACGGCTGCCGCGTCTCGCGTTTCGTCGCGCGCAAAAAGATACGCCTGCTATAAAATGCGTCGCTCGCGGACCTGCCGGAGTACATATATCTACTCTCGTGACTCTTCCGGAAATTCGAGCATCCACCCTCCTCCCCACCGACTAATTTTGCGCAATCCTCGAGACGTTGGCCCGATAACAATCTCGAAGCACACCCTCGTGCATTCACTGCTACCGATGTCTCTTCGAATGCGTGTTCGACATATTACTTTTTGTTATAACGATCACATTCGACCCGTCCTCGAAGGATAAACTAATTTCAGTGGTAGTTTTACATACACTACCGATTAATTGCGTTAATTATTCTACAAGATTATGAAATAAAATAACGCTAAGGATTCGTAGTACAGAAAATACGGAAAAACGGTATCGCGAGTTTATTCAAGAAAAAAAAACAGATGAAGCTTCTCGTTCGATCGCTTCGGTTCGACTGACTTTTGGGGTAGGGAAACGTGTTCCGCGTATACCGTTCCATTGGCGGTCGAAAGGTAGAAGATCCCAGGCACAAGGGATGGCGGTGCAGAGGAAGAAACTTATTTCCCTTTTAGCTAAATCCTAAATACCAACTTCAACAAATTGGTTTTTGCATTTAGATCTCCAACTTCAAAAAATCGGTAAACGAAGAAAGATGGATAAATGATCGTGCATAAATGACAAGCAGTGAACAGTAAAATTGCTAATTCCAGTGACTACTTAAGGAGTCTCTGCTGCATGTCCGACGAGCACGAGGTCGATTTCGCGACTCGCACGCGCCGAATGCGAGCAGAGAGGCGTTGAACCGGCTCGAGCCCGCATCTCGGCTCGCGATAAACTGCTTAAAGCGGGAGTTCAAGTCCGATAACCATCGAGCTCGCGCACTAAAGCCCACAAGGCGTCGTAAAACCGATTTTTCCGCGTAGACGGAAAGCTGCACCGGGTAGGTACGTATTTTCCCGGTCGAGGAACGACCGCCTTGGGGGGCAGAGCGTGGGTTCAAAGGCGGCTGTCGGGCCAATAAACTATCTTATTTACTGCGGAAACTGCATTCTTCCGGCGCCAATAATAGCCGTGCCACCGAAACTCGGACGACTATGGGAACCACGGTTTTATCGAATACGCGCGACGCAGGTGAGAGGAGAGAAGAAAGAGAGCCGGGGATAGGGGCTCTATCCTCGGGAGAGCGGAATACGACGACTACGAGGACGAGGAGCTTCTGGTACCGAGAACATTTTAATATGACAGAATCCTCTTACTGCTTTCCCTCTTCGGCTCTATAAAAAGTTTAATATACCGGTGTTGTCCTGCACACCCCCTCCGTCCTCGAGTACGTTGACTGCGGAGGAGTGGAGGGAGAGAGGAGGCGCAAGACGCGGGTGCTTAAACCTTGAAAACTTTCCGGGGGCCGGCAATAAGCCGTCCTCTCGATGATCCCACCCCTAAGCTCCCTATAAATCTTCATTATAGCGTGCCACGGAATCGCGATAGCACCGTATAACCGGCGAGATCGGATAAAGTCACCGCGAGGTAGAGGCTGGTACCGATGATAGATCGAGAGAGGAAAAGCGAGAAAGAGAGACCGATAGCAGGGCAGAGAGGAGAGGAAGCTGAAGAGAAGAGGAGAAACGGGGTCGCCGGCACGCGTCCTCCAACGGTGGGCGACGACACCGTGCGTCGGCCCGGATCGAAACGTCGAGACGCGCACCGGAGCAACGCCTCGTGACTTCCACGCGAACCCGAAATCCAGTCGAGGATGAGATTTTCGGAGGGCCAGGGGGAGAGCCGCAAAAACGCACCCCATTCTCCCCAGACCCTACCTCTAAACCTCCTCCCTTCCTCCGACTCCTCGTCGCTCATCTAGAGGTTCTCTTCTCCTCGACGTTCCGGTTCTCTTGCTCCTCCGCTTCTTCTTCTCGTCTTCTGATCCGCAGCCAACTTGGCATCTGGCGGCCGCGTTGCGCAACCCCGCGGCGAAACCCTGACGCGCCAAGAAAGCCCACCAGCTCGCCCTCTCTTTGCTCCGAGAAAAGCCAACGATCTTTCTTGGCCCCGGTTCCATCTCTCGCGAGAGCGAGCGCCGCGAGCCTCCGGCTGGTCACGTTGCATTTCGCGTTCTTATTCGAGGGATGATTCTTCTAGACTGTGTCTTTACCCTTTCAATTTCCCGGTCTGTGTATTCCACTCCGTTGACGTGTCCGACAATGCATGGGATCTTCTACAGTTTCATGAAAATTTTTGGGAAAAATTCATGTGGCCCGTGGCAAACGTGATTCTAGCCTCGGCGAGTCGGACGATATCGAAAATATATTATTACCTAGAAAATTAACGTTATACTAACCAAATGTCTTGTCTGTCGAACATATCTTTCAAAAGAATCCTTCTCGTAAGTATAGCGATCGGACAAGAGAAGGTATTCCAGAAAAATGGCGTCGGAGACGCGTCACACGTTCCCCAGAGCGTACCCGACGCGGATCCGTCGTTACCCGCGCGACCCCTGGGACGCGTCTTACAAAAACCCGGTCGACTCGAATCATTCGGAGCGAACGAAATGTCCTTGCCCCTCTTTGGCGATCGTTCCTGGGGATCCCACGCAGGATATATACCGAGGACAATCCTTCTGCGCGTATGCTCGACCGGCCGTGCGACGCAGCGACCCGTCCGACCCGCGTAACAACGCCGCACCGAGAATTCGAAACGAGGACACCGCCATTGGGCAAGTTAGTTTCATCCCAGTCCAACTTTACGACCGGACGGAAATTCGATCTCTTCTCGTGGCTGGTCTGCGTCCAACCGCCCCTGTACCCGCTCGCGGGACCTGGACGACGGGCTCTTTACGCTCGACGGGTCGCTTCCAAGCAGCTTTACGGGTTCTCGATGAAACGCGATGGAAACAGTCCCGCGAGCATTGAACCTTCTCGGGGAATAAATTGTATGGCTAGCGGAGCGAGCTGAATTGAAAATGTTTACTATACAAACCGCGCAGCAGTTGCTGGAGTACCAGCCGCGGGGGTGGAAACATTTTTCAAACAAATGAATCCGTCAACAATCGATTCGCAGAACTAAATCTAAGTTCTAAACTAAATTTTTTTCATGACTTGCAGGCTTAGATTGGGGGGTTGCTTTCACCCCCCCCCCCCCCCCC